>JAKSZU010000006.1:117415778-117841991 GCA_026018925.1 Tupaia tana
GTTCTGCTCTTTCCCAGAATCTGTAAGTTTCTGGCAGTCGAGTTCTCTTTTGCTCTCTGTAAATTTATCCTTTGCTCCAACCAAGGAACATCCAGGAGAACATCCAATAGGTGAAATAATCTATCTATGCATGAGAATACAGAGAAGAGAACAGGTATAACAGAATAACAATTTTAGCTGCACTCAGAACTTTCAAGTTTATGTTCAAATAACATGAAGACATACTTGTGACAATGACACATGGTTTTTGTTTTAACTTTAGTACAAATACTTGGAGGTATATGAGGAAATACAGATGCTCACACACCTAGAGACAACTGAGAAACAAATATCCACGATTTTTCTTTTTCTGGTGTAGCACAATATTCTCAGCATCCTCACAGCTTCTTTTCTGTATATTCATAATCTTTGAATCTCATTTTTCACTTATAAACGTGAGATGTGCAACATATGTAGTCAAAAAGTTTATAATCTAGCTTGTTTTCCTAGATTAGATTGACTAAATGTCTTAAACAAAATAAAAATAAAATACATCAGACTCAAAACCATTAATGACAATGGAAAAAACAAAGAAAAAAAAATCCCTGGCCTTAGTGCTACTGATAATAGAGGAAATAATAGAGTTTTTTTTGTTTTTATTTAATTTTTTTTTGCAACATTGTACCCTAAAATTAGGAAATTACACTTATGGAAAGAAAAATAATAATACTTACTATGTTAATATCTTACATGATTTTAAAAGTTTTCTTATGTAATTAATTCAAAAACATCCCTAAACATTCTCATTTTCTTTTCCTAAATGTTAATGCTTCCTTTTCCATTACAGCTTTCCATTGTCTCAAACTTTAAATCCAAAGAACTGCATAGTATATACAAGCAAACGTATTCTGGATGAACCCTGTGGAAGGAAAAATCGCTACATCTGTAAGCAGCAGCTTATTTAAGAGTTGCTTGGGGGGTAGAAGGGGCAAGGAGAGTCACAGATTACTAAGAATGGTAATTTTACCTCTTAAATTGTTACCAGTTACCTACTTCTGACATCTGTAAACTGTTTTAAACGGTGTCTGACCCAATTTTCATCTGTTTGAAACCATGTACTTCAAAATTGTTGAAATTTGTATGACCATATCTGAAATTATAGTGTCAAGATGAATATTTTTCTGAATATTTTGACTTAGTGTGTATGTTTAATATTAAATTCAATATAGTTGATGTAAACATTCTTGTACAATCTCTCTGAAGAAATCGAAATAAAATTTAATTCACACTAAATAATTAATATATGTGTGTGTATGTATACATAAAATCTCAATATCATTTTAATCTGTGGCAGGATATAATAAATTGAGAGGTTCTATTTCATCTCACTTTTCAGGAAGTGGAAATATTTTTTTTTTTTTTTTGGAGAGGTTTTTCGCTATAGGGCGCGTGCGATCGCCAGACAGACAGAGAGAGACATAGAGACAGAAAGCGAGAAATCACCCCCCCAGGGGGGATGGTCACGCCGCAATCCCTTCTCCTCCATTCTCCTCTCGGGATCTTGGGCACGCACGCACACGCGCCCGGCGTGAGTTTTAAGCCACCGGGTCCAGGACGCGAACCGCGGTCGACTACGTGGGAGTCCAGCGACATAGCCATTACGCTAACTGCTGGTTCCCAGGAAGTGGAAATAATTTTAATGTTCCTTTTAAATTATTTCTAGATATCTATGTTTTTTAACTTAGAGGCAGAAAGTGACAGGAGAATACATTTTCACATTTGTGAGTTTTCTCTCTGTTTCTTTTTTCTTTTTTAATTTTGCCAGAGGGCATGTGCACTTGCCAGAGAGAGAGAGAGAGAGAGAGAGAGAGAGAGAGAACTAGTCAAAGGAAATTGTCACTCTGTAATTCCTCGCCATTGTGGGTTGTGAGCACACACACATGTGCACCCCAGCTGTGGTAATCAAATGGTGCTGTTGACCATGTGCCATCATGCCACCTTAACCACCATGCCACCAACTGGTTGGCCTTTTCACATTCTTGTATAAAAATTGACTTAAAAAAATGCACTTAAGTTACATGATGAACATACAGGATATACTTTATCTTTCAAATGTTTAAGTTTAATATATCTTTCAAATCCCTGCATTGCATTTCCCAGAGTTCAAAATATTTTGGTTTTCTTGTTCATGTGATTTCAAAATATGCTTTTAATAAAAAAATTTAAAGCTCCTGAAACTATGGTGCAGCAATAGCACAAGTGCCCTGCAAGGCTGAAGCCATACGGCCAACTGCAGGCTCAAATCCCCAGGTCATCTTGAACATATGCTGGGTGCTTGTGTGCATGCCCCAAATCCTGATGAACTAGATGGTCAAGGAAAGGGGATCATAGATAATAAGACCTCATGGAAGGTGCTTCTCTCTCATGTATGTGTGCACTCTCTATAATAAATTTTTTTTACATAATATAGATGAAATGAAAATCAGTAATATTCCGTAGCAACTATTTCATCTCTTTGTCCCCCTCTTAAGAATAATTTCTTTTGGTTTTGGTTTTTCTAATTTGTCCCAACCCGCGGGACAGTCGAACAGGTTCCCTGGGGGAGGGAGTGAGAGATGGGACAAACACACAGACACACAGAGTGGAGACAAGACGAGGGGCTGATCAAGTCTCGTTTATTAAGGAAGAACAGCGAGCTTATATACAGGCTGGTGGGCATTGATTGATTGCCCGAAATGCAAATGAGATAGAACAGCATGAACCAATCATTGATGTGGGTGGATCTTTTCCATTGCCTAGAAACCCAACCACTTCCCGGGAGAACAGTTGGTCACATGATTTCTGAGAAACAGTGTGCTCAGTGAGGAAGTGAAGCCTAATGGTTTCCAAGAGGGTGGATAGCTCAAGATGGTGGATAGCTCAAGATGGCTTCCGTATGCAGTGCCCTCCACACTAATTAGAGCAGTTTTCACTGCAATCAACCAAGGTTGGTTTAGTTCATCATTATGTTCAGGATGAATAGCTATTTTCATTTAGCCATCCCAACCATAGGTTCAAATTGCTTCTTTTCACACCATCATCCTATCAGGTAGCCACCACTTGATCTTCCTTTTTTCTTCTGAGAACTCATAAACATTCATTACCATTGCCAGTGTTTAATATGACAGATGATGTCTAATTTTGGATAATAATCTATTCCAAAAATTATTCCATCGGAGAAGAAAATTCCTGTTACTCCCCAATATTATTTTTTCAGCTTTCATATAATTTTGGGGCATGTTAAAGAAGGTGCTGGCTTGAATGCAGGACACCGTCACCCCGGGCCGTGTCCGTCTCACACTATAGTTCATCATATTAGTCATTCAGAGCTCAGGCCCATCTGAACTATCTAATTTTCATTATTCTTTCTCCTAGTCTTACCTGTATTCTTCTCTTCTTCATCCTGAAACTATCTTTGTCATGCTTGGGATGGGAAAGACGTCTTTAATATAGAAAGCTTTCTACCAAATTTGTTTTTTCCCCTCTAAGATTTCTGATATATTTTCTGGAGTGGGACATTATTATTTTGGGCTCCTTATTTTTACTATTCAGTGGGCTAGTGAACATGGAGGGATGCAGCTGAGTGACACTATCTGGGTTGGATGTAGGGCCAGAGAGGATAAACAAATGCTCGAGATAAATGCAACATAAAGCAATACTGCCAAGACTCAGTTTATAGTCACATTATATTATCCTGATCATATTATCCTAAATGTATAGATACAATACTTGTCATGTATTGCCACAAAGCAAATTACCATAAACTTAGATGGTAAATACTTGTTCAGTATCCCACAGTTGTATGCATCAGTAATCTGAACATGGCTTTGTGGAATTATTTTCTCAGAGTGTCACCCAGGTGTGAATCAAGGTCTTGGTTAGGCTGCCTTCTCTTAGGAAACAGTCCTTTCTCCAGCTCATTCGAGTTGTTGATATAATTTATTTCCTTATAGAACTGAGAACCCCAGCTCCCAGAGGCTATCCCTCTCCTCAAGTAGTACACTATGGTTGCTCATTTCTTCAAGGCCAGAGGAGAGCATCTCTGACTTATGCTCTCCATAGTTTCAAGAATATGTTTTCAGTGTTCACCTGATCAGGTCAGGACAACCTACAACAATGTCTCTCTCTCTCTCTTCTAGTTTTTTGCCATAAGGTGTGTGTGCTCACTGGTGAGAGACAAAGAGAGATAGAAGAAGAGTGAGAACTCCCCCTCTTCCCCCAAGAGGGATAACCATGCTGCAATCCCTTCTCCATTCTTCTCTTGGGATTCTGGGCATGCTCTACACATGTGCCCAGTGCGAATTTCAAGCCATTGGGTCTGGGGCTCGAACCGTGGTTGGCCATGTGGGAGTCCAGCATCTTAACCACTATGCCAACAATCTCTCTTTTGATTAAGTTAATGTAGATTGACTTGGAGCCTTAATTTCATATGAAGAATAATCATTTCCCCTTTGTCATTTAATGTAATCTAAGTAACATCTAATCACATTCACTATTTTGGCTCAAACTCAACAGAAAGGGATTATAGAGTTATGCAACATGGAATTGGAATTTGAGGGTGGGGGGCATCTTAAAGTTCTGTCCACCATACCAACATACCCTAAAAAAGTATGTTACAACTAAAAAGCTGGGCATGGTGTCATACACCTGTAATTCCAGTTACTTGTGAGGCTGAGACGGGAGGATCTTGAACTCAGAATTAATCCAGGAAACATAGCATGTCCTGTATGAAAGGCCAAGCATGAGGGCACAGGCCTGTAGTCTCAGCTACCGAGAAGGTTGAGGCAAGAGGTTCATGACAAGACTGTCTTTCAAAAAATGTTACAGGACCAACAGTTGGTGTAGTGGTTATGTTGCTGGACTCTCCCATAGGCCGACTGCTGTTCGAGTCCTGGACCCAGTGGCTTTAAACTCACGCTGTGTGTGTGTGTGTATGTGTGCGCACGCGCGTGCGCGCACATGTGCTCAGGATTCTGGAAGAGTAGTGGAGGAGAAGGGATTGCAGAGTGGCTACCCCTCCAGGGGGTGATTTCTCACTTTTCCTCGCACTGTCTCGGTCTCTGTCTCTCTCTGACAAGTGCATGTATCCTAAGACAAAAACCTTAAAAAAAAACAAGTTACAGCTGCTACCTCATAGTTTGTTTAATTTAAACATTGCCTTTTAATTCCTAAGATAATTGAGAATTTAATTCATGTACAGCAGGATAAGTAATCTTTTTCTGTTTCACAATTTATTAATTCGTAGTTTCCCCATTGGTGCCATTACAATCTCATGCAGTATAATGGAAAAAGAGAGTTATTTTACAGCTTCGCTTTTCTTCAGAGATGCCTGAAAGTCTGTTTGTGACTCTTAGACATAATAAGGTACTAACTAATATCAAATTCATGGTGTAAGGTTCAAAACCCCTACGTGAAATCCAGGGCTGAATTGTTTATTTATTTATTGCTGAAGGATACTTGCCAGAGACAGAGAAAGGGAGAAAACACCTCCCAGCAGGTGGAGCATGTTCACCCCTCAATCCCTTCTCTTCCATTTTTTCAGCCCATCAGGATTGGGGCATGTAGGCATGTGCCTGTCATTCTTTCTTTTGCCACAGGGCACATATACTTGCCAAAGAGAGACAGTGAGAGGCAAAGTCAGAAATCACCCCTCAGAGAGGATAGCCATGCCACAGTCCCTTCTCCTCCATTCTCCTCTCAGGATTTTGGGCATGCAGGCACATGCACATGCAGCTGGTGTGATTTTCAAGCTGCCAGGTCTGAGGCTCAAACTGTAGTCTGCCATGTGGGAGATGCCTTGACCATCATGTCATTTGCTGACTCTGTGCCTGGAATGTTTTTTAAAAACCTACAGGGCCAAAATTTGAACTGTAGTTAGCCACATTGTATCAAGCTCCCTTTACTACTGGGCCAAGGAGTCCAGCCCACAGATTTGCTTACTGATGGCTTGCACCTGAGATTGTCAATCACATATCCTGTCTCTACAGTGGGACCAGGTGGATATAAAAGACTGCAGGAAACTTCAACCTTAGCTCTCCTGAAACCAAGTCTCATTATACATATATCAGCAATTTTATCCCAGAATGAAACATGTCTTTCTGTAAATAGGAAGAACATGGGGGAACCTAGTTTTGGACCAGGCTCACTGTTGGACACCACCATTTATTTAAATTCTCTTTCTCATGCTATATCATATTTATTGCTCTTATTAAAGCTTTGCTAAATATGCTCATTGGAACCTTATGATCCTTTTTATCTTTCTAAGCCTAGAAATATGAACTATTTAAATTCCTCTTTCCATTATTTCCATAATTTTGAGTTGTTGAACCTAATGAAGGGGTTGGAAAGCTTTCTTAAAAAAAAAGAAAATAGATAGTTTCAGTACCAGAAGGGGGGATAGTGGTTAAGGTGTTAGACTCCCATATGACTGGCGGTGGTTCAAGTCCTGGACCAGTGGCTTGAAAAAAAAAATCACACCAGGCATATGTACGTGCATACCCAAAATCTCAGGAGAAGAATGAAGGATAAGGTACTGTGGTGGCAATACCTCCTGAGAGATGATTTCTCACTTTTCCTCTCTGTGTCTCTCTCCAGGAAGCACAAGTGCCCTATGGCAAAACTGAAAACAAAACTGGATAGTTTTGACTTTATGGGCCAGTATCTGTTGAAACTACTTCAGGTCACCATGTTAATACAAGAGAGGTATATAATACCTAAATGAATGGTTTGGTTGTGTTACAAAGGGTTTTTATCTACAAAGAGATTTGAGCTACAGGCCACAGTTTCTCAATCCCTGTAGAAGATGAAAATAAAAAGACATCAATCCTACCTTCTATTTTTCCTTATCTTGTCCTGGTCACATCTTAATAGTCATAAATGCATTTATAAAGTTTTCTATATAAAAAATCATGACTTTTATTACCAGTCTATATTCATTTCAGAGGGTGAAACCCTACTAAGTATGTGTTATAGCCAACCTGTAAGATGTCTACCAATGATTCCTGCTTTGTGGTATATATGCCTTTGCGCAATTTCCTTCTACACTGTGTCAGAGTTGACCTCCGTGACAAGCGGAATACCTAGGAAATGATAATATGTCACTTATGTTAAGTCATAAAAGATGGTAGGATAGCCAGGTGGTGAAGTGGTTAAGGCAGTTGGATCCCACATGGAGGACTCTGCAGTTTGAGTCCAGGGCTTGGAGGCTTGAAAAACATACTAGCACACACATGCGTGTGTGCTCAAAATTCTGAGAGGAGAATAGAGGAGAAAAGAAGGGATTGCTGCATGGCTATCCCTCCTGGGGGAGGAGAGGTGTGATTTTTCACTTTCTCTCTTTCTTCCTCTCTCTCTCTCTGTCTTTCTCTGGTGAGTGCCTACACCCTATCACAAAAATAAAAATGAAAAAAAAATTGATGGTATGTTTTTTCTTCTTTTTCTCTCCCAGATAATTTGATCTGTGGATAGCAAGTTACAGCATCAGAAACAGCACTGTTGAAAGGAGAATGGAGCAAGGAACTGAAGTCTCTTCTGGACAACTGGCAAGAAACTGAAGTCCACTTCCAACAGCCATGCAATGAGCCCTTTTTTCAAGTATAGTCTCCAACCCTAGCACAGCCTTCAGATGTGACCCATCCACATTTTGATGCCAACCCCATGAGAAAACCTAAGCCAGTTTCCTTCTGCTAAACCTTTCAAGGGTTCCTAACTCTCAGAACTGTGGTGCAATAGCTGTTTTTTATAAGCTGCTAAATATTAGAATAATATATTACATAGCAATAAATACTAAAACAAATATTGGTACCCAGAAGGGCAGCATTTTCATAAAGAAAAAAAGTTATGAAATAAAATTTTGAGAATGGTTTGCACTTGATAGTGGATGGAAGCAAGAAGGATTGGAAAGAATGCAGCCATCAGGTAAAGGCTTATAGAGAAGAGAAAGCATGTTATTGGAAACTGGAAGGGTTAGGATTACTTTTATTTATTGACAGAAAAGTTTAGCAGCATGATTGCCAACAGTACTGAGAAAAGTAGAAAATGTACCTAATGAATTAGGAGAGCTATGTAAAATTATTTCCATTCAGAGTGTTCAAGATAATATACTACTGCCTGGTTTTTTTCTTCCTATTTATATTTTACAATGATAAACAAAACAAATTAGGTAGTGAGTGGATGTTTAAACAAAAAGAAGCAAGGGTTTACCAGTTTTGAGATTCGTTGCTTCTTCAAATATTAAAAAAATGCTAAAATTAAGGAATAGAGTCTGAGCAAAGATTAAATCCAGGATACTCTTGGGAAAGCTCCATCTAAAGAAGAATTTGTGACTGTAAAATTCACTATTAAGATTGCAGAAGGAACAAAGGTGATATTTCCATTCAGCCAGACAAAAGAGTACACTTGGTATTGGTCAAACAAAGAACTTCTAGGAAATTTTAGGACATTGTCCTTCAGGCATCTCAGAGATAGCTGCAGATACAGATGCTCAAAGACATCATACATGTGCATGGATTTTGTGAATAGAGTGAACCCTAATATTCATAGGAGACTCGAAAACATTTTTAAGTAAATGTATCAGTAAATGCATGGCCAGGTCAGCTGGTGGCATGTTGGTTAAAACAGCTGGATCCTACATGGCTGACTGTGTGGTTTGAGCCCTGGAACTGGCAGCTTGAAAAATATGCCAAGCACATGTGTATACTTGCCTAAAATCTGGTGAGAAGAATGGAGGAGAGAGGACTGCAGCATGACCATACCCCCAAGGGGTACTTTCTCACTGACTGCCACTCACCCCTTCACTTCTCTCTGGTAAACACACGCACCCTATAGCAAAAAAAAAAAAAAAAAAAAAAAGGAAAATAAGTATGGCCAGCTTGGACTGAAAGGGTTGTACACAAGCAGTGAGATAGATATATACATATGTACAAACTTTTGGTCCCCAAACATTTGCAAGCAGGGAGCATACTAAACTATGAAACTATAATCAAGCGCTACCTTTTATTAAAAGGAAGGAAGAGGTAAAGGGCAGAACCAGGGGTCTATAATATGGCTCCAAGAATGATGGAAAGTAATTGAAGAACACAAATAAGTATGGTTTCTAATCAAGTAAGTCCCAATATTTGCTATGATGGATTTCAGAATTACTATGCTAGAGACTCCTGTGTGCCTCTCATTCCTCTATCTCTTTGATAAAGAATATCTCTGGAGTTTATTCCTTTGGTCCTATGATTCATAGAGAAAAGAAATCTAGAATTCTTACCTTCATTGGTCTTCACGTGGAGAAGAATTGTATTAAAAAGCTAAATCTAAGAAATGATACCTAATGACTCTCATCCATACATGGACCTGTGAAAATGTTGGACGTTAAGCTAATGATGTAATAAAATGAGGTTTGGGGGTGGATGGGTATATATCTTCCATGTGAGATGTGGTGGGAATATAAATCACTTGGGAAAAAAATCTGGACTCATATAGACAGTTTCCAAAACACTCCCAATATTTCTGGATTTTTTGAATTCTACCCTTTTGAAATAATCTACAACATGGTGTTAGAGTTGATCAATGTGAACAACAGAAAAAGGCAAAGTCATAGAATGTCATTTCCAAGACTAAATTATGAAAGGCAATGTGCCTTCTGCTCTGCTCCACTGCCTAGTCCCTTATCTAATTATTTTTGTGTGTTTGGCAATACTTCATTTTATTAAGTAGATTTCATGAGAATGTACCACAATTTGCTTATCTATTCTAACCTTTTCCAACATTTGGGTTGTTTCTGTTTTTTGACTATTATGAATAAAAACATATATATATATATATATAACATAATTTCATTGCTCAAAATTCGCCCTCATATGTTTTGAATATGCACAAGATAAACCATAGTTGTCATATATTTTGTTTTATTAGATAGCTTGAAAAATTTATAAAACTGCATTTATATGGCTAGCCTATGGCATAGTGGTTAAGGCAACTAGATACCACATGGCTGATTGCAAGGTTTGAGTCCCAGACCCAGTGGCTTGAAAAACACATCAGGTGTGTGTGCATGTCTTCCCTCAAGATTCATCCATGTTGTTACATATTATTGATTTAGATTATTTTTCGCCATAACATGTGTGTGCTCCCTGGGGAGAGACAGAGACAGAGAGAAGGAAAGTGAGAAATCACCTCTCCAGGGGGATGGCCACACTACACTACAATCTCTTCCCTTCCATTCTCTTCTTGGGATTTTGGGCATGCACACACTCATGCCCCATGTGAGTTTCAAGCCACCAGGTCTGGGACTCAAACTGTGATCAGCCATGTGGGAATCCAGTGTCTTAATCATCATACCACCTTTTGGCCCCAAGTAAATTTAATTTTTAAAGCTGAACAATATTCCAATTAATGTACCACATCTTGGCTACTGTGAATAGTTTTATGATAAACATTGGAATAATAATATTTCTTTGAGTTTTTTTTAGAATTATTTAATTTAATTTTATTTATCAGTATTATTACTTTTTAAACTTGCTACAGGGCACACACACTCATCAGAGAGAGAGAGAGAGGGAGAGAGAGACAACAAGTTGTCAGGTCTGGCAGTCTGCCGTGTGGTAGTTGGACGCCCTAACCACCACACCACTTGCTGGCCCTATCTGAGTTTTTTTATTTTAATTCTTTTATATAAATACTAAGAAGTAGGATTGATGGATCATGTAGTAGTTTTATTTTTAATTTTTTGAAGAATCTCCATACTGTTTTACATAGCTGCAGCACAATTTTGCATTTCTATGAATGGGACACAAGGTTAGAATTTCTCAAAATACTAACCAACATTTGTCTTTGTTTGTTTGATGATAGCCATTGTAACAGAAGAGAGGTGATATCTCATTACAATTTGCATTTGCCTGAAGATGAATGACATTGAGCATCTTTGAATATATTCATTTACCACTTTGAGTTGTTTTATCAAGAAGTATCTATTCAAGTCTTTAGTTCATGTTTAAATTGGGTCATGAGAGTTTTGGTATTGAGTTGTAGGAGTCTGCTATGTGTTTTAAACATTAAATATTGAGTTTTTGGAAAAGTCATGATGCATTTTTTTGCATAGAAAAACAGAAAAAATTAGCTATGACTTTTTCTACAACTTAATACTTGCTGGATTTATAATTTGCAAATATTTTCTCCCATACTGTAGGTTTTTCCCTGCCCTATTAGCTTTCTTTCTTAAATCTCTTAACTGTTATACTGGAATTAAAGTTACTTACACTAACATTACAATGATAGTTTAGTTTTCTTCATTTGTTTACATATTTTTATACCTTTTAATGCTATTATGATGCTATATAAATATATATATTTTTTCTATTTGCAGACCTCTCTCATGTACAGTTTTGGTAAGTAATTCAAGTGACAATAACTTCCCTTAGCTTTTGCTTGTCCAGGAACATCTTTATCTCACATTAATTTAAAGAAAATATAAATTTATTTTTATTTATTTATTTTACATTCATTCACTGTATATCATTACAGCATGCAAAATAAATTTTCTCATTCAGAATACACTGTGTATTAGCTCAATTCAAGATATTATCATACATATTATCTTCAACAGATAATTTTTCATTTTGTTTTTCTTAAATGTTTTATTTCTTTCTTTTCCCCCTTGGTTTTCTTCCTCTCACCCTCTGCCATTTTCCACCCTCCTCCCACACTTGTCTGGTATCCACTGTCGCTCTCCATGGCTTTATACCATCTAACATTTCAGTTTCTGCCATAGAGTGTAGACATTCAATACGTATTAAGTGGGGATATACAATGCCTCTCTTTCACAGTCTGACTTGCTTCACTTAGCAGGAAATCATCTATATTCATTTTTAAAAGACAGCTTTGTCAGATATAATATTCTTGGCTGAACATTGTTTTCTTTCAGTGCTTTTCACTCCCTTTTGGCCTGTGAGGTTTCTCCTGAAAAATCTTATATGGCTAACTCCACAGCCTAGTGGTTAAAGGGGCTGGATCCCGCATGGTCAACTGCAATTCGAATCCTGACACCAGTGGCTTGAAAACATACTGGAAATGTGTGTGTATATATCCCAAATCCTGACAAGATGGAGGAATGGAGAACAGAAAGCGGTATAACCACAACACATTGGGGAATGCTTTCTTCCTCTTTCTGTCTCTTTGTAGCGAATTTGTGTGCCCTCTGGCACATAAAAATATTTTCCTAACAGTCTCATGAATGTTCCTTTGTATGTGACAAATTATTTTTCTCTTGCTGCTTCCGAATTCTGTTTCTTTGAATTTAGACAATTTTATTTTAATGTGTTTTAGTGTGGATATCCTTGCATTTATTTTATTTGGCCTCTTTTTATTTTTTAATCTGAATGACCTAAATTTCTTCCTAAATTTAAGAAGTTTTCATCCCTAATGTGTTTTGAATATAATTTTTTATTTTTCTCTCTTCTACTGCTACTATTTTAATATGTGTATTGGTGTGCTTGATTTTTCCATAAGTTCCTTAAACTTTTTTCATTCTTTTGTATTTCCTTTTATTTCTGTTCCTCTGTGTAATTTCTTATTTTGAGTTTAAATGCATTTTATTTTCAGACAACCTACATGACATATCTTTTTTTCTTTAAAAATAATGACTCAACTCCAAATAAATCACAGTCAAAATAAATAAAGAGCTCAAGATGACATAGTCCCATTTCTCTTTAGTCCTGGTGTTTTGTGGATGACAAGCAGCAGTCAGTTATAATGAAAGATGAGAGATCCAACGAAATCACCAATTTGTTAATTTTTTGTTTGTTTCTAAACTATCCTTAAAGAAAATCACATATGGTGTCACAACATCCTCATGGTTTTCCAGCAGAGCAACCATGCCATCTGAATTCATGTTTTCACTAATAAAACCTGGTAGTTTCTGAAATTAGCAAGAATATGCTTGAGTTGTTCCGTAGTTCCTGTCAAAAAAGATTTTATTCTTTCTGGTTCCCGTTCTTCAAGTTTGCCTTTGATTGAGTTCATGGAATCTTTGATGTACTTCTTGTAGGCTACTTTTGGGAAGCTGGTTTCCTGCAAGTGATGGTTAATGACAATGTCATTGCCAGAGCTCACAGTGCTTTTAGTACCTTTGCCATCAGGGCTTTTAGTGAAGGCATTTCCCCCAGTGAGTGGGTTATCATTACCGTCCATCTTTCCCTCCACTTCCAGCACAGCCAAACACAACTCCCAGATCTTGTAAATTTCAGAAAACATCTCATCGTGGCTGATGTGGTCCTGGTAGATAATTGTGATGGCTGCCAAGGGAGACAATGGTGGTGCCTGGTGCCTGGAGCCTGGAGCAAGTGCTATGCAGCAGAAAAGCTCTCTCTGTAACTTCTAATAACGTGTCCTTGAGTTTGCTAATGCTGTTTTTTTTCCTGCTTAATCTAGTTTGCTGTCAAAACCTTTTAATAAAAATTTCAGTTTAGTTTTATTCTTTAGCTTCACAATTCATATTTGATACTTTAAAAAATATTTTTTCTTTTTGTTGAAATTCCCAAATTGTTCATGTGTTTCTGTTATTTTGATAAGCATCTTCTTGACAAATGTTTTCAATTCTTCATCAGGTTAATCATACAATTCTGTTTCATTAGGGTTGATTTCTGGTAATTTTTCTTGTTTCTTTGTTTGAAATATATTTGTGCATTAAACAAAACAGGCACCTCTCTCAGTCTTTATAGACTGCTTCATACAGGGAAGATGTTCATCCACAAACCTGGCCAGAAAATTTGGGGTCTTCTGCAACTTTTGTGTTTGTTCAATCAGCCTTCTTTGTTCTTAGTGGTCCCCAGACATCTACATGTTACAAGTTTTATCAGTGCTCTAAGTTAAGCAAGAGTAAAGCTATTTCTTGAGCTGCCCTTAGACATGTTGGATCATCTGATGATATTTTCTCTCCCATGGAGAAGCTGGGAGCTGGGGCTTTTATATTCACTCACTTTGTGATGAGCCAGGGGAAGGGTCTAGGAAGCTTTGCCAGTTGCAGACTACATTACCATCTCTATTCTCGTTGATCTCAAGTGGCCAGACTTTGCTGGATTCTATCTGTACTGAGACAAGTTAAACAGAATCCAGTCCTATGGGTGTCTCCTGGAAAAGCTGGGACAAGGAATGTGCTGTGTACCCTCCCAAACTAAAGGCTTAGGAGTTCCCTTCTTATCCTATGACATAGTACTGAAGGTAGGAATTACTACAGGAGAGTCTTTAATTTCTTCACTGGCTTCAATAAGGGTAGTTTCACAGTAACTGAGGCATTCCACTAGTTTTTGAATTTATCACATGGTAAGTCATCCATAAATTATTGGTTGAATTGATTTATCCATGGGAAGGAGAGTAACAGCATTTTATTCTGTCATCTTGATGTCACTCTGCTAGATTTTTTAAAATTATAAGTATATATATTTATAGTTTCTTTACATGTATTTATAACTATGTATATATACATATTTTCAGTTTAAATGACATTATATATGTATATGTTTATTTTCTGTGTTACCAATTTATATTGCAATTTGATTTTTAATATAATCAAAAAGAATTTAAATTAGAAATTTAATTTGGACAATAATATTCTCATGTTTAAGTGGAAGAAATGTGGTCAGAGTCATTTCATGACTGAGGGAATAATTACCATTGAACATAATGCCACAAATTATCTCCTAGGAGTTGTGATAAAACACTAAAGGTAAAACTAATGAAGTTTTCTGGCATTTTCTGATTACCTATGGTGGCTTGTTTAAACATATTTTTGGGAGTATTTGCAGCTATGATGATTTTATATTGCCAAATCCAGTATGATACTCTTCCTGTGTATATTTTTAACTAATTCAGAATTAAAAATTGCTAGTTATGCTTTTTTTTTTTTTTTTTTTTTTTTTTTTAGCTATAGTAGGTTAAAACTCTCAATGAATAGCACAGAATGGCTATAAGAAAGTAAATACATACATTAAGGACATAATCACCTCAGCTTAAACTTTTAGAATGCTAATTTATTGAGATCTTATAAGTTTTTTATTCAGCCCTTTCCTGATTAAGTGTATGAAATAGATTTAAAAGAAAGGTTCACCGAGAGGTAAAGGATCAAGCAATCTTTCTGTGGAGAATTAAAAAACCCTGAATTTTACTGGGAAGACAGATACATTAAATTTCACTAATATTTTAAATGTCAAATGATGTTGAAAGAGATTGTGAAAATATATGCACATATATTAGCACCATTCTCATTTCATGTACGAGACACGTTACTCCAATAGAAAAATTGGAAAACTATATGAATAATCATCTCCTAGTTTTCTTGTGGTAGCTTGTTCACAAGTATTCTATTGCACATTTCTTTCATATGCATTTATATATAGGAGATTTATTTCTGCTCAATTTTGTAAGCTTTAAGAAAAATTCACTTACTATTGATTGATTATGATTTCAGAAGCTTTTCAAGCTTCCAAGTGATTGAAAGAAAAGAATACAAATACTAAAATAACAAATGATGGAATAAATGCATACAATGACATAAATTCATATAATACAAACATAATTATTTTGGAGAGTATAAATTACATATGAATGTGACTAGTAACTCATTTATTAGAAAAATTCTTTTCAGGTGACTTTGCTTCATGGTGAATAACTTTTTTTGTTTTGTTTTGTTTTTGGAGAGGTTTTTTTCGCTATAGGGCGTGTGCGCTCGTCAGACAGACAGAGACATAGAGACAGAAAGTGAGAAATCACCCCCCGGGGGGATGGTCACGCTGCAATCCCTTCTCCTCCATTCTTCTCTAGGGATCTTGGGCACGCATGCACACGCTCCCAGCGTGAGTTTTAAGCCACTGGGTCCAGGACGTGAACCACGGTGGACTACATGGGAGTCCAGCGACATAGCCATTACACTAACTGCTGGTTCCCGATGGTGAATAACTTTTAAGAAAGATCACAAGTTGCAAAACAGTTGTGAAGCTATGTTGCACTGAGAAAGGCCAATCACATTTACATATACATAAATAGCAATACTATTTTTCAACTGGAAGAGACCAAATCTGACATCACAAACATTACTTTGAAGGTGCCAACTCCTGTAACAATTGAAAGTAGTGATATTTAATAATACACTGTAGAGAACTAAGAGAGATGGTGGTAGAAGTGAATTTCTTTCCCCATAAACAATACCTGTATTTTACTAAGTCTGAAAATTCAAGAATTGAGTGAAACATTTTTATCCTTATTGCAGATGTACTAGGTATTTTAAATGTCAGACTGATGAAAGGCCCCACCCTGATGATGCTTTCAAATGTAAGGGCTTCCTGTGTGGTTGCATCCAGAGAGGTCTCATTCTTACATTTTGTGCTCACTTGTTAATTTCTTGTATAAAACAGACTGATAAAGACATTAACCTATGCATTTTTTGCTTTCTCTTTAATGTTGGCCTTGGACTTTATGCCAAAGATCACCAAAATTTCTTAAATTCAGACCGTTTGTCCCAAGAGTTTGGACTCCTCAGGAAATACACATTCTGCAACGATCCTCGCATCTTTCTCTAAAAATCAGGTACTTATTATTTTTAAGTTATTAATTTATTTAATTAACAGTTTATTTGTAAATCAAATGGAGTAAAAATAAATTGAATCAAAAGACTTATAAATGAGGAGGTACAAATTCAGACCAATAGAGAGAGAGATAATAGATCGGTATTGCACTTTTTATGACCATAATCAGAGATAAGACTATCAAAGAAAGCTGGGAATGAATTCTTAATGTTTATATGAAAGATACTTGGAGATAGTAAATCAAAACTCTACTGGGAGTACTTTAGAAAACCCAGTATTGGATTTCAGTACTACTTCAAATAGCCATGGACTATTTAGGAATTAAAACATTCTCAAAGCTTCCTTTGAAATATTTTTAGTTTTTAAATTTGAACTACAATATACTTAATAAATAAAATTTTAAGATAAACCTCAAGCTATTGGGATCCTGAAGTACACACATCAATTTAAGAACTTACTATGGCAATAACAAAATGGGTAAGATGTAACTTGTGTCCTCAGAGTATATCTCAGTGTAAAGACGCAGCACAAAGAAAAACAGATGATTATAAAAGAGAACTGTAAAAAGCCCGAGGTGCTCATGGGGAGAAAAGATGAATTTTTGTTGAGATATTTATAAAGTTGGCTTTAAAAAAGTAGGACTTAAATAATATTTTAAGTAATTACCTGAGGATGGTAGACCAATATAGGTGAAGAAAAATACACACACCAGCAAGAGAGAAGAGCCTGACAAGAAGCATGAAAGTGGCCAGAGAAGACCGTGGTTAAAGGAAGGAATCAAGAAGATTTTGTGAATATGAAGGTAGATTCTATGGAACAGAAAGGCTGCAAAATGTATAGGTGAGGTGAAACTGGGAGGATTGTCATCATCAAGCTTTTTTTGATTTGTTTGAACTTTTATTCATTTTGCAATGACTATCAAATAACTCAACATGCGTCAACTTGTAATTTTAAAAAAGAATATTCAAGATACAGTCATGAAATTATATTTCATAACAACTTACTTTGTAAATATTTGTATACTTCAATGATCTGTATTGGTAGAATATTGTAAAGTTGGGAAGATTATAGTTGTCTTTGTATGTAAAAGCTTGTGCATTTGCTGTGTTCAAGTAAAGTACATATTCTTAAATATATTCTCTAATTTAAAAGAAGCTCCCAATCTTTTATTAGGCTAAATAAGAACAACTCCCAACTTTTTATTGGGCTAAATAAGAATGGTATCTCTACACACCATCTATTTTAATGATAGCATTTCTAGGGTCCAAGAATTTACAATAGAGCTTTTGTGTTACTTTTAAAACATTTCTGCTTTTCAGAAATGGAAGAAGAAAGTGTGACGTATTCTGTGTTGCGCGTTCACTCTCCATCCCAGGGGCAGAGAACATCAGAAGTACCTGAAACAGAAGGAATCACCAGTTTTGAGCATCTAAGTATGTAACTTTCATGCTTTTATTTTGTTATTTTTCTCCTTATTATATTCTATTTTAAAACATTATTTTCATTTGCCAGAAGACATGTACACTCACCAGAGAGAAATACAAAGAGAGAAAGAGGATGAAAGCACCCTCTCTCCCTCAGGGGAGTGGTCATACTACAATCCCTTCTATACCCTTTTTCCATCCTATCAGAATTTTGGGCATGTATGGTGTATTTTTCAAACCTCTGGGGCCAATATTCAAACTGTAGTCAGTTTTGGGGGGTTTGGCTCTCTATACCACTAGACTATGGGGCTGACCCATTTTACTCCATATTTTAAAATAACACCAGCAATATATCCTTTTCTTCAACACAGCAAGTGCACAAACTTTTAGATATTTACTTAAAAAATTAACAATGTCCGCTATTTTTTTTTTTTTTTTGAGAGTTTTTTGCTATAGGGCACGTGCACTTGCCAGAAAGACAGAGAGAGACAGAAAGCAAGAAATCACCCCCAGGGGGGGATGGCCATGCTGCAATCCCTTCTCCATTCTCCTCTTGGGATCTTGGGCACACATGCACATGAGCCCGGCATGAGTTTAAACCACCAGGTCTGGGACTCGAACTGTGGTTGACTACATGGGAGTCCAGTGACATAGTCATTACACCAACTGCTGGTCCCACTATGTTCTTAACTATAGAGGTTAAATAAGTAATTCCAAGTGAGTAAGCAGGTTTTACATAAACTTATTTTATATACCATATTTATTTATTCTTATCAAAATAACAGAATCACTATAAGGAATATTTCAAGAAGTTGAAAATATTAATTATTGATTTATACCTCCTGTGAATTTATGGTTATTTCTCTTATTTATTTTTAAGTTATACCTTCCAACATCATGTCCCTATAGTATTTGGATCACCAAATATTTTGTCATTATTACCTATCTTACCACTACTATTTCATTTTCATCATTTATTGATCACATATGATTATATGCATTTTGTGAAATAGTATCATTGAACTGTTATTTGCTTTTGTATTTTATCTGCTATAAAAGGAGTTATGTGCACTTTATGTGATTATAAACTTTCAAATATCTAAATGTCAAATTAGTTATTTGGGATAGATTTCCATTAGTGTAAATACCTAAATATATAAACAATTTTATGTTTCTTGTCATATGCAAAGTAACTTTAAAAATTAATTATTTTTGCCAACCCCATAGCCTAGTGGTTAAAGGTAGCCAGATCCTATGTGACTGATTGTGGTTCAAATTCCAGTCCTGGAGAATTGAAAACACACTGTGAGTGTAAGCAAGCTTGTCCCGAATCCTGACGGGATGGCAAAATGAAGGAAAAGAGACCGTGGTGCAACCTCTCTCTCTCTCTCTCTCTCTCTTTCTCTCTCTCTCCCTCTGGTGAGCACACAGTGCCCGTAGCAATAAAAAACATTAATTGTTTAAATTTTCTTTTCACTTGTCTTTGTATCTCATTTTAAAGTTTTTTTTTTTTTTTTTTTTTAACTCTTAAATCCCCAACGAAGGAATTGGGGTACATGAAGTTAAATGTTTGTCCTCAAAGTACAGTTAGTTAAGAAAGATATTTAGGTTCCAAGGCTCCCACAGTTCATCCTTGGTGCTTGTTCTGTGAGAGAGTTGAGGCTACAAAAATAGAAAACAAACAGAAAATGAACATGTATTTTTAAAGACATTTCTCTTCTAAGTGTTAGAGACATGACTGATACTTAAGTTAGAAAGCTTAGATGAGAATAAAAGAAAAAAATTATTGAATAAATAAGTAAAATTTATCTATATTTGGGTTTATCTGAAAGTACTTTCCTAAAGATGTGAGGTTATACATATAATATAAAGATGAAAGGTGTATGTTAAAAATCAGATTAGTATTAGTATAAAATTATTTTATATTTATTCTAAAGTTTCATTTACTATGAATATATAATGCGAATGGATATTTATATTTAGGCATATGTGAAGTAAAATGTGGTACATAAATATGAAGTCAGAATTGCATGTATATTATATTAATTTTATATGATGGCTATTTTTTAAAACAATAAGTGCTTTTTATCACTATCAGTGCATTCTGATTACAACATATTTACATCTAATTATGCAACTTTTCCTCTTCTGATATCTAAGTCCTTTCTGTTTCCATTTATTACATTTGTGGTCATTATATTTTCAGTAATGTGACTCATAGAATGTGATTTACATTTTATTTATATTTTCATTAATTATATGATATTTAGTATTGATATATATATATATGAAATATATATATATGAAATATTCAAAATATTTAATTTTTTACATATTTACAAGGAAAGATATTTTTATAAATAGTAATAAAATTGTCTTTTATTTCTTTAACATTAATTAGAAAAATATCAAATTAAGAAACATAGACCTAGGGCCAGCTGGTGATGTGGTGGTTAAGGAGGCTGAATCCCACACGGCTAACTGCCTGGTTTGAGTCATGGACCTGGCAGCTTGAAAAACATGCCGGGCATGTGTGCATGCATGCACAAAATCCTGAAAGGAGGGAGAAATAGAGAAGGGATTTCAGTGTGACCATCCGCCTATGGAAGATGCTTTCTCACCTGTTCTCTCTTACTCTCTTTCTCACTGGTGAGCGTGAATGCCCTCAAGCAAATTAAAAAAAGAGAGAGACATAAAAATTAGCATTTTAACTCATTTTTTCTGTTTTAAACATTTCAATCATCATTTAAAAATCCTGTATTGTTTTAACTAAAAATTAAAATTGTATACATTTATGACATACTTGCTGTTTTGCGAGATATATGCATCGTAGAATGACTAAATCAACCTTACTGACAACCTATTACCTCATACACATTATTTTTTTTGTGATGAAAACATGTAAAGTCTACTCTCAGCAACTTTCAAGTAGATAATCATCCGTTTAATGGCTACATACCATGTTTAAAATTAATGTATAATTGTACACATTTATGAGTACAGTGTGAGTTTTTTGGATAGTTCACCTACTTTTGAATTCTTTTTTTTCAAAAGGCTTTTTTACCTTAGGATGTGCACTTGCTGGGGATAGAGACAGACAGAGACAGAGAGAGGGAAAGTGAGAAATCACCCCTCCAGGGGGAATGACCATGCTGCAATCATTTCTCCATTTTCCTCTCAGAATCTTGGGCACCCATGCACATGCGTCGGCATGATTTTCAAGCCACTGGGTCTGGGATGCAAACTGCGGTTGGCCGTGTGGGAGTCCAGTGATGTAACCACTATGCCATCTGCTAGTCCCACCTATTTTTAATTCTATGTGTCAGAGAACCTGGGATCAGACTGACCAAATCAATTCTCTTAAAATATAGGAGAATGATACCACGGGCAAACGCATGCGCGCGCGTGCACACACACACACACACACACACATTCTTCTAGAGTAATCTGAAAAAAATATATAAATCAGACAAAGATAAAATATTTAGAAACCACCAGAGAAAAATAACATTACATTCAAGGGAAAAAAAATGAATTATGTCCAACTTCATGTCAGAAATAAAGGAAGAACATTATGAAATTGCTTGGGAAAGACAATAAGGAAAACATAAACCTTGCCAACCTAGAACTCTATCTGAAATATATGGTTCAAATATATCATTTAGTGGTTAACACAGTGGTTAAACATGGTATGTTTGGAGCAGCATCTGAAGTGGCTGACTGCAACAGCTTGAGAAATATGCTAAGCATGGGTGCATGCATACACAGAATCCAGACAGGGTGGCTAGATGAAGAAAAAAAAGATCGTGGTGTAATCAGGGCCCACTGCAGGATTCTCTCTTTGTCCCTCTCATGAGCATACATCCCCTTTGTCAATTAACATAAATAAATAACATATATATGCTAAATATAGTATATATTGCATAATATATGCACAATATGTTTATATATACATAACATTTTGGCTCTATCAAGTAAAGTAGCACCATTCCTCTAAGTTTCTCTGTCTTACCCCATTAAACCATCATAGACAAGCACAACAAATATGAAGACTTGAAGGCAGAAAGGAGGTAGACTGGCTAAGTATTTCAGGATTTCAGAAATGACACAGTGGTATGCACCCTGGACTTTCTTATTGCCTCCCATCTCAGACAGGGTATGTCAGAAGTGTCCAACCTAGAATTATCAAGAAGGAGAGAGAAAGGACAAACAGAAAACTTCAAGATAAAGTACGACAAAAGGTTAATCTAATAACAAAAATCAACTTTGGCAATTGCTGCCCTATTTAAAACAAATACCAATCACTCCCCCGTCTCCCACCATTTCAGCAAAACTGAACAGAGAATTGCTTGTGGATCTCATCCCAACTCCTCTTTGCTCATCAGAAGCAGTCAGTGCTCCAATTCCTCCTCTGCAATAGGGTCAGTGGATCCTGAGGAAACCCCACCTTACACACTCATTTAGCAACTGGATAGTGTCAGAGAGAGACAGAAAGTGAGAAAAAACCCCCAGGAACTGGCCATGCCACAATCCTTTTTCCATTCTTCTCTTGGGATTTTGGGCATGAACATACATGTGGCCCATGTGAGTTTTAAGCCATCGTGTCCAGGACGTGAACCGTGGTCAACTATATTGGAGTCCAGCGACATAATTGCTACACCATCAGCTGGTCCCAGCTTCTTTTTAAAACATTAAAATAAATAGAAAATATCACCAAAGAAGTAGAAGTTATAAAAAAGAATCATCTCATCATTTTCTATTTGATATATACTTTTCCCACCATGGATATACTCATCAAGTGACTAGCACATTTTTAGTTTCTTTCCTTTTTACCTGCTTTCAAATTTGAGAAACAACGTTCACATCTCTAGCTAAAGTTTGTGGAAAAAACTAAAAGAATATATTTTAGATTTAAATATAATCTTGCAAAATATATGAAAACAAAAGCACAGATTATTAAAATGGAAGCTGTGATGGTTAATTTTATATATGAATTTGACTGGATCCCTGGGTACCCAGATATTTATCTGAACATTATTTCTGGGTATGTCTATGAAAGTGTTTCTGGTTGAGATTTGTACTTGAATCAACAGACTGAGTAAAACAGATTACTCCCTCTGTGGCTTGAGAAGCACACAGAATGCATGGTGTGCATGCCCAAGATCCTGAAAGGAGGGAGAAAAGGAGAAGAAAGAATTGAGGCATGATCATTCCCTATGAGGAGGTTCTCTCTCTCTCTCTCTCTCTCTCTCTCTCTCTGTCTCTCATGAGCACATGTGCCCTTTGGCAAAGTTAAAAAAAAAAGAGAGAGAAAGAAGTGAAACTATTTCATTTGTACTCCTTCAAGAAGCACAAAATGAGACATTACAAAAGGATACAAAGAATAATATTTTGGGCACAAAAACAGACATGTAGACCAATGGAATAGAATAGAGGATCCAGAACATACAGCCGACTGATTTTTGACAAAGGTAATGAGACATTTCAAAGGAGAAAAGATAATCTTTTAAAAAAATAGTGCTAGAAAAACTGGATATCTGTCCCAACACACAAAAAATGAAACTAGATTTTATATTCTCACCATTTACAAAACTTAAGTAAAAATAGATTAATGATCTGAATGTAAAGCCCAAAGCCATAAGTCCACTGGTGGAAAACAGAGGAGAAACATTTCAAGATATTGGAGTAATCAAAGATTTCTTAAATAAGACCCTTAAAACAGGAATGAAACACCAAAAATAGATAAGTGGGATTACATCAATGTAAAAATCTTCACAGCAAAGGAAGTAATAAATTGAATAAGATAACCCACAGCATGGGAGAAAATATTTGCAAACTACATCTCTGCACAGGTTATATTTATTTAAACATTCACAATTGTGATTAATTGTATATTTATATCTTATTGTAGTTTAGGTTTCTTTCTGTTATGGTTTGAATGTTTCGGTCTTTTTCACATTGATTCACACTCAAATACCTCACCTACAAAAACTAATACTCTAATTTAAAATGGGCAGTTGGGGCCAACAGGTAGCACAGTGGTTAAGGCACTAGACTCCCATGTGGTCAAATGTGGTTCAAGTCCTGGACCCAGTGGATTGAAACTCAAACCAGGTGCATGTGCATGTGTACCCAAAATCCAGAGAGGAGAATGGAGAATAAGGGTTATTGTAATGTGGACATTTTCCCCCTCCCCTCTGGGGCTGATTTCTTTTTGCTTTCTGTCTCTCTCTGGCAAGTGCATGCATGCTGTAGCAAAAAAATCTCTTTCAAAAAAAAAAAAGAAGGGGAAGAAAAGGGCAAGGGCAATTGATTTGAACAGGCAACTCTCAAAGGCATATAGAAAAAAATGTTCAACATCTCTTGTTATAAGGGAAATGCAGAAATGCACATCAAAAGCATAATGATGTACTACCTATCCTCAGTCAGAATAGCTATGATTAAAAGAAAAAGAATAGCAAATGCTGCAAAGATTGTGAGAAACGAAGAACTCTTATACATGGCTGCTGAGAATTTAGAGTTGTATAGCAACTGTGGATAATAATACTTAAATGTCTAAAGATGGGTTGGTTAGCCCCTGGTCTAGGGCTAAAGGAGCTGGATCTCACACTGAGAACCATGCTTAAGTCCTGGCCCCAAAGGCTTGAAAACTATGCCAGGTATATGTGCCTGCATGCCTTAAATCCTGACGAGATGAAGAAATGGATGATGAGGGATTATGGCATGAACACACCCCATTAGGGAGCGTTTTCTCCCTCTTTCTGTCTCTCTGATCTTTAGGAAACATACACATTCCCTGGCATTTAAAAAAATGAATATTTAAAAAGAGAACTAGTACATGAACCAACAATCCAATTATCGTGTACATATCAAAGGAATAGGTAATCACACATTTGGAGAGATTTACATATCTATGTTTTATGTAGCATTATTCACAATAATTAAGTCATGGAATCAACCTAAGTTTCCAACAACCAAAGAATGCATTGTGAAAACACAGCACATTTACACAATGGAGTACTAATGTGAGTGTGCAGGGGTGATTAGGCCCAGCATTCATGCTGGTTCTTGTCAGACACTTGTTCAGTCATAGAGAACAACAAAAATTCTTTCATTTGACAAAAGGGTATGAACACAAAGTATAATTGTAAGTGACATAAGGCAGACTATGAAAGATAAATACTTTATGTTCTCATTTAACATGTACTACATGTTTTCACTCTGTGGTAGAAACTGAAAGATTTTAAAATGTAGGAATAGAAGAACCAGCAGATGGCGTAATGGCTACTTCACTAGACTCCCATTTAGTAGACTGCAGTTTGAGTCCTGGACCTGGTGGCTTAAACTATGCCGGGCTCATGTGCATGCATACCCCAGATCTCAAGAGGAGAATGGAGGAGTGTGGCCATCCCCCTGGGGAGTGATTTCTTACTTTCTGTCTCTCTGTCTCTCTGGCAAGCACACGCGCCCTATAGCAAAAACCTCTCCAAAATAAATAAATAAATAAATAAATAATAAAATAAAAATAAAAATGGAGAAATGGAGAAAGCTATGGTAGCTACCAGAAGCTATATGAAGAGGGGATGGGTAGGAAGTTTGTGAGAAAATTTTTAACAAACATAAGAATGCATGTAAATAAGAAGAGGTTATGGGAAGGTATACTATGGTAGAGTAAAAAATATGGACAATTTAATAAATATTTCAAGGGACCAGGAGATAGTGTAATGATTATGTCTCTGGACTCCCAATGGCTGACCATGGTTGGAGTCCCAGACTTGGTGGCTTGAAACTAATGCCAGGCATGAGTGCAAGTATGCCCAAAATCTAGAGAAGAGGATGGAGGCTAAGGAATTGCAGTGTGGCCATTCTCCCGGGGGATAATTTCTCACTTTGTCTCACTGTCTCCTTGATGAGCACATGTGACCTATAGCAAAAATTTTTCTCACAAAAAAGTTTTTTTTTTAAAAAGCAAATGATCTAGTAGAACCATTATCAAATGTGTACACATAATGCAATTTTCAATGTCGTAGATGACTATGAGTATATCCTTGATTTGATTTTTGTATGTGGTACAAATGGTTTTAAAAACGATACTGTAAGGCCAAACAGTGGTGCAGTTGGTTAAGGCAGCTGGATCCCACATGACTGACTGCATTGTTCAAGCCCTGGGTCCAGCTGCTTGACAAACATGCTGGGTGCATGTGTGCAGGCTCAAAATTCCAAGAGTAGAATAAAAGAGAAGGTGTAGCAGTGTGGCCATCCCCCCTGGGAGATGCATTCTCTCTTTCCTTCTCTCTTTTTCCCTGTCTCTCTCTAGTGAGTACATGTGTTCTTCAGCAAAAACAAAAACAAAAAAAATAACAAAAATCATAAAAAGTACTGCAGCCCACAAAGATATATATTAATATATTGAAACAAAATTCATAATACGAAGTGTAATATTTCTGAAAGATTAATTGTATGTGTGATACAATAAAGGATATTGAAAAAATAATGTAAAATGTTGGAAACAAGCCCCATGTAGGTTTGACAAACTCAGTTGTCCTCTTGGTCCTCCTAGACAACCTTGCTAGATCTGCATTTGGGTCCTCAGAGGTACCTCACCCCTGGATTTTATAGGCAGGTCATGTGGGTCTTCCTTGGGCCTGACACAATTGACTGGCTTCTGGCACTTCCTGAACTACCTTCTTAGGGCTGTAATTGTGTTCGAGGGTTACTCTAACCCCAGGCATTAAAAGATAGTTGTGCAGGCACTACCTGGGTCTGCTGGACTCAACTCACCTCCCAACTCCCCTGGACTACCTTGCCAAGCCAGCATTTGAGTTTTAAGGCTACCCTCTTCTGGGTTTCACCAACTGAATGTCCAGGCTCCAGCTTACCCTACAAGGCTCAGTCACTTCAACATTCTTCCAGCACTAGTGTGGGCCTACTCAAGCTGGTCTAGCCCCTGCTGTTTCCTGGGCACTGTAGGGCACTTTAGCTGGGCCCACTCCCCTTAAGACTTTCAAAATCACCCCCCATTTTTCTTGGCCCCAACCACATCTGGGAGTTGTAAGACTTCCTTTCCAGACTCCATTCAGTTCCACTTGCCTCCAGGTCTCAAGGTGCACCCAACCTAGTCCTGGCTTTAACATACTTGGGTTCTTCTTGGCCCTGCTAGCCTCTGGCCTTTGCTGACTGCCCTCCCAAGCCCTGATGGGTCCCTCGGTCCTGTTCACTTCAAGAGTGCCCTTTCTGGGCATGCTGAGGCCATATTCGGCCCCACCCACCCACAGACATTATAAGACTTTTATACCTGGCTCTTCTTGGGCCCCATTTGTCTTCCACCATCATCACCTTTCCTCAGAGTCTCACTGCCACCCTTCCCAGGATCCAGCCCTATCATACAACACAAAAGGCTCTGCTCAGAACTCACGTTCTGTGAAAGGAGCAGATAGCTCCTAACCTAGCCCACTAGGTCTTTTTTTCTTTTGAGAGGTTTTCACTATAGGGCGCGTGCGCTCGCCAGACAGACAGAGAGAAACAGAGAGACAGAAAGCGAGAAATCACCCCCCAGGGGGGATGGTCATGCTACACTCCCTTCTCCTCCATTCTCCTCTTGGGATCTTGGGCATGCACGCACACGCGCCCGGCGTGAGTTTTAAGCCACCGGGTCCGGGACGCGAACCATGGTCGACTACGTGGGAGTCCAGCGACATAGCCATTATGCTAACTGCTGGTTCCCAGCCCACTAGGTCTTACTAAGCTGCTAGAACTGCTGTAGGCCTTACCTGGGCTCCACCCAACCCCCCAGCTTCACAGAGTATGGTACACAGCCCCTTCCCCCTCCTACTCTAAAAAAGTCTCCTAGCTCTGAACCTGCTACCTTTTGACATCCCTGAAAAATAGATTCTTCTGCAACAAATTCAATCAGAATCAATGCCAAAGTGATTTATCCAACTAGTACTAATGCTCACAGTCATAGGAAAAATAATTAAAAAACTAAATAATAATAACAACAATATTGCCACTTTAGAATCTACTTCATAAAAATCAGCTCCAAATGAACATATGAACAATGAATAAAATAAAGGAAATCACAGGAAAGTTGGAAGTGTAATTCAAAACACTTATTATGCTAAAACTCAATGAGGTGCAAGAGAAAACAGAAGCAATTTCAGGAGAAAATCATTCCATAAATTAGGAATTCAGTAGAGATGGACATCTAAGGAATAATCAAACAGAACTTCTGAAGATGATGAATACAATACAGAAATAAATTCTGTAGACAGTATTAAGTACAGATTAAGTCATGCAGGAGAAAGAATCTCTGAGGTTGAAGAAATAACCTTTGAAATAGCCCAATCTACAAAATACAAACACTACAAATGAGACCAACATACATGAAACTTGGAACACCATTAATCTACCAAATAGCCATACAATCAGTATCCCAGAGGCAAAGAGACAGGTGTAGGCAGAGAAAATCTATTTCATGAACTATTCTCTGAAAACTCTCTTAGTGTAGAGAAAAATATGGATAGTTAAAATTGGAAGTGAAAAAGGAGATATTATAACAGATAGAAAAGATCATTAAGGAATACTGTGAGCAACTACATGCCAAAAAATTGGAAAATCTAGAAGAAATGGACAAATATTTGGACACATACAATACACTTAGATTGAAATGGGAAGATATAGGAAACTTGAATACTTCAACACAAAATATGAGATTGAATCAGTAATACAGTCCCCTAAAAAAGAAAAGTCCCTGGCTTCACTGCTGAATTCTACAAAGCCTTTAAAGAAGAATTAATACCATTTCTCAAATTATTTCCAAGTATTCAAAGAGACCCTTCCAAACTCATTCTATGAAGCCACCATCACCTTGATACCAAAAGTAGACCAGGACATTTAAAAAAATAAAGAAGAAGAAAAAATGGAAGTACAGACTAATATCTTTGATGAAAGATAAATGCAAAACTTCTCAACAAAATACTAGCAAATCAAATCCTACAGTGTATTCAGAAGATTATACAGCATTACCGGTAGGCTTTATTCTATAGATGCAAAGATGATTCAATATCTGCAAAGCAATAAATTTAATACATTACATTAAGAGAAGAAAAGGCAAAAGTCATATGAATATATCGATTACTGTAGAGAAAGCATTTGATAAAGTACACCATCCCTTTGTGATTAAGACTTTCATCAAAATAAATACAACACAATGAAAGTCATATATGAAAAACCCATAGCTAATATAATACTGAACTGGGAAAAGTTGAGGGCTTTTTCACTAAAAACTGCAACAAGATAAGTTTGTCCACTTTCTCCATTCCTTTATAACATTGTAGTGAAAGTTCTAGGCAATTCAATCAGAAAAGAGATTAAAATAAAAGGTGTACAAATAGAAAAAGCAGAACTTGAGCTTTCCTTATTTGTAGATGGCATGATTACATACACAGAAAATACTAAAGAATCTACCAAAAACTCCTAGAAGCCATAAATAAATTTAGTAAAGTTACAGAATACAAAATCAACATACAAAACTCTAGTTCTTTTTAAATAGACCAGTAACAAGTGAATGATGCATAATTAAATAAATCAATTTATAATAGCCATACACAGAAAAATAAAATACCTAGGGATAGATCTAACCACAGAGGTGAAAGATCTTTACAATGAAAATGATAAAAAAAAAAAAAAAACTGAAGAAAAAAAGAAATTGAAAAAGATACAAGAAAAGGAAAGCCATTCCTTTACTTGGATTGACAGACTTAATATAATTAAAATGTGAATAGTACCCAAATTCGTTTACAAATTCAGTGAAATCCCTATCAAAATACGAGTGACATTCTTCACAGAACTAGAAAAAGGGATCATAAAATTTTTCTGGAATCAAACATCTTGACATTTCCAAGGCAAAACTATGCAAAAAGAGTAAAGTTGGGAACCAGCAGTTAGCGTAATGGCTATGTCGCTGGACTCCCACGTAGTCGACCGCGGTTCGCGTCTCGGACCCGGTGGCTTACAACTCACGCCGGGCGCGTGTGCGTGCGTGCCCAGGATCCCGAAAGGAGAATGGAGGAGAAGGGATTGCGGCGTGACCATCCCCCCTGGGGGGTGATTTCTCGCTTTCTGTCTCTATGTCTCTCTCTGTCTGTCTGGCGAGCGCATGCGCCCTATAGCGAAAAAACCTCTCCAAAAAAAAAAAAAAAAAAAAAAAAAGAGTAAAGTTGAAGGCATACTACTATCCAATATCAAAGTATGTTATAAAGACATAATAATCAAAACAGGATGGTACTGGCACAAAAACTGACACTTAAGGCAAAGTAAAGGATTCAAAAATAAACTCAACAACATACAGTCAACTGATTTTTTAATAAAATGCATGCGATAATCTACTGGAGAAAAGAAAGTCTTCTCAACAAACGGTCCTAGGAAAACTGAATATTCACCACAGAAAATGAAACTAGATCTTTATTTATCAGCATTAACAAAAATCAACTGAAAATGGATTATAAATTTAAATATAAAGGTCAAAATTATAAAACTACTTATGAAAAACACAAGGGAAACATTTCAAAACACTGGAGTAGGCAAACATTTTCAAAGAAAAAAGCAAAAACTTTAAAGCATGAGCAATCATACCAAAAATAGACAAGTGGAATTACATTAAGCTAAAATAATCTGCAGACCAAGAAATACAATAAATGGAGTAAAAAGAAAAATCCGTCGAATAGAAAACAATGTTTGTAAACTGTTCCTCATATAAAGGACTGATAACCAAAATGCAGAGGGAACTCAAACTGCACACCCACCAAAATACTAATAATCCAATTAGAAAATGAGCAATGCACCTGAACAGATAACCCTCAAAAAAGACATACAAATTTCTAAAAACATGTGAAAAATGTCCACCAGCTCTTGTCATAAGGGAAATGCAAATCAAAGCCATAATGAGGTATCACCTAACTCCATTAAGAATGGCTATGTTCATAAAAATCAAAAACAACTGTTGCAAGGTTGTGGAGAAAAGGGAAACTTTATGCCCTGTTTATAGAAATGTAAGTTAGGATAGCCACTGTGGAAATGATGTGGAGGGTCCTCAAAAATCTTTAAATCAAACTACCCAGTAATCACTTCTGAGTACTTACATAAAAGACAAATCACTCTGCTAGAGGAACATTAGCACATCCTGATTTATTGCAGCATCATTCAAAGTAGCTGAGATATAAAATCAACTTAAGTGCCCCAAAACTGATGAATGGATTAAGAAAATGTGGCACAGGTGCCAGCATGTGCTGTGGTGGTAAAGGCACTGGATTCCCAAATGGCTAACCATGGTTCGAGTCCCAGACCTGGTGGCTTGAAAATCACGTTGGGCGCATGTGTGTGCGTGCCTGCAATCCAAGAGGAGAACAGAGGAGAAGGGATTGCAGTGTGGCCATCCTCCCTGGGGGATAACTTCTCACTTTCCCTTTCTGTATTTCTCTGCAGCAAGCACGCATGCCCTATGGCAAAAGCCTAACAAAAAGAAAAAAAGAAGACGTGGCACATACACAATAAAATATTGTCATAGGGAATAACGCAATACTGTCATTAGAGACAAAGTGGCTACATCTAGAAGATTTAATACTGAACGAAATAATCAGAATATGAAAAGCAAACACTACATGTCCCTGCTTAGCATTTGTTAAATGTCTGCACTTTATGACAGAAACTGAAAAACGCACAGGCATGGAAATGAGAGGGCAACTGTAGCTACTGGAGACAGAAAGGGGAATTGAGAAGTGGGAGAGAAGAGATCAGGAAGTAATTATTTTTTAAGTTAAACTTTTTTTTCTTACATTCAATCACTGTGTATCATTACAGCATACCAAACAAATCTTCCCATGATGAATACCCTGTATGTTGGTTCAAAGATATTACCATACACATCATCAACAGAAAACTCCATTTTATGTCCTTTTAAATGTTTTGTTTCTTTTTTCTTCCCCTTGATGCCTCCCCTCTCACCCTGCCCTATTTCCTACCCTCCTTACACAGTGTCTCTAGTATCCACAGTTGTTTCCCATGCCTTTGATACCTTTCAATCTTTCAGTTTCTGCCATAGAGTGCAGATATTCGTATATATCCAGTGGAGACATAAAATATATCTTTTTCATAGTCTGCCTTTTTTTTTTTTTGAGAGGTTTTCGCTATAGGGCGTGTGCACTCGCCAGACAGACAGAGAGAGACATAGAGACAGAAAGCGAGAAATCACCCCCCAGGGGGGATGGTCACGCCGCAATCCCTTCTCCTCCATTCTCCTCTCGGGATCTTGGGCACGCACACACATGCGCCCGGCATAAGTTTAAGCCACCGGGTCCGGGACGCGAACCGCGGTTGACTACGTGGGAGTCCAGCAACATGGCCATTACGCTCACTGCTGGTCCCCCTAGTTTGCCTTTCTTCATTCAGCAGTAAATCTTCCATATTCATCCACATTCTATTAAATGCCAGGGTCTCATTTTTTTTTTTATGGCTGAGTAGTATTCAATAATGCATATGTGTCACACTTTTTCAATCCATTCATCTGTTCGTGGACATTTGGGTTTGTTCTATGTCTTAGCAGTTGTGAGTAATGCTGCCATAAACCAGGTAAAAGATGGGGAGTCAACAATTGTTTTGTACTTTATACTAATGATAGTGCTTTAGAATGAAGACTATGCCTGAGATCCGGCAAACAGAAAACAAAGTTGCTTATGCAATTAAATGGCAAAAGCTAAAAGTAAAGATTTATCTTCAGACATAACTTGAGGTATGAACAGAAGCAAAATGATTGGCTACTAACTCTCTCTCTCTCTCTTGCTCTCTGTTAGGTAAATTGAAAAACAAAAAATGATTTGGCACTTTCAAAGGTAACTTCACCAAAGCCTGAAGAGCCAGTAACCAGTAACCGACTTGTCCCAGCATCACATCTGTGCTCTTTTTTCTTTTTTGTCAGACCAGTTTGTGGTTTGGAGAATGTGCCTTTTTTTTTGTACCTTTGCATTTAAGTTTCATAATTTTCATTGATGTGTGTACTCACACACACAAACAAAAAAGCATGAGGGAGGGATCAGCAGTTAGCGTAATGGCTGTGTCGCTGGACTCCCATGTAGTCGACTGCGGTTCAAGTCCTGGACCCAGTGGCTTAAACTCACACCAGGTGTGTGTGCATGTGTCCCCAAGATCCTGAGAGTAGAATGGAGGAGAAGGAATTGTGACATGGCCATTCCCCCTGGGGGGTGATTTCTTGTTTTCTGTCTCTCTGTCTCTCTCTGACTTTCTGGCAAATGCACGTGCCCTATAGGAAAAAAACCTCTACAAAAAAAAAAAAAAAAAAAAAAGCATGAGGGAAGATTTGGATCCAAGCAGTGTCACCCTTTTCATCATCTCTTCAAGTGTTCAAGAGTAAAGAAAACCAATTTTGAAACTATAACATTCCTGATTCATAAATACACAGTTATTTCTACTTGAGCACATAGAAGATAATCCACTGTTATTAAAGCTCTTTAATTAAGGCAATTGCATATGTTTTAAAAGCAATGATAAGTTTGGCTGTCTTCCAGATCTGTGTAGTGGTCTGGTCAGCTGTATATGATCAATTATCTACCTCAGAGTCTATTTCATTTTGTGCTCAGACAGGTAGTTGGCTCTCCATGTCTCTACAGACCAAATCCTTCTAGCTCAGGAGATAGGGCTAAGCACTTATTTCTTTTGAGCAGTTTTTAGTTCTTCAGTTGTATGCTTGTATTTAATTATAGATGTCAGTGACATTTTATAATTTCAAAAGTCCTTGTTGGAATGTGAAGTGTAGATTCTCATGAAAATTACATAGTCATAAGAGAAATGTGTTTTTGCTTTAGTTTTTGTTTTCTTTTTTTAAAGTTGTGGTATTGGGACTAGTAGTTGGAGTATTGGCTATGTCACTGGACTCCCATATAGCTAACTGTGGTTCGAGTCCCAGACCCAGTGGCTTAAGCTCACACTGGGTGTGTGCGCATACGTGCCCAAGATCCTGAGAGGAGAATGGAGGAGAAGGGATTGCGGTGTGGCCATGCCCCCTGGGGGGTGATTTCTCACTTTCTGTCTCTCTGTCTCTCTCTGTCTTTCTGGTGAATGCATGTGCCCTATAGCAAAAACCTCTCAAAAAAAAAAAAAAAATAGCTGTGGTATTATTGGTTCTCTGCTCCCTGGAATATTTTTGCTCTGTGAATGTCCAGACTAAACACATCACCCTCTGCATACCTAGCACATGCATAAACCTGGGGACTTTCACTGCTTGATATATTTACATCAGTTAAAACAGAAATTTGATAGTTTGGTGAGAGGGGGAGGGGAAATTTGCTGCTAGAAATGTTTGAACTAAGTGCCATACTCATCTGGGTAAGATTTGGGAAACATAACCTCCATAAATAAAATTTTTAAAAAATCAGTTAAATATCACATAGCAGATAGCCATTAAATTATAAAAAATTAATTTATGAAGGAAGACCTTTTGTATAGATTGAAAAAATGATTTTCGTATCTATATGATCAAGAGAGTTAATTTTTAGTTTTTGTTTTACTAGTGCCACAAACTTGCCAGTGGAAACGTATTTGTTTGAGATAATTAATTTTCTTTCCTAACACTTGTTAAATACTAAAAGACATTTTAAACTATACATTCGATCAGATTGTTAACTTTTCCTGTTTTATTTGTTTTGAGAATCTTTGAATAAAAACATTTGAAATTAAAAAAAAAAAGATGGGTAAATGAACTGAACAAACAACTCTCTAAGGAAGAAAGTTGTACAAATAGCCAAAAAAAGCATATGAAAAAATGCTCAGTATCCCTTATCATAAGGAAGATGCGAGTCAAAATCACAATGAGATACCATCTACCCCAGTCAGCATGGTTTGAATGTAAATTATTAATTTAAAAAATGTTTCAGAAAAAAAGAAAAGCTCATGGAAATACGTGCAATGGGAAAACTATGTATGAATTTCAAAAAATTTTTGTACCAAAATAAATTCATACTAAAAAGCCCCAAAATAACAACAATAACAAAAACAAAAACAAAAACAAAACAAAGAATGATAAGTGCGAGATTGTGGTGAAAAAGGAACTTTCCTACCTTGTTGGTGGGAATGTAAATAAGTGCAGCTGCGATGAAGAACAACATGCAAGTTCCTCAAAGACCTACAAATAGAACTATTATATGATCCAGCAACTCCATTCCTGGGTGTCTACTCGAAAAATAGGAATACACACAGTAAAACACTTTCACATACATGTTTATTGAGGCATTGCTTGCAATTACTAAAACAGGAAATAATGATTAATAAGACACAAGAATGCATGAAAACAAAGCAAATAGGTTATGGAATGGCATGCCACAACAGAATAAAATAAGAGTGTTTCTAATCCTATGTACATATATCTCTGGAAATAAATCCTATTAGAATAAAAATTAATGGTGCACAACATAATGTATGTTCTTTGTTGAAGAAGATAAATATGGTAATATCTTTCATTTGATTATCATACAGTACATGCATGCTTTGAAAAGCCATATTGCAGCCCACAAAGATATACAATGATTAAATCTAAATGAGAACTTGTAAACTAAAAAAAGTGGAATGAAAAGCATTTCAAGCTACTTTCTTAACACTAGACATTCAATTATGTCTATTACAATGCAAGAGTGGATAAAACTGGTTATTAGTGCAAATATACTTGGTATCTTATGTAACCATAAGGTAAGCCTAATGAAAGGCCTAACCCAGAGCTGATACAGAGTAAAATGAGCAGTCATGAAAGAGTTTCCTGTGTGGTTGCATCCAGAGCACACTTCTGTATTCTATACTCAGCTCTTAGAGTCTCTCTTAGGACAGACAAAGGTATTACAGTCTGTCTTCTTTTCTGGGCTTTTGCTCCATACTAAGGACCATCAGAGTTCTTAAATGTAAACTTCCGTCCTAAGAGTTAAGATCTATTTCTTCCCAGGATCTGTTTACGTACTCTTCAAAGTTCAGACATTTTCTTCTAAAAACCAGGTATTTGTAATTTCTCAGATATTCATTCTATTTTTTAAGAATATTTAAAGATGATTTTAGAGAAGTTGGGTCAAAGGAAACTAAAGTAATGTGATCAAAGACAAACTGATTTATCAATATTCAGTTTTATATATTATTTAGAAAAAAAGGGAATAAAGTGTGGGTGTGACAGGGAAGGTGAAATGTAGGAACGGAGGACAAACAGTAAAGAGGGACAGGAAAAATTGAAGGAAAGACATTCTAGGGGGGACATTTTGTGAGTTTGAATAATCTTCAATAAGCTATTCTAATGATCATCATTTGATTTTTAGTAATATTATTATTATCATCATTATAAATATTTGATATGACATTGTTAAATACTTTTGTGATAGTTAAAGATTGTTACGTGTATAAAATAGGGATTTAAGAAATAGAAAATTCAACTGGAATAAAACAAATTACATTACCATAGGATATGTCTTTTGATTATGAAGAACTTGCAAAGTTCTGGTAAGACATAAAAAATTTTTATATAGATTTTAAAATTTTTTCTAAAACGCTTTAGTCAGAAATTAGTTTTTCCAAATTACTTTTAAATTACTGTTTATTTAGTACCCAAACCATTACCTTTGTACATAAATTTAACTCAATTTTAAACTGGATAGAGAATTCTAATAAACAGCTCTAAATTAATAAGACATATTAAGGAATTCATAATAACGTGAGAGACACTAATGAAAGCAAAATAAGAGGAGGCAACAGAATAGTGACAAATAAGAATTATGAGAAAGTTGGGAGAAGATATAAATTCTTATTGGAGGATCTGGAACTTCATTTATCATTAAAGGAGGTAGAACTTGATTTACAGGATAAATTAAAATGATAGTGAGTGAGTATAGGAGTAAACTATGCCAGAGAAGGAAGAATTTGGGCAAACTCTGTTGGCAAGAGAAGTACTTATGCTAAAAATAATAAGTGTATTAGTTGAATTATGAGAAAATGGGGATGAGTGGAAGCAGCATGTAAGAGTAAAAAGAGGGTAGATCAGGTGAAATTGTGGAAGAAAAGAATGCCAAGTTGTAAAATAAATTTCATTCTGCAGAATGTAATGAAGTCATAAGATTATCAATGGTTCTATTGTAGTTTTACTTTTAAGTGAGTGATAATTATAGACTTACAATTGTGAAAAGACAATATTCAAAACACCAAAAATGATACACCGTACCAACCTAATAACTTTAAAGAAATTCATTTTTTCTCATTCTTAAAATGTTCCACATTTGTAATTAAATCCTAGACACTAGTTGAGTTTATACTCAATACTATTTTATTTCATACCAATTTTATTTACTGACTTCACAATTTATATGAATTAAAAATATATTTTTCTGTTTATTTTTATTTTATCTCTGCCCTTCAGTTATGAGTGGAGCAAATATAACCTATTCTAATTGTCTATTTAAACATTCATCTGAGCCACAGAGGAGACAAGATCAAAACTCTTTCAGCCATCTAGGTATGTGTAATTTCTGTATTAATATTTAAACTGCATTAAGTATATAACATTATGCTTAAATACACACGCAGGTGTGTGTGTATGCACACACATGTGCATAATTTAAATCTCTCTCTTTTTTTTTTTTTTAAGCTTTTGCCATAGGGCGCATGAGCTTGCCAGAGAGGAGAGAGACTGAGAGACAGTAAAAGAGAAAGTGAGAAATCACCCTCCACGGGGGCTGCCCATGCTGCAGTCCCTTCTCCTGTTTTTCTCCTGGGAATTTTAGGCACACACATATGCCCGAACACCCAGTGTGATTTTCAAGCCACGGGTTTCAGGCCTCAAACTGCCATCAGTCATGTGGGAGTCCAGAGCCTTAACCACCATGCCACTTGCTGATCTCTAAATGTATCTCTTTTTACCAGACCGAAAAAACAAACAAACAACAACAACAACACCAAAACCACATTATTGAGTGAAGATTAAGAAGTTTTCCTATGAGATTTAATCCTATTGACTATGTTATACTGTTAAATCAATGCTTTTTGAATGAATGAAGGAACTAGAAATTGAGTTATGTTCTCATCTCTTATTACTATAATTGCTATGTCATAATTACTATAATAATCATTTATAGCAGTAAAGTAAATTCTATTTTTCTAACACTGATACTGTTATTTGGAGATTATTTTTTCTTGTGTTTTTTTTTTTTTTCCGATTTTAAATTTTTGCCAGTGTGGTGTATTCAAGGGGTTCTTTTTAATTTATTTTTTATTTTTTTAAATTTAAATTTATTTATTTGCATTCATTCACTGTACATCATTATAGCATACAAAATGAGATTTTCCATCCAGAGTACACTGTATATTGTCTCAATCAAGCACATCAACAAACATGTTTTTGTCAGCAAATAATTTTCCATTTCTTGTTTTCTGTATGTTTTGCTTTTTTTCCCCCCATCCGTGATTCCCTATCTCTTACCCTCTGCCATCTCCTACTCTCTTCCCACACTGTCTCTGGTATCTATGTTTGCTTTCTATACTGTTTTTCTCCCACATTTTATTGAATTACTAAAGGCCTTAATTAATCTAAATATCTTCATAGCAAACACAGCTGATAGATACATTTCCATGAACACAAGTCTAACTTAAGGCATCCTATAAAGTAGCACCTAGCTGGGGCTATATATCTTACTGCAGTCATTGAATAGATATTTTTTTCTGAAACTTTCTTTTTTTCTTTTGTAATTTAAGTTACATTCTTTCCCTAAGCATCATCACAGCATACAAAATGTGCTTTCCCATCCAGAATATACTGCATAGTGACTTAATCAAGCATATTATCATCAAAAAATTTCCATTTCTAGTTCCTAGAATTATTTTTACCCCTCTTTCTGACCCTCTGTCTTTTCCCACCCTCTTTTCACACTATCTCTGGTGTCTACAATTGTCTTCTATTCCTTTCCCACACACATTGTATTGATCACACAATTTCTTACATAATCTAACTACTTTCAATGGTGAGTTCACTCGGTACTATTAAGAAAACCAGTTTCAACTTAAATCAAAGAAATGCCAAGGAACTCTGCTTAAAGTCAGAAAACAGGTTAGGATTCTGTTCAAATGGTAGGTGTATGAACCTATCAGTCTCGTGTACTTTTATCTTCTGTTTTGGTTCAATTTTCCTGATTAAATTCTGGGATATAATATTCAACTCCAGACTTGTCCCTATGATTAAGTTGGCCACTTTCTTAGTTTTTGAACTCTTATTTCCATGTGTCTGCATTTAATTTTTCTGATACAGCACACCCTTGAGAACCTCTTGGAGATCTGGTCTGGTGCTGGTAAATTCTTTCAGGTTTTGTTTATCTGAGAATGTTCTTGTCTTTTCTTCCCACATGAAAGATAATCTTGCCGGGTACTGTATTCTTGGCTGAAATTGCTTCTCTCTTAACACTTAGAATATATTTTCCCATTCTTTCCTCTCTCTCATTGTTTCCGATGAGAGATCTGCTGTTAGCTTGATGGGATGCCTTTTGTAGGTAACTTAATGTTTTTCTCTTGCCAATCTTAGTATCTTGTCTTTGCCTGTGGTTTTGGTCAACCTGGCTATAGTGTGTCTTGGAGAAGATCTTCTTGGGTTGATTCTATTTGGGGTCCTTTGTATTTCTTGGGACTGGATCTTCGAATGCCTCTCTAGGTTTGGTAAGTTTTCTTGCAGGATTTCATGGAATAGATTATCAATGCCCTTATGGGTCTCTTCACCTTCTGAAATGCCAATTATCCTGATGTTTGGACGTTTGATGGTATCTAGTACTTCTCGTATATTATTCTCAAATTTTTGAGCCATTTTCTCAGTCTTCGTGGTGGATTTTTCTAGGCCAGCCATTTTCTCTTCTACAGAAAGTAGAATCTCTTATCTTCTGAGATTCTACTTTCTGTATGATCTAGTCTGCTTTTAATACTTTCAAGGGAGATTTTGACTTCTTGTATTATAGACTTCATCTCTAACAGTTCCGTTTGAGTCTTTTGTAAAGTGTGTAATTCCTCTTTTAGATCTTGCAAGAATTTCCTCACCTCCTGAAAGTCATCAACTTCTTTCTCCTTTCTCTTTAGCAGTTCATTATCTCTCTTCTCTTCCATATCTGTTAGCTTCGACATTATGAATGCTCTAAAATCCTTATCAGACATTTCCATGACTTTCACCGAACTGCTTGTGGATGAAGAAGAGTTACTCTTTTCCCTTGAAGGAGAGGTATTTTCTCATTTTCCCATATTTCTCGTGATCCGGCGGTGATTTCTTGTCATCTGATGGATGGTGTGTTTCTTCCAAATTCTTGAAGTTCAGTCTGAATGTTCAGGAGCAAGCAGAAAGAGGTGATCTAGAATCTCTTTGTTGTTCTATTGTGAAAATTTACCATGCTAGCTTGTTTGCTGGATGCTGAATTATCAGTAGAAAATCTTCATTTCTCGTGTGCCCTGAAATACCTAGTTTGCAGGAGCCATGAGGAATCTTCTTCTCTAGAGGTTCTTCTTCTTAAGGAGCAGTGTCAAGCCCACCCCAGATATAAATGGATTCTGGTTAGATGTTTGGGCTGGAAGAAAAGATTTTAAGCAGAAACTCTTCAATAAAAGAGCACAACCAAGTCCACCTCAGATGTAGATGGATTCTGGCTAGATGTTTGACCTGGAATGAGCGGTTTTGAGCAGAGGCTCTACAGTTATCCAAAGGGGTTCTTTTTTAAGAAATCACTTCGTTTCTATCTTTATCAACATACTGAAATGCTATTATTTAATATAACATATAACTATATGCAGCCTGACCAGCTCTCATCATTTGAATTTGCTTTATTCCCTATCTTACTGTTTATGATTTACATTCCCCAAAAGTTCATATAAATAAGTAGAATAATTAGATCATATTATAAATTATTTATACTTGTAATTTGTCTTATGCTAACCAAAAGCCAACCTTGACCAGCCAAATGGTGCGGTGACTAAGGCAGCTAGATCCCACATGGCCAACAGAGCAGTTCGAGTTCTAGATCTAGTGGCTTAAAAATCATGCCAGGTGCCCACCAGACATGTGTCTGGTGCCCAAAATTCGAAGAGGAGAATGGGAGAGAAGGGATTGTGGCATGATTATTTCCTCTGAGGGGTGCTTTCTCATTTTCATTGTCTCACAAGTGAGCACATGTGCCCTGTAACAAAAATTTTTTTTCTAAAAAAGCCAACTTTTACTGCCCTATATTAACAATTAAGATCAAGCTATGCTGGGACCAGCAGTTAACGTAATGGCTATGTCGCTAGACTCCCACGTAGTCGACCACGGTTCGAGTCCCGGACCCGGTGGCTTAAACTCACGCCGGGCGCGTGTGCGTGCGTGCCCAAGATCCCAAGAGGAGAATGGAGGAGAAGGGATTGTGGCATGGCCATCCCCCCTGGGGGGTGATTTCCTGCTTTCTGTCTCTCTCTGTCTGTCTGGTGAGCGCACGTGCCCTATAGCGAAAACCTCTCCAAAAAAAAAAAAAAAAAAAAAGAAAAGAAAAGAAAGATCAAGCTATGCTATTAGTTTAGTCATATTTTGAAACTCTATAGACACTGCAAGTATGTTCACTTAATTTTGCTGTTACCCTGACACTAACATAGGAAACTTTTGTTTGGTGGTGGTGTAATTGTGAAGAATGGCTCTGAAAACACAAGGCAGTGTGAGTCTGCATTGCGATAGGCATTTTAACTGAAGTATCTGTCTAAAAAGTAAATGATTTGTGCTCAAAAAAGATTAAAAAGGATTATTCATCGCTTTGTCTAAGACATATGTTTTTCCCAACGAGAATCTCAATTGCATACTTTTTAATTCTTTAGATTGTTTATTATTACAGTGTTATTTTTGAAATATATATTTACCATGCAATTAAAAGGAAGTGTCTTCATATTTGTTTAACATATTCACAAATTTTTAAAGCCTTATGCTCTGGACTCTGCCTATATTATACTCAGAAATTAATATTTTTTTTAAATTCATGAAGTATAGTTTATCATACCTGAAGTAATTTGTTTCTTATACTCAATATACAAATACAAGCGGATTCATGATGGCTTATATTAGTGAAACCAGTCTTACACTAGAAAGTCCAAAGAACTTTTTTTCACCCAGAATACCCAGATGACCCTAAATTTGTAATTTTCTAACAAAATTACAAAATTTGTAATTTTATAACAATTTTCTAAATTTCCTAATTTTAGAATAGGTTCCTTGACAAATATCTAGGTCAAACACTCAAAACAAAGGTGCCTGACATAGATACATGGCCTATATGATGACAAATGTTTCACTCTACATATGTGAAAATAAGAATCTATCAATATTTCTAAAAATGTTAGCTTGAGATAACTTTTTATATATTCTGTATGTATGGTGATATTAAAAAATTATAGGGAATAGTAGTTTTCTTTTTTTTTTTTTTTTTTTTTTTTTTTTTTCTTTTTTTGGAGAGGTTTTTGCTATAGGGCGCGTGCGCTCGCCAGACAGACAGAGAGAGACAGAGAGATAGAAAGCAGGAAATCACCCCCCAGGGGGGATGGCCACGCCGCAATCCCTTCTCCTCCATTCTCCTCTCGGGATCTTGGGCACGCACGCACACGCGCCCGGCGTGAGTTTAAGCCGCCGGGTCCGGGACTCGAACCGCGGTCGACTACGTGGGAGTCCAGCGACATAGCCATTACGCTAACTGCTGGTCCCAATAGTAGTTTTCTTTAGTTTTGCCGTAGGGTGCATGCACTTGCCAGAGAGAGAGAGAGAGAGAGAGAGAGATAGAGAGAGAGAGAAAAAGTGAGAAATAACACCCCTTTCCTCACCTCATAGGGGTTGGACATGCCTCAATCCCTTCTTCTTCATTTTCTTGGAATTTGGGGCACACATGTGCATGTGCCCATTATGATTTTCAAGCTGCCAGGTTTGGAATTGTAACCACATAGTCAAATATGTGAGATTCAGCTGCCTTAATCTCCAAGTCATCTGCTGGCCTGAGAAGAGTAGTTTCTTCCAAATAAAATATTTACTTTATTCTTCTTATTAAAGTGATACATAATTTACATGTAATATTTTTAAGTTGTCAGAAGAAAAAGGAATTAATATCAAACATCTGTATCACTAAACATAACATAATATTTGTACATACTTTTTTCAGATCACTTTTACAGGTCCATAATTTTATGTGTTTACATAAAATCATTAGTTCCATATATATCACTTTAGTAAACTTTCTTATTTTTCTTATCTTTTCCTTTAACAAAATGCAAGTCTACTCTATAGCTCTTGTTCTATATGCAAATGTTCATGGATGCATCCAGAAGTACTTATGTATTGAGATATACAGGGAAATTTATACACACACACACACACACGCACACACACACACACACATCATTCACTGACTCTTATATTAATTTGCTTTTACATCATTAAAAGATTTTTAAGATATAGTTAGACTGGGCCACACAGTATTCCCTATGTACATTTAATTTGTATAATGTGATTTTTTAAATTAACTTCTCTGTTATTTAGAAATTTGGGATTTCTCTCTTCCCTCATGTTTCTTCTACTACTGTTTCTTCTTATGCTATATTGTAAATTATATATCTATTTCCTTTGAGTAGACTTATGGATACCTGGATTTGGAGCACTATCTCATGCTGTTTTATGATGTTGCTATATGCATATTTTTATATATCTTTAAATATTTTGTTGTAAAATTTATTTCAATGACCATCTAGCATCAAATTAATTTACTTTATTATTATATAATTAGGATTATCTTTTAGCTTTCACCCAATCTGCTAATAATATCTAGGTTTTAACTATTCAGATATCGACAGCTTTGCTCTTGATAAAAGTCTTTTTATGGATGTATGTTTTCATTTATCTTGGATCGCTCTCCCATGGTCTATTATTTCATTCATGCTATTAGCCATTTAGTTGGTAAAATGTTTTTACTTCTAAAGGTATATTTCCATCTATTTTCTTTTACTTTTTATTTTAATCCACCATATTAATTATTTCAGAATTATCTTATTGTGAGGTAGATCCTCTTAGGTGAGGCTCTGTATTGAAACATTTCCCCATATGTAGCTAAATGGTTATCAACAAACTTTTCTACGTTGACTTTTTAAAAAAAAATTAAAATGATAGTCTTTCAATTTAAAAATTCAAGTCATACAGAAAAATGCAAGAAGGCATATACAAACCATCTAAAATCCTAATATCGGGACCAGCAGTTAGCGTAATGGCTATGTTGCTGGACTCCCACGTAGTCGACCGCGGTTCGAGTCCCGGACCCGGTGGCTTAAACTCACGCCGGGCGCGTGTGCGTGCGTGCCCAAGATCCCTAGAGGAGAATGGAGGAGAAGGGATTGCGGCGTGGCCATCCCCCCTGGGGGGTGATTTCCTGCTTTTTGTCTCTCTGTCTCTCTCTGTCTGTCTGGCAAGCGCACGTGCCCTATAGCAAAAAAAAAACCTCTCCAAAAAAAGAAAAACATATAAAAAATAAAATCCTAATATCTAGAAACAAGTTATAGATTTGTAGAAACAACCTCATTGATAATATCTGGGTCAGCATTGTGGTAAAATATTCATGTTCCTATATCATACTCTCATACCTAGAATATTGGATTACTCACATTGCAAATGTGTGACTTTAGCCAGATTATTTACTTCATTACTTCTCATTTTCCTACCTTTACATGAATGAAAATTTTAATATCGGCTACTTCATAACATTGATATGAGGGTTAGATAAGTGAAGAAAAATGAAACATTTAAAAATGATTCTGGAAATAAGACTTCCAATAGTTAATTTTGGTCTTCACCTTACTTAACCAACCTATCACTAGAATTTGACTTCTAGTACATTCCATTCTCCTAATATTCCTCCTGCTCTTCTCGTCTTTTCTCCTAGTTTCCTTTGCTGTTCTCCTTACTTTCTTTAATCTCTGATCATTGGAGTGTCTTCAGATTCAGACTTCTCTTTAATTCAAATTTTCTCTTTGATATTAATAAAGATCACAAACAACATATTCTAGATTAAATTCCTGATATTCTCCTCTAAATACCCTCTCACAGATTTCTCCATTTATGTTAACTATAATTTCATGCTTTTAGTTATTGACAATAACAAAAACATTGAAACACACTTCATTCACTTTTTCTTTACAGTCAGATCAGCAAATTTTGTCAGATTTCATTTAAAAATCAAAATTGCATTACATCAACCATGTTGTTAGTACCCTCAGCTAAGCCACCATTATCTCTTTGGCATTATTCCAGTAGACACTTAAATTTTCCTCCATTACTATGTGACATCTTTCCTTTACTGAAGTTAGGACACCTGGAGCACCAGGTAGATTGTAAATCTGTCCCCACAAAGCAGCCAAGAATTACCTTTCACTCAGGCAAGGCCCAGAGCATGGATGGCCCTTTCCAGATGTAGCCAGTACACCCTCAGATCCTGGCAGGCTTTTACACCTGTGCCAGAGAAAAGGGATCTCTCAAGTGTCCTGCTTTTCCCCATCTTTCCATGAGCACGCAGTGGAAGCCCACAAAAAATAATTGGCAAGTGGGTGTGAATTCTCTTTGACCTATGACGACAAGGAATTCTAAAGACAAACAGACTAAGTCTTGAAAAATTTGTTAAATCCCTCACTGCTTTTATGGCTGCCACTTTTTCTTCCTGTTTTGAAAAGTAGAGAGTGTTTCCTCGTTAGATTTAGATGCAGGTTATTATCTCTCTACAGAGCAGGGCTAATAACCTCTTCAGACTCTAGTTCATCTGAATGCTACTTAAAAAATAATTTAGGTGTAATTCCAAATTCCCAGAAATTACAAGAATATTAAGAAAACTTCTCTATACTGTTTACCTAAGTTTACTAATTCGAATTTGTTTTATCATTACCTCTACATATCTATATCTTACAAACATTAGTATTTATTTTTCTGAACCATTTGAGAGCAAGTTGCATGGATCATATTCCCTTATACCTTAACACTTTATCTTCATCTTATATGATCATAGTACCATTACTGAAATCAGGGAATTTCATATTGATAAAATACTTTTATCAGATCAAAGGTTCATATTCTAATTTTATTAATTCCCTTATAACAACTTTGTATTAGTTCCCTCTCCTCATTTTCACTCCTTCTAAGGAGGATCCCACTCAGAATCAAATATTGCAACTATTCATCATGTCTCTTTAGCCTCTTTAACAAAAACAAATTCTTTGTCTTTAATGACATTGCCTTTTAAAAAGAACATATGTCAATTATATTTATAGAATATTTATTGCTTTGATTTTGTCTAATGCTTCCTCGTTGTTAGATTTAGACACAGGCTATTATCTGCATACTATCTATATCCTTACTATCTAAGGAATGTATCTTCCCAGGGTGTCACTTTTGTATGCACGTCACCCATTTCTCTTTGGTTGGCAATATTAATTTTGGTCACCTAGTCATAATATTGTCTTGTTTTTCCACTGTATGGTTACTACTGTTCTCTGTTCAACTCTTTAGCAATTTGTGAGAAGATACTTTAAGACATCGTTGAACTACATATGGCATTCCTTTATTTTTCAGCTTAATTGAGGTATAATGACAAAAATATGTTTTAATATATTTGTTTTGATTTACATTGTGAAATGTTTACCATAACCAAGATAATTAACATATTTATCACCTCCCATAACTACCATTTCCTTTTTCTTCTTCATTGTTGGTGAGAAAACTTAAGATCTATCCTCTTATCAAATATCAGATATCAAATATACAATTCAAGGGACCAGCAGATGGCATAATGGTTATATCGCTGGACTCCCATGTGGTTTATCACAGTTCAAGTCCTGGATCTGGGGGTTTAAAACTCAGTGCTGGGCATGTGTGCATATGCCCCTAAGTTCTGAGAGGAGAATGGAGGAGAAGGGATTGTGGCATGGCCATCCACCTGGGAAGTGATTTCTTGCTTTCTGTTTCTCTGCCTCTCTGGTGAGTGCTTGTCCCCTATAGCAAAAATCTCTAATATATATATAATTCAATATTGTTAATATAGTCATCATGCTGCACAATAGGTCTTCATAACTTACTGATTTTGTATAAATGAAAATTTGTATTTTGGGGCTAATAATTCCCTATGAATCTCTTACACCCCCATCCCTGTCAACTGTCAGTTCTATTCTATTGCTTCTGTGGTTTTGACTATTTTAGATTCTTCATATAAGAGATCATGCAGTGTTTATCTTTTGTGTCTGGTATATTTCACTTAATATAATGTCCTCTAGTTTCATGTATGTCATCACAAATGATAGAATTTACTTCTTTTTATTTTTTTAATTTACTTTTTGTAACTGACAAAGAAATATCGATATTCTATTGATAATATCCATGCTTCACATTAGAGTTAACTGTGTTGTACAGTTCTATAGGTTTTGATGAATGCTTAATATCAAAGCATTACATAATCCTTACATAATCATACAAAATAGGTTTAGCACATTGAAAATCTCTTGTTCTACACATATTCATCCCTATTCACTCCAAAGCCCTGGCAATTTTGACATTTTTACGTATCTGCAGTTTTGTCTTTTCTAGAGTATCATATAGTTGAAATAATACATTATGTAACCTTGAACTGGTTTATTTTTAGCAATATGCATTTAAATTCCTGACATATCTTCTTGTGGATTGAGAGTTCATTTCTATTTGTTGCTCATTGTGAGAATGTACCAGTTTTCTTATGCATACTCTGTTGAAGAACATCTTAGTTTGTGGCATTATAAATAAAACATTTATAAATATTGATTTATAGATTATTGCAGGGACATGAGTCTTAAACTCAACTGAGTAAATATCAAGAGTACATGGCTGTCAACCATACAGTAAGATTACATCAGCTTTGTTAAAACTATCAAGCTGTCTTACCAAGTGGCTGTACCATTTGCATTCTCACTAGCAATGAATGAGAGTTCCCCGTTGCTCCACATCCTCCACAGCATGTAGTGTTACCAGTGTTTTGAATTCTCATGGGTGTGTAGGTATCTTATTTTCATTTTTACTTTGCAGTTCCCTAATATGATGACAAACATTTATCCACGTGCTTATTTACTGTCTGTATGTCTTCTTTGATGACATATATCTGTTTATGTATTTTCCTTCCTTTTCAAATTTTTTTTTTGTTATAGGGCATGTGCACTCACTGGAGACAGAGAGAGAAAAAAAAGAGAGAGAGAGAAAGAGAGGAATTATCCCCAAGGGGAAATGACCATGCCAAAATCCCTTCTCCTTGATTCTCCTTTCAGGATTTTGGGCACATATGCACATGCTCCAGTGTGATTTTCTTTCTTTTTAGAGAGATTTTTGCTATAGGGTGTGTGCACTCACCAGAGAGACACAGACAAGGTGATGCCATTCCACAATCCCTTCTCCTCCATTCTTTTCTCAGGATTTTGGGCATGCATGCATGCACACACGCCCAGCGTGAGTTTTAAGCCACTGGGTCTTGGACTCGAACTGTAGTCAACTATATAGGAGTCCAGCATAACCATTACTCCATCTGCTGGTCCCACCCAGTGAGACTCAAACCGTGAAGTTGGCCATGTGGGATCTAGCTGTCTTAACCACTACCCCATCAGCTGGTCCCCTTATGCTTATTTAATTTATTTCTAAGTTTTCTACAGGGCATGTGCACTCAGAGAGAAAGAGAGAGAAGGAAAGTGAGAAATCACCCTCCCCCTCGGAAGGGATAACCGTACTGCAATCTCTTCCCCTCTATTCTCTTGTTGAGATGTTGGACATGCACATACATGTTTTCTAAGCCACCGGGTCCAGGACTTGAACTGTACAGTTGGAGTGAGATCCAGTGCCTTCACCACCACACCATCTACTGGGCCCTATTTATTTATTTATTTATTTATTTTTGGAGAGGTTTTCGCTATAGGACACGTGCGCTCGCCAGACAGACAGAGAGACAGAAAGCGAGAAATCACCCCCCAGGGGGGATGGTCATACCACAATCCCTTCTCTTCCATTGTCCTCTTAGGATCTTGGGCACGCACGCACATGTGCCCGGCGTGAGTTTAAGCCACCGGGTCCGGGACTTGAACCATGGTCAACTACATGGGAGTCCAGCGACATAGCCATTACACTAACTGCTGGTCCTGGGCCCTATTTTTTTTAAAAGAATTATTTTATTTAGCTTTATTTATTTACTTATTCATTTTTTTTTACTTCAATTTGACCAGAGAGGGACACACACACACACACACACACACACACACAGAGAGAGAGAGAGAGAGAGAGAGAGGAAGTGAGAAAGCAAGCTGCCAGTTCCGGGACTTGAACCATGGTCAGCCATGTGGGAATCCAGTGCCTTTAACCACCACACCACTTGCTGGCCCCGTACTAGGCCCTATTTTTATTTTATTTATTTATTTATTTATTTTTTACTTGTAGAAAACATATTTAATAAAATACCATTATCCAAAATACACAAACTCAATAATAAGAAAATGAACAACCCAATTGAAAAAAAGACCAAAGTTCTGAACAGATATTTCACTTATACAATACCACTATACACTTACTAGAATGCCAAAATCCAGATCACTGATCACATCAAATTTTAGAATGGACACGGAGCAACAGAAATTCTCATTCATTGCTGGTATGGTTTTAAAATGGTGCAGATACTTACAAATATAGTTTGGCAATTTCTTATAAAACTACACGTGTTCTCATGTGATCCAGCAATAGCACCTTGATATCTGCCTAAAGGAGTTAAAAAATGTATGTCCTCACAAAAAAACCTGACAGCCCTATTTTTAAATAGTGTTATTTCTGGTCTCCCTTGGTAAACATATCATGTGAGTTCAAGAAAACTGTGTATCTTATTGTTAGATGAAATATTCTATAAATATAAATATTTCAAGTTGATAGATGGTGCTGCGTAGTTCACCATCATGATGAACTATTCTTAATGATTTATGTCTCCTGGATGTGTCAATTATCAATAGATTGCTTTTTGAAGTCGACCAATAGAACAGTGAATTTGTTTGTTTTTCCTTATATTGCTGTTGGTTCCTGCTTCATGTGTTTGGGCACATTGCGATTAACCACATACATGTCAGAGATTATTGTGCTTCTTAAAGAATTGACTCTCATTATACCTCTTCATTCTGGTAATCTGCCTGCCTTTGAGGTGTGCTTTTTCTGATGTAGCAATCCCGTCTCTTCCGTGCTCCTCTTGGGATTTGGGCACACATGCACATATGCCTAGCATGCTCTTCAAGCGGCAGGGTCCAGGGACGCAGACTTTACAGTTGGCCACGTGGGATCCAGCTTCCCCAGTCACCACACCACTGGCTGACACAAGACCACTGATGTTTAAAATGACGATTTTTATACAGTTTATGACATCACCTAATGACAGGAATATATTCTGAGATAAGTGTCATTAGGGATTTTGGTAATGTAAACATCAAAAAGTGTATCTACACAAACATGGATGTTATAGCTTACTGTTTGCCTATGCTATATGGTAAAGCCTGTGCTTCCCAGGCTACAAACCTGTACAGCATGCTACTGTACTGAATGCTGTAGGCAAATGTAAGAATGGTAAGTACTTGTGTATCTAAACATAGAAAATGTACAGTAAGATGTGGCATAAAAGATAAAAAAATTGTACACTTATATAGAATTCTTACCATGAATGGAGCTTGTAAGACTGGAATTTTCTCTGGGTGGATGAGTGAGTGATGGTGAATGAATGTGCTGGTCTAGGACACTATTATAGGCTACATTGAACACTTGCAGACTTATAAACACTATATACTTAGTCTCCACTAAATTTATTAAAAAAATGATTTGTTCTTCCATAATAAACTAACTTTGGCTTACTATAATTTTTAAACTTTATATATTTTAAACTTTTTGACTCTTAAAGTAAGTTAGCTTAAACAAACATTGTACAAGTGTACAAAAATTTATTTTTATATCCTTAGCTTATAAGCTTTTTATTTTTTAATTTTTAAAAACATTAAAATTTTTTTTTTAGAGGTTTTCGATATAGGGCACGTGCACTCGCCAGACAGACAGAGAGAGACATAGAGACAGAAAGCGAGAAATCACCCCCCAGGGGGGATGGTCACGCCACAATCCCTTCTCCTCCATTCTCCTCTCGGGATCTTGAGCACGCACGCACACGCGCCCGGCGTGAGTTTTAAGCCACAGGGTCCAGGACGCGAACCACGGTCGACTACGTGGGAGTCCAGCGACATAGCCATTACGCTAACTGCTGGTCTCCCCCAAAATTTTTTTTAAAAAACTATGGCAGAAACATATACATGAGTCTTAAGCCTACATGTGATCAAGACTATCGATATCGCTGCCTTCTACCTCCACATTTTGTTTTACTGAAAGTTCTGCAGGGGCAATAACACACACAGAGCCATCATCTCCTATGATAATGATGTCTCTTCTTATACAAGGGTCTTCTGAAAGTTAACGGAATGTGGATATTATAAAAATATCTTGCAAGAGTTTCAAAAACTTTTGAACCAATATCAACCCACACTTTAATTCTATTTCCACAAACTTTTTCAGTTCCGTTCACACACCTTCTGAAGGACTTGCCTGAGGCTCTTCTTGAGGAGGTGTAAGTCTTTTTCAAAATATGTCCAAAGTGTTTTGCTTGGTTTGTTTCCTTTTTATCATTGTATGTTTGTAAGTAAAGAATGCACCATGAATACCTCTCTGTTAATGAAAACGCTTCAGTGTTTGGATTCATGTTTTCAAGATTTTTAAGAAGCTCGTCACTGTGAGTTTTCTTGGAGATTTATTTTTTTCTTCGTCTGTGATTTCCTTTTCTCACCCCTACTTCAGCTATGTGTTCCTGTTGCAGTTCCAACACTCTTCCTTAGTCAATTCCTCAGGAACACACCTCTAAGGTTTCCTCAGTGTCATTCTTATCCACATCAGTAAAAATTGTTTGCTGTCTCAACCACAACCTTGTGGCTTTTTATAATCTCCTCATTCTTGGTAAATCCTTTAATGCCATCAAAGGATCGCTTATTTCCTATCTCCTTCCAGATGACATACATCAACCACTTTATCTAAATCTACTTGAGACATTAGGTCACTAATTGATGTGTGCAATACTGGAAGATTTTTCTGCTGTATCTGGAAGTTCCGATACTGCTTCATTTTTAATCTTCAAGCTTTGACATTGGTCAGTGTCACTTGTTTAAAAATTGATCTGTGGAGAAGAAGATTCCCTCCTGGCTCCTGTGAACTAGATATTTCAGGGGACAGGAGAAATGAAGATTTTCTACTCATAATTCAGCCTCCAGCAAGCAAAGCTAGTGTGGCAGGAGAGTTGAGCCCTTCCTTCAGAAGAAGATTCCTCATGGCTCCTGTGAACTAGGTATTTCAGGGGACAGGAGAAATGAAGATTTTCTACTCATAATTTAGCCTCCAGCAACCCAAGCTAGCATGGTAGGGAGCCCCTCTGGCCTTCTATCTCTGTCTCTGTGTCTCTGAGATCTCTGTCTCTCTCTGCTCCTGTCTCCTCATTTTTTTTTTTTTTTTGTAATTTTTCCTTTTCACGATTTTTTTTAAAGGTAAAGTTTTTTCTCTGGCTCTCAACTCCACCTTTTGTTTTGTTAATAATCCCTTCTGGTCCTTCCGCCCAGGCAGGAGAGTTGAGCCCTTCCTTCAGAAGAAGATTCCTCATGGCTCCTGTGAACTAGATATTTTGCGTGGCATGCTAGCGCGCTGCGCGGTTTTCTATTTAGTGATTTTTCTTTTAAAAAAAGAACAGCAATTACAATTTTTTTATTTTTTAATTTTTCTTGTCTTTTTTTTTCTCTTTTTGTTGTTTCTCTCTCTCTTTTTCATTTTCCTTTTTCTTGTCTCTCCACTCTCCAATATCCATTCGATGTGTTTTTAGACGGATCTAAGAGCACTGTAGCTAAACATCCAAATACTAATAGGATTAAAATATTTCACAATATCTACTGAATCTGCTGCACCCAGCAATCACAACAGAAGGGCAAACAGATTCTAGATCACTTCTGTCTGCTTGCTCCTGAACATTCAGGCTGAACTTCAAGAATTTCAAAGAAACACACCATCCATCAGATGACAAGAAATCATCGCTGGATCACGAGAAATATGGGGAAAACGAGAAAATACCTCTCTTCCAAGGGAAAAGAGTAACTCTTCATCCACAAGCAGTTCGGTGAAAACCATGGAAATGTCTGATAAGGAATTTAGAGCATTCATAATCTCGAAGCTAACAGAGATGGAAGAGAAGAGAGATAATGAACTGCTAAAGAGAAAGGAGAAAGAAGTTGACGAGTTCCAGGAGATGAGGAAATTCTTGCAAGATCTAAAAGAGGAATTACACTCTTTACAAAAGACTCAAACGGAACTGTTAGAGATGAAGTCTATAATACAAGAAGTCAAAATCTCCCTTGAAAGTATTAACAGCAGACTAGATCATTCAGAAAATAGAATCTCAGATGTAGAAGAGAAAATGGCTGGCTTAGAAAAATCCACCAGGAAGACTGAGAAAATGGCCCCAAAATTTGAGAATGATATGCGAGAAGTACTGGATACCATCAAACGTCCAAATATCCAGATAATTGGCATTCCAGAAGGTGAAGAGACCCATAAGGGCATTGATAATCTATTCCATGAAATCCTGCAAGAAAACTTTCCAAACCTAGAGAGGCATTTGAAGATCCAGTCCCAGGAAATACAAAGGACCCCAAATAGAATCAACCCAAGAAGATCTTCTCCAAGACACATTATAGCCAGGTTGACCAAAACCACAGACAAAGACAAGATACTAAGATTGGCAAGAGAAAAATATCAAGTTACCTACAAAGGACTTCCTATCAGGCTAACAGCAAATCTCTCATTGGGAACAATGCGAGTGAGGAGAGAATGGGAAAATATATTCAAAGTGTTAAGAGAGAAGCAATTTCAGCCAAGAATACTGTACCCGGCAAGATTATCTTTCATGTGGGAAGAAAAGACAAGAACATTCTCAGATAAACAAAACCTGAAAGAATTTACCAGCACCAGACCAGATCTCCAAGAAGTTCTCAAGGGTGTGCTGTATCAAGAAAATTAAACACAGACACATGGAAATAAGAGTCCAAAAACTAAGAAAGTCGTCAACTTAATCATAGGGACAAGTCTGGAGTTGAATATTATATCCCAGAATTTAATCAGGAAAATTGAACCAGGACAGAAGATAAAAGTACATGAGACTGATAGGTTCATGCACCTACCATTTGAACAGAATCCTAACCTGTTTCCTGGCTTTAAGCAAAGTTCCTTGGCGCTTCTCTGAGTTAAGTTAATACTGGTTTTCTTAGTAGTACCGAGTGAACTCACCATTGAAAGTAGTTAGATTATGTAGGAAATTGTGTGATCAATGCGATGTGGGTGGGAAGGGAATGAAGGACAATTGTAGACACTGGAGGTGGTGTGAGAGGAAGGTGGGAAGGGACAGAGGGTCAGAAAGAGGGGTGGAAATAATTCTAGGAACTAGTAATAGAAAAATTTTTTGTAATGTGCATGATTGTGTCACTATGCAGTGTGTACTGGATGGGAGATCGCATTTTGTATGCTGTGATGAAGCTTAGGGAAGGAATGTAAATTGAGTTACAAAAAAAAAAGTTTCAGGAAAAAAAATATATCTATTCAATGACTGTAGTAGGATATGTAGCCACAGCTAGGTGCTACTTTATAGGATGCGTAAAGTTAGACTTGGGTTCATGGAAATGTGTGTGTCACCTGTGTTTGCTATGAGGGTATTTGGATTGATTAGGGTCTTTGGCGATTCAATAAAATGTGGGGGGAAAACAGTATAGAAAGCAAACATAGATACCAGAGACAGTGTGGGAGGAGAGTGGGAGATGGCAGAGGGTAAGAGATAGGGAATCAAGGATGGGGGGGAAAAGAAAAACAAAACATACAGAAAACAAGAAATGGAAGATCATTTGCTGACAATAACATGTTTGTTGATGTCCTTGATTGAGACAATATATAGTGTGCTCTGGATGGAAAATCTCATTGTGTATGCTGTAATGATGTACAATGAATGAATGCAAATAAATAAATTGAAATAAAAAAATAAAAAAATAACATTAATTACCAAACTTCAGTTTTTATACTATTAAAAAAATTGATCTGTGTATCCTGTAGCAGATTCTGGATCTTGAAGTGTGAAAGTCCCATCTAAGAGTCTGTTTATATCCTGATTAATGATAGTTTCATTTCTGGCAGCTTGAAGTTTCTTAGTTTGAGATTGGCTTCTACATAATGAAACTTTACCCTCAGGCAATAGATTTTCAAGTGATATTTCCTTTTGGGGGTTTTCCAAAGGAAACATATTGTGCCTTCCTTCTCCAGAAGTCATTGGACTCTGTACTTCCATTTGGTTTTGGTTTTTGGATGCAGATTTTTTTTTTTTTTTTTTTTGGGAGAGGTTTTTGCTATAGGGAGCTTGCACTCGCCAGAAAGACAGAGAGAGACAGAGACAGAAAGTGAGAAATAACCCCCCAGGGGGAATGGCCACGCCACAATCCCTTCTCCTCCATTCTCCTCTTGGGATCTTGGGCACACATATACATGTGCCCGGCGTGAGTTTAAGCCACTGGGTTTAGGACTCGAACCATGGTTGGCTACATAGGAGTTCAGCGACATAGCCATTAGCCTAACTGCTGGTCCCCTGGATGCAGAATCTTGATGCACTAATGAAAGATTTTCATCTGGTACTACAAAATCAGTGCTGAGATTTTTCTTTCTGGAAGTTTTTTGTTTCCTTAACTGCATTTGGGTATGTGACACTGAATCTTCATGTTTAAGCACAAAATTTTCATCAGATATTTCCTCATGAATGTGTGAGTCTTTCCCCACTGGGGTTATTTGTTTCTTCACTTGCATTTCTGATTTTGATATTTAATATTGATGGTTAAGCAAAAATTTTCATCTGATTCTTCAACATGAGTAGAGATTCCTTCCACTTTAGAAGTTTCTTTTGGGGATCAGCAGGTACCATAGTGGTTAAGGAACTGGACTCCCACATGGCTGACTGCAGTTCAAATCCTGGCCCTGCTGGCTTGAAACTTATGCTGGGCATGTGTGTGTGCTTAACCCAAATCCTGAGAGGAGACTAGAGGAGAAAGCATGGACACTCCCTACGGGGTGATGTCTCACTTTCTGTCTCTCTGTCTCTCCAGTGAGTACATGTACCCTGTAGCAAAAACAAACAAAAACTCTTAAAAAAAAAAACCTAAAAAAAAGAGAAGAGGTTCTTTTTTTAAAAATATTTTTTAGCAATTTGGTTTTCGTGATTGATTCTTGATGCTCAAGCATACTATTTGCATCTGGCATAAAATCACGAGTAGTGTCTTTCTCGTTTTAGTGTTATTTCTTCACTGTATTTGAGTCTTGATGCCTAATCACAGGATTTTCATAAGATTCTTCTTTATTAGCTTTATAAACAAAAATACAGTAAAGATATTGAACAACACTGTAGCTGGTTACTATGGAAACTCTGAATTCTGGTAGCACCAATTCTTTTGATTTGAGATTGGACTTTTAAAACTGAAGTAAACTCCTCATTTAATGGAGGGTTATACGAAATGCATAGCATCTATCCATTCTTGTAGTTCTTAGATCCTATTCTTCTATCTGAGTTTTTGGTTGTGAATCTTCATTTGTAAGCACTGGATTTTCCTCTGGTATTTTATGATGAGATCACTAGTCTTATATGCTGTCTTCTCAATGGGGTTTCCTGCTGCCCAGTGAGTGCTATACCTTGAATTGCCTTTTTTGTTGTTATTGTTACATAAATTAACCCACTTATCATAGGTTAGTGATATTCCAATATCTATGGAGTTTCTACTGGTCTTTCAATTCCTTCAGTCTTCTGATGGCAGACTTTACTGTGACAGCCGAAGTGGTGGTGTAGGTCCAGGCACCACCGGCTACTGTCTTCATGCAGGAACCACAGTGCCAGATCCCCACGCCCTGTCTCTTCATCTTAGTTTTGCCACAGAAGGAGCAGGTGTACTTGGCCTTCTGATTGATTTCAATTTTCTTCACCATTTTCCAGAGGGAGGCATATTTACCGACGATGCCGACCTTCCTGGTGCATTTAGCCATATCGCCGCCAACTAGGTCCAAGCCCAGAGAGCTGAATTGCCTTCTTTTTAAAGATTTAGCTATATTCGGGACCAGCAGTTAGCGTAATGGCTATGTTGCTGGACTCCCATGTAGTCAACCGCGGTTTGCGTTCCAGACCCGGTGGCTTAAAACTCACGCCGGGCACGTGTGCGTGCATGCCCAAGATCCCGAGAGGAGAATGGAGGAGAAGGGATTGCGGTGTGGCCATCCCCCCTGGGGGGTGATTTCTTGCTTTCTGTCTCTCTGTCTCTGTCTGTCTGTCTGGTGAGCGCACACGCCCTATAGCAAAAACCTCTCAAAAAAAAAAAAAAAAAAGATTTAGCTATATTCTATTCTATTTAGCAGTATGTGTGTGTGTGTGTGTGTGTGTGTGTGTGTGTACACACATTTTCTTTATCCATATATCCAATGATGAACATCATTTAGGTCATTTCCATATTTTGACCATTGCCAATAATGCTGGAATGAACATGGGAATGCTTATCTTTCTTTAACATACTAATTCCATTTCCCTTGTATGTATACCCCAAAGTGAATTGCTGAATCAAATGTGGCTCTATTATTAATTATTTGAACAATCTCCATAGTAAGTATGTTCTACAATGGCTGTACTGATTTACATTCCCACCAACATTTAAGGATCTTTTTTTTCCTCCATATTTCTCTCTTTATATTTAAAATACATATTATTGTTATATATTATATATTATATAATTATTATATAGTATCTATATATATAACCTATCCCTAATCTCTACCCCAACTGTATATATATATATATATATATATATATGTATATACATATATGTGTGTGTGTGTGTGTGTGTGTGTATGTTAATATATATTTAAGTAATAGACATTCTAACAGGTATGAAGTAATATATCATTATGATTTTGATTTACATCTCTCTGAGAGTCATCCCCAACAGGGTCTTCATGCTGCAATCCACCCCTAGTCTCAGTGACCAGGATTACAGACATGCTTACACATATCCAGTGTGTTCTGAAAGGTCCCACTACATAACTTAGTACCTTTTCCATGTAGGTCTAGTTGTTACTACTATATTACTGTCTGTTTTTCAGATTATTATTATTAATAATATTGCTACTGAGGGACCAGCAGTTAGGGTAACAACTATCTCACTAGACTTCCATGTAGTCGACAGCAGTTTGAGTCCTGACACGGTGGCTTAAACTCACGCTGGGTGCGTGTGCGTGCGTGCCCAAGATCCCAAGAGGAAAATGGAGGAGAAGGGATTATGGCATGGCCATCCCCTCTGGGGGGCGATTTCTTGCTTTCTGTCTCTGTCTCTGTCTTTCTGGCGAACACACGTGCCTTATAGCAAAAACCTCTAAAAAAATATTGCTATTGAATATCTTGTATTTTTTATATTAACCCTTCATCAGATAAATGGTTTACAAATAGTTTCTCCCATTCCATAGGTTTTGTTCCTCCACTCAGCCAATTATTTTGTTTGTTATGCAGAAATCATAGTTTGATGAATCCCATGTAGCAATTTTTGCTTTTTCAGCTTGTGCTTTTGCCATTATATCTAAAACATGTTGCAAAGATCAATTTTCACAACCAAATGGTTTCACAAGTTATTTCATGGAACATTCAAAGAAAAAAAATTACTACCACAATTTCTCAAACCAAAACAGAAGAAGAAACACTTTCAAACTCTTTCTCTGAAGCTATAATCACTCTTACCAAAACCAGATAAAGACACTATAAAAGAAGAAAAGTTCAGTCCAACAGCCCTAAGAAACATAGATGCAGAAATATTAAATAAAATCTTAGCAAACTAAATTCAATACTGCATTACAAAGATTATAAATCATAGGGCCAGCAGGTGGTGTGAAGGTTAAGGCGCTGGATTCCACATGGCCAACTATGTGGTTCGAGTCCTGGGTCTAGTGGCTTGAAAATCATGCTGGATGCATGTGCGTGTGTGCCCAAAATGCTGAAAGGAAACAGAAGGCGAAGGGATTGTGGCATAGCAATTTCCCCTGGGAGATGATTTCTTGCTTTCTGTCTCTGTTTATGACTCCTTTCCAGTGAGCATGTGTGCCTTACAGCAAAAAAAAAAAAAAAAAAAAAAAAAAAAAAAAAGTGGCGTTCTTATACTTAAACTATCTAAAATGGCACTTAAGAAACAGTCTCATGTAAAATATATTGAAAGGAATAAAATATTTGGGAATAAATATTATTCTAAGCTAAAAACTTGTACAATGTAAAATATGAAAAATTGGTGAGAGAAGCAAAGAACACACAGATAAATAGAAAGACATCCTATGTTCATAGATCAGAAGAATTAATATTCTTAGAATGTTCATACTGTCTAAAGTGATCTACAGATTCAAAGTAGTTCCTATCAAAATCTTAATAACATTCTTCATAGAAATAAAAACATCCTAAATTTATGAGACCACAGATCATGAGTCTTCTTGTTATTAGGAACACTGGCTATCCACATGCAGAAGAATGAAATTAGATCTTTATCTCACACTGTTTAAAAATTATATCAAAGTGTTTTAGAGACTTGGAAACCAGCAGTTAGCATAATGGTTATGTCACTGGACTCCCACATAGTCAACCGCGGTTCACGTCCCGGACCCGGTGGCTTAAAACTCATGCCGGGCGTGTGTGCGTGCATGCCCAAGATACCGAGAGGAGAATGGAGGAGAAGGGATTGCAGCGTGGCCATCCCCCCTGGGGGGGTGATTTCTCACTTTCTATCTCTCTGCCTCTCTCTGTCTGTCTGGCGAGCGCACGTGCCCTATAGCGAAAAAAACCTCTCCAAAAAAAAAAAAAGTGTTTTAGAGACTTGAACATAAGGTACCCCCAAACTCAAACTACTAGATGAAAATATAGGGCAAAAGCAACTGTTTGCTTTTTGAATTCAGCAGTTCAGCTCTCTCAAACTGTGTTAGGATTTTGTAGATTATCTTGCTTTTCTCTGTTTTTAGGGTGTAAGCCATGTTATTGTGTTGTTTAGTATACCTAAAACAAAAGCAGAACTCAGAATAAAGATTAGAAACCGATGTTAAAAGATTTATCCCTTTTTTTTTTTTTTTTTAATAGATCCTCCTGCCCCATGTTTTTTAAGGAAATTTGTTGCAGTCATTCTGTGGATTATTTGCTTGGTGCTTCTTGTGTCTGTTGGCGTCTTAGCAGCAATGTGTAAGTCATTATCTAAAAGAGAAGTCTGCTTTTCCACTATTTATACAGTAGAATCTATTGAAGATGATGTATTTCTTAATCCATACAATTTTCTTGACCAACTATAGCATTTTCTACACAGAACTGGAAGTGATTTCTGACATATTAAATGATTGCCTTTTCCCAAGCATGTCAAATATTTTTTCTCATTTTTTTTTTTACCAGACATGCTTTCAAAGAAATCTTTCTCTAACTCTAAGAGACTTGCTCACACTGTTTTCAGAACAATATTTTCTTTATCTATGATCAAGTGTTGCTTAAATGTGCCATATCATAATTTGATTTTTATGTTAATGACTTCCCTATTTAATTTGAATTGTTTAATACAAATGATGTTTTATTAGACACTTGTATTTATAAATTTAGTATAGTGTCATATACACAAGAATGTTTAATTATTTTTCTTTGTTAGTTTAAAACTGACCTTTCTAAATTCTCTGCAGTACATACGAAGTCATTTCAAGTAGAAAGCCATCCAGGAAATTTTTCCTCTGACAATGAAACATATAAAACAGGTAATTTTGCAAGACTTTCTGAGTTATAACTTGAGAGAGGAGAGAATTAATCATGTATCATAACTTGAGCTGTAGGAGAGAGGAGAGAATTAATCATGTATCAACTGTTTGGTTTGATACATAAAATCAGATACATATAAAAAGACATGTCAAATAGACTTATTGAATATATATCAGAGAGCTTTCTCATGTAGTCATTTACATGTATAAAATTCACCTAAAAGGTTGTTCCTATGAAATGTTGACGTAAGGGCAAATTAATTTTTTTGACAGAGCATTGGCTTATGCTTAGTGAGTATCTATTTATAATTTTATTGTATTTGTGCATTTTTACCATTTTTAAGCTTACAGTTTTTTATTTAAAAATGTATACAGATTTTCATTTTGAGCACAAAAATACTACTTTGACAATTTTAATAGTTATGTTTTTGGACATGTTTCTCTTACTATGATTTAAAAAAATATTCCTTATGTACATCTTATGAGTCATAAGACCAAAATGTTTTTGATGAAGTAAGTTATTAATTTAGTAAAATGTGATATTAAATTTAAGTTCATACAAAATATAATGTAAAAATCAAATGATGTTTTTGTCAACCAAGAGTAGATTTGCTCTGTAAACTTATTGGAACTTATACTGATGGAAGACATTCAATTTTATTCTCTCTCTCTTTTCTTTAAACCATAGATCAGAATCGTCCTGTTTTCCCTGTTTGCCCAAACAGCTGGCATCAGTATGGAAATAACTGCTATTATTTTTCAAGGAACAAACATTCTTGGGAAGAGTGTCATCGTTATTGCATTGGTTTAAATTCAATATTTCTTAAATTGAATACTGAAGAAGAGCAGGTAAAGACAAGATTTTGTTTCATGTATTTCAGTGGGCTGTAGTATCAGAAAAACCTAAGATTTGTAGCAACTCCTCAAGTTTTATATTATCCTAGAGCATTTTGGATACTACAATCACGGAAGTCTTTAAAACTTGACTGTAGACTCATTTATAGTCTGATTCCCACCTATGTTTCTGGCTTCATTTGCTGTTAGTGACTTTCTGACACTCTGCTCTAAGGTGAGCAGCGTTGGTCCCCTGTTTTCTTCATACCCACATTTCTCACATTGCTATTTTGTCTGCCTGTGACAAATTTTTTTTTTTTTGGAGAGATTTTCGCTATAGGGCGCGTGTGCTCGCCAGACAGACAGAGAGAGACAGAGAGACAGAAAGCGAGAAATCACCCCCCAGGGGGATGGTCACACTGCAATCCCTTCTCTTCCATTCTCCTCTCGGGATCTTGGGCACGCACGCACACGCACCTGGCGTATTTTAAGCCACTGGGTCCGGGATGCGAACCGCGGTCGACTACGTGGGAGTCCAGCGACATAGCCATTACGCTAACTGCTGGTTCCCTGCCTGTGACAAATTTTGTCTACTGTATCTTCCGCCCGAAATTGTGTTCTTTTGGTTAATGTACCCTCATTTGAAAGATTTTAGTTTATTAGACAATGTCCTTGAAAACATTTTTAGTTCACCAAGACTTAAGCCTCGTGATAGGGGGTCAGCAGGTAGTCTTGTGGCTAAGGCACAGGACTTGCATATGGCTGACCATAGTTCATGTCCTGGACTTGGCATCTTGCTCTCTCATGTTCTCTTTCTCTCTCTTTGTCTCTCTCTTGTGAGAGCATGTGTATTATAGCAAATAATAATAACAATAATAAATAAAATTAAATAAATAATTTTTGAGAGGTTCTTGCTACAGGGCGCATGCGCTTGCCAGACAGAGAGAGAGAGAGAGACAGAGAGACAAAAAGTGAGAAATCACCCCCCAGGGGAGATGGCCATGCCTCAATCTCTTCTCCTCCATTCTCCTCTCGGGATCTTGGGCACGTACGCACACGCGCCCGGTGTGAGTTTTAAGCCACTGGGTCCGGAACGCGAATTTTGGTTGACTACATGGGAGTCCAGCGACATAGCCATTACGCTAACTGCAGGTCCCAAAATAAATAATTCTTAAAAAGAAAAACAGCAACCTTGCTAAATCTTCCCCTCCCCTTTGATCCTATGCTTCCTTTTTTTTTTTTTTTTTTTTTTTTTTTTAACAACAGATTCCACTGTTGTACATAGGCATCCTTAATCCTATTTTTCTGTGCCTACTATAAGCAACTACATCTAGGAGGCTTATTTGCTTACTTTTACAGCCTATGTAAATGTCTCAACTACTATGTGAATCAAAGAATAATTGCTCAGCGAATAAATGAGTCATTGGCAATTGATATTCATTACAGGATTAAACAATTTAGGATTAATCTCTTCAGATTCTTTGGATATTATAGAAAAGAGAATCCAAAGAGAATTTTATAAATAAAATATACATTTTTAAGCCATATTATATAGAGAATATTTTATATTCTCCTTCTCAGATAAGGTTTTGCTTTTAAATATATTTTTCCATTACTCTCTTCAGAGTTTTGTAATAAAATTGTCAAAGATGCAATGCGCTTTGCTAAAAGAAAAGTTTTGGATTGATATATACAACAGCCAACAACCAGAACTGCTGGATGGTACAGCTCTGACCTCGGGCAAGTAAGTCTGCTGTCTCACAATTTCAGTCCATAATAATATAATTTTTTTTTTTGCAAATCTAAGCCTTTGGTGCAAATATGGACTGGTGTTAAATTTATTGACAAATGTATCTAAAATAAATCAACCCAGAATAATAGGGTAAATGGGAATTATGAGAGTAAAATAACTACTTTTCTTGGTTAAACAGTTAATCTCCTTAACTCATTTAGACTATACGTGATTGAGGTATAATTTTGCATTTTGTTAAAATGTAATGGAATAAATAAGCTCACTCAATATTTAAAGTGAATACATTTCATGTTTGACATTTTAATTTTGATGTGTTTGACTCTACGACATGAGACAATGTGATATTTTTAAAAGTTTTTGCCATAGGGCATGTGTGCTCCCTGGAGAGGAGAGAGACAGAGAGAAGGAAAGTGAGAAATCATTCCGCAGGGCAGTGGCCACATCACAATCCCTTCTCCTCCATTCTGCTCTAGGGATTCTGGGCACACACACACACATACACACACACACACACACTCACACACACACCTAGTGTGGTTTTCAAGCTGCAGGGTCTGAGACTTAAACTGTGCTCAGCCACGTGGTAATCCAGTGCCTTAACTACCACACCACATGATGAAATTTTCTTAAAGTATGCTGCAATCTCTCTAAGGTTTATAAATCAAAATTAGGATACTTTGTATTCATTTTCTAGGGCTGCCATAACAAATCAGCCCAAAATGGGTGGGTTAGTACAGTAGAAATTTATTTTCTCATAGTTCAAAAGGCCAGATATCTGAATCAAGGTGTTGGTAGAATTGGTCTCTTTTGAAAGCTTCTTACTCGGGAAGGAATAAGCTAATATTCTCCGAGGAGAGAATTGCTACTAATGATTAACAACGATTTTCTTGTACTGCCTATACTATAGAAACTATTTATCAATGGGCTAATATCAAAAGGAACTAAAGTTGAATCCCACATGGCCAGCTGTGCAGTTTGAGTCCTGGACTCAGAAGCTTAAAAAACACACTGGATGCATGTGTGAGCATACCCAAAATCCCAGCAGGAGGGAGAGATGGAAAAGGGCCTGTGGTGTGTCCATGCCCCAGGAAGACTCTTTCTCACTCTCTTTATCTGTGTGTCTGTGTTTCTCTGGTGAGCACATATATCCTGAAGCAAAATTAAAAAATAAATAAATAAATAAATAAAGCCAAGGAAATATAGTAACTCTATTGAAAACGGAAGATATTCTGAAGGGGCCTGAGGTTGCAGAGATGATAATCTGCAATCTTGGTGTCTTGTCTCATACATGCCTTTTTCATTCATCTGCTTCTAATCTTCACATTTGCCATCTGTCCATCTCTGTGTGTCCTTTTCTTTCTCTTATAAGAATATTGACATCAGATTTAGAGGCTTGCCCTAGTCTAATATGAGCTCACCTAGAACCTTATTTTCATTAGAAGATTTACAAAGAGCCTATTTCCAAATAAGATCACATTCTGAAATTCTGGTTAGGCATAAATTTTAGAGCGACATTATTCAATCTATCTTATTTTTCTAAAAATGAAGATTTTCTAGCTTCAAGTCAAATGAGTTCATTTGGCTATATAGAGATATAAAATTATATTCTGAAAATAATTTCATGAAATTATAATGTACTTATATTTTGAGAGTCATTGCACTTAATGACATCTGTCTGCTTAGTATCACACATATTTGGACAATGTCATAGAAACGTCTCTGGATTCCCAGATACATTGTGAAATAAAACCATCAACAATGGGATAGGGGAGTGAAGAAATAACTATTAGTGATAAAATTAGCCAGAATAAATGGCTCAAATATTGACAGCAAAATTCTCTTACTAATAGATTTTGAAAAAGCTGAACATCTCTATTAAGTTCTCTTGTAGTGATAAAGTTATCTTCGATTAATTACGCAGTCAGTGACCACCTTATGCTGAGATTATGGATGCAGTAGGAGCTGAAGATTTTCAACAGTGCAACAATCCTGAGTCATCATAAAACAAATATCCCTATGCCAGGTGCCTACATACCCATTCCAGGTTGTACATTTTTGCAGTGAAAGTAGTTATAAAACCCAGTAATAACTGTAGAGTAGACAAGAATTGATTCTGAAAATCTGTAGGTTCAATGCTTTTGCTTTAATGGGTTCTCTTTATTAAGATTATATTTTTTCCAGCCTACCATTCTAATTTAAACATTTATTTTGAACACTTGTATATACAATACACACATATATAAACACCCAGATATATTACAAAAGAGTGCTTGTAACAGCCCATAAAACTGATATTTCCTGACTTATCATATTTAGATTAAATGTGGTCGGATTCATGATATTTATCATTTATCATTCCTCTTATAGTTTTTAAAAACATTTCTATCTTTGGGACCAGCAGATGGAATTATGGTTATGTAGCTGGACTCCCATCTAGTCGACTGAGGTCTGAGTCCCAGACCCAGCGACATCAGACTCACCCTGGACACATGTGTGTGCATGCCCAAAATCCCAAAAGGAGAAAGGAGAAGGGGCTGTGGCATAACTATTCCTCCTGAGGGTGATTTTCTGCTTTCCATCTCTGTTTCTCCAGTAAATGCATACACCCTATAGCAAAAATCTCTCTCTTAAAAAAAAATTCTATTCTTCATAATTCTCTTTCTTGTCAATGTTCCTGTTTATTAATTTTCTTTTTCATTTCACTTCCTACCGTGATTCTCTGTGTGACTTACAATTACTATGTGTGCAAAACCAAGTTTACCAAGACTCAGAAATACTGAAATACCAATGCCCTAGTTTTCCAGTTTTAATACTACAGTTTTTTTTTTTTTTTTGAGAGATTTTCGCTATAGGGCGCGTGCGCTCGCCAGACAGACAGAGGGAAACATAGAGACAGAAAGCGAGAAATCACCCCCCAGAGGGGATGGTCATGCCACAATCCCTTCTCCTCCACTCTCCTCTCGGGATCTTGGGCACGCATGCACATGCGCCTGGTGTGAGTTTTAAGCCACCGGGTCCGGGATGCGAACCACGGTCGACTACGTGGGAGTCCAGCGACATAGCCATTACGCTAACTGCTGGTTCCCAATTCTACAGTTTAAGACACTAATTAATAACACAATTTCTGAAGCTATGTTGCTTGGATCTGAGTTTTGGTTCAGTCACTTGGGTGATCTTAATCTTATTATTCAGACACTCTGCATCTCAGTTTCCATCATCTATAAAATAAGGTGAATAATACAACTTACTTTGTTGGGTGGGTGTGAGAAATACATTAATTGGTCAATTCAAGCATGTGGTAAATGTCAGGCATGTAAGAATTCAGTAAAGGTGAATTCCTTCCTCCCATACTTCTTCATCCTATCCTATTTTATAAGGTTTATTTCATTTTTTCTCATGAGAAAGAGAGAGATATACCCTTGACAGTAGCTCATCAGACCACAATCTCCTCCCATCCCCAGATTTCAAGACAGCCAGGGCACTTATGTATGTACCAGGCGTGCTCAGAAAAACCACAAGTTCAAACCCTTAGCCCTCTGCATGGCTTCCAGCATTGCAGAGAGGCACTCTAGTACCTGCATCATGGTAGCTGGGTCAACCACAGATCTTAATATTAAAGTGACAAAAAATAAAACTTTAAATAAATAAATATAATTAAATTATTTAATAATTATTTGATATGCATTAAATTAATAAACATTAAAGAAAACTAAATATTACATTAAATACTAAAAGTATTAATATTTATTCAATCACATACTAAAATTACTAATATTTAATTACTTAACTAAATATTTAAATATTAAATATTGTTTAAATGACATTTAAACAATATTATTAAAATGATATTTAAATAATATCAAAATAATAATGTTAAAATACTCTTTAGATAATATTACATATTTAAATATTTAGTGATATTAAATAATTAAATTATATCTTCTATGAAATCTAAATTTAATATCACGGATTCCTTCCAATGTGCGCACACTTTGCAGAAATCATTTCTCAACATAAGGCCTGTGTTAAAATTAAGACTTTAGATTCACCCGAAATTCTAAGTGATTTCATATTTATTTCTAACTATTTCACATAATGTGGTCAATGTGTGCCTTCCTTCAGGAATTGTAAAACATATTTCAGGAAACTTTTCCTGAACTGTTCCGCATGTCATTATTATACTCAAATTTTGGATCTTTTAAAGTTATTGCCCATATCTCTACATAGATTCTGGTCTTTAATCTCAGAAAGAGTAAGAGAGTTAATTGTTTCTGATATAACATCAATTTTGTTGTTCTACATATAATATAGAGCCTATTTATCGAAATGCTAATGGTTAAAAGAAATAGAGTAAGTGTCATTAAAACCGAAGATATTCTGAAATTGCCTGAGGTCCCAGAGATGACAGCTAGAATTAAAGGCATTGTTATCATTCTTAATGCCACAATTAAATTTTGGATGATACTTAATATAGTCTTCATTATTTGTATTGTTATCTGAGAAAGTGAAATTACTGCTTCTTTGTAATTATATAAAAATAATGAATTAAAAAACACTATTGATGTATTGAATAAATTCATCATTTAATCATTAAAATGTTTTCCCTTTTAGGCTTCAACTTCCAGGACATGAGAAACCTAATAATAAATGCATGCATATAAAAAGTGGCCAAATTATTCCTGAAGATTGCCAGGTTAAAGGCTATTGTATCTGCAAGAAGACAATATATTCATATTAAATAAAATATATCAGGAAAAAAATGAACACTTGAAATTTCCTAACTTGATGACTTCAACTCTGTAAAATGTTAATTTAGTAAAAAATAGATATTAAATGCTAATCTTTAGCTTATCCTTTAACTTTTTTTTTTTTTCCCAAATGGTGCATGCACTCACCAGAGACAGTGAGAGGGAGTGGGAGAAAACACCACACAATGAGGTGTGGTCAGGTCATAATCCTTTCTCCTCCATTTATCGGTCCTGTCAGAATTTTGGGCACATATGCATATCTGTCCAGTATGTTTTTCAATCCACAGGGCCAGTCAGTCATGTGGAATCCAGAATCTTTTACCATTAGGCTTTTCTTCACATTAACTATGAATATTCAGCAGAATAAAGGCATTCAAAAAGATATCATTGAGAGAAGACTCCTTCCTCCATTGGAACTGTGAACTAGTGCTTTCAGGAACTAAGACTAATGAAGATTTTCTGCTGAGACTCAACCATCCAGAACTCATTCCAACATGTTAGGATTCCCTGTATCCTTCTCTCTATCTCTCTCTGTCTTTTCATTTTTACAATTAAAAATAATTATTTTTATAGTGAAATATTTTCTTTGCTCTCAGATACTTTATCTTGCTGATTCTCACCCATCCCCCACTCCCATTTAAGAGAGGCAAAAGTGCAGGCCTTCAGAGAAAACTCCTTCTTTAGAGTTGTGAACTAGTGCTTTCAGGGACTGAGACTATTGAAGATTTTCTGCTGAGAATTCACCCTCCAGACCCCATTCTAGAGTGGTTGAGGATTTCATTTTTTGCTTAAAAAATTTTTTCTTTTTCTGTTTTTCTGTTTTTCCTCCCTCTTTTTTCTCTTTCTCTGTTTCCTTTCCTTTTTCTTTTACCTTCATCACTTTGCTGCTCACCCTCCAAGTACTGAGTGTCTAGACAGGTCTAAGTGAACCATAGCCCAACATCTGAATACTATTAGTATCAGAATATTCCTCAATTTCCACTGAATCTGCTGCACTAAGGGAGAAAAATGGAATGGCAGAAAGATTGCAGATCACCTCCTCCTGCACATCTCTGAATGCTCAGATTGAATTTCTAGAAATTAGGAAGAAATGTAAAACTCATCAGATGACCAGAAATCACCAAAAAGGCACAAAAATATAAGAAACCAAGAAAATACCTCTCCCCCAAGGAAAAAGAATAACTCCTCTTCATCCACAGACAGTTCAATGGAGCTCGCAGAAATATCAGACAAAGAAATTAGAATATTCATAGTGATGAAGCTAACAGAGATGCAAGACAAGAGAGACAATAAACACCAGAAGATGCAGGAGAAAAGAGACAATGAGTTTCAGAAGGTGAGGAACTTTTTACATGATTAGAAGAGGAAATACACACCATAAAAATGGAACTGTTAGAGATCAAGGTTGTAATATAGGAAATTCAAACCTCCCTTGAAAGTATTAAAAGCAGACTAGACCACACAGAAGATTGAATCTCAGATGTAGAAGACAGAATCACTGGCCTAGAAAAATCCACCTTGAAGACTGAGAATATAGCCCCCAAAATGAGAATAATATATGAGAAATATTGGATACCAATAAATGTCCAAGTATCTGGATAATTGGTATCCCAGAAGGTGAAGAGACTATCAAGGGCATTGACAATCTATTCCATGAAATCCTGGAAGAAAACTTTCCAAACCTAGAGAGGCATTCAAAGATCAAGACTCAAGAAATACAAAGGACCCCAAATAGAATCAACCCAAGATCTTTTCCAAGACACATTATAGCCAGATTGACCAAAACCACAGACAGAGACAAGATACTAAAATTGGCAAGATAGAAATGGCAAGTTACCTACAAAGCATATCTCATGAGACTAACAGTGGACCTCTCCTTGGAACCAACGTGAGCAAGGAAAGAATGGGAAAATACATCCAAAGTGTTAAGTGAAAAAAAATTTCAGCCAAGAATACTATACCGAGCAAGATTATCCTTCAAATGGGAAGAGAAGACAAGAACATTCTCAGATGAACAAAATCTGAAAGAATTTACCCACAACAGACCAGACCTCCAAGAAGTTCTGAAGAAAGTTCTGTATCAGGAAAACTAAATGCAGACACACAGAAATAAGAGTTCTAAAACAACTAAGAAAATAGCCAGCTTAATGGCAGGGACAAGTCTAGAACTGAATGCTATCTTCCAGAATTTAAACGGAAAGATTGGATTACAACAGAAGATAGATTAAGTACATGAGACTGAACTGGTGAAATATAATTTTATGACTTTTGACTAAAACATTACTGATCATTTTTATGCTTTGTTTTACAGAGTTAAGAATTTTTGTCTTTTCTTGAGATGGCCACAGGTCCTTGTACCTATTATTTGAACAGAATCTTAACCTGTTTCCTGACTTTGTCACTATAATTTCATATTTGTGGCTAGTTTTATATAAAATTCCAGTTTTCCTTTGCCTTGTTGTGAGCATCTGTGACAAAAATAAATGGTTAGGGTAAGAAGATATGGTTGCCTGATAAAGTGAGCCTTGATGAAAAATTACATTTTAAATAAGATACAAAATAATAATGACTTAGAAGAAGTTATAGGGAACCAGGAGATGGTAAAATTTTATTAGCTATATAAGGTCCAAAAAGTGTGGAAATATAATAGTTTGACTGGAATTTAAGGATTATTTGACATTAAGCATTTTTTTCTTAATGTCAATGGATAGGCACAGAGTTTTAAGTGTTGGGGGTACACAGTGGTACAAACCAAAGAGCTATGTCTGTTTCCATGGGGGGGGGGGGTTAAACTGTCGAGGGAAAGTTTTTAATAAAGTAGTCACATTAATAAATACATGATTACAAGTACAATAAGTTTTTCATGAAGGACATGATAGTTATCAGATTACTACAGAAAAACTGATCTAGAATGAAGACTTTACCAATGTATTAATCTTTATGCAAAATCTAAGGAATAAATAATTTTTTTGCCATAAAATATGTATATTTTATTCCAGCTCTGAGAAATCAAAAAAAAGGGGAAACACATCTTTCCACACATCAATCTAATTTAACTGACATAAATTCAGAAAAGCTAGAACAGATATAAATGTATATATGTGTGTATATATGTATGCCACATACATACATATACATAGGGATTATCAGATTTTAGTCTCATTGGTATTTATACCTTCATTCATTCTGTTTTGATTTTTAGTCAATACCTTTAAAAGTCAAATGCATTCTAATACTTCTACCTGTGTCTCCTCATCAATCAGTTCATATTATTTGGATTGTATTAATAGCTTGTATTTTAATCACATAAGTGATTGGTCAAACTTTATATTTGAAAATGTAATGGAAAAACTTTAGTTATACTCTATGTGGCAGTTACCCATGACATGAATTTTTTCATCATCATTTGCAGCTTCACACATCTTGTAGTTCTCTCTGCAGTCTCTACGCAGTCGTTTTCAGCTTCTAGTACTGGACATATCTACATCTTCTGGATGGGATTGCCCGCGATCCATGAGCTTGGGGGCAGGCATAAACTGTGTAGCACCTGAGATTGATTCTGATTTGGTCTTTACTTCAGAGCTGAGTTCTCCTGGCAAAGGCATTGAATCTTTCAGCACATGAGTTGTTTCTGCAGGTGTTTCTATTTCAGCCGAGCTTCCTAGCTTAGTTTTTTCTTTAGGTTCAGGAAGTGACTCTTTTTGGTTTCTTTTTTGTCCACAATGATCTAACTGCTTCATAAATTTGCTGACTTGTATCATATACCTTTTTTTCCGGTTACCTTTGCAATTATTACTGACTGAACAGGATAGCAAACAGTTGCTCCTAAAGTGGCCAGTCCCAGTGGATAAGCAATTCTCTTGAACCTAGGTCCTTTTCTGGCTGAAACAAAGCCCACCAATCCTGAAACGGTAATCACTCCCATTTTCGGAAGAAAATCTCGAGGAGGATTCTTCAGATAGACATATGCATCTTTTCCAAACTGTACTGTATCCATTATCCCATTTTTCACAAAGATATAAACACCCTTGCACCAGCCAATATAATGACTAGTTGTAGTGCGGATGGAAGCAAAGCCTCTTTGTAAACGACCAGGCTGCTCTTCACCATATTTAGATTGGAGAGGTGGTCCAGTATGTATGGGGAGCTGCTCTGGTTTCACTAGCTGCTTTCTGGATTCCTCTCCTTTGGCCGCATATACACTTATAGACGTGTATATTAGACCTGCAGGTGTGGTTGTCAGCTTTCCCATCCTAATGGCCGCCGTATCTATGACCCTCTCCACTCAAGGTTCAGGAATAAATAATTTTAACAGCAAAGTAAGGGAAGAGTCCAGGAGTGTTTCAGAGAGGAAAAAAATAAGCAGCAGATGGAAAGTCTTGGAGTTGGAATGAAGGCAGCTGTGACTAGAGCACAGAGTTGGAGGAGAAAAACGGCATGCAACAACCCTAAAGAGAATAAAACAAAGTAGAAAGCGAAGATTTTTGAAAACTATGAGAAAGTATTTTACTTTTATTTTTAGAGGTTTTTGCTATAGGGCATGTGTACTCGCCAGAAAGACAGGGAGAGACAGAGAGAAAGCGAGAAATCATCCCCCAGGGGGGATGGCCACACCACAATCCCTTCTCTTCCATTCTCCTCTTGGGATCTTGGGCACGCATGCACATGTGCCTGGCATGAGTTTAAGCCACTGAGTCCGGAACTTGAACCATGGCCGACTACATGGGAGTTCAGTGACATAGCCCTTACGCCAACTGCTGGTCCCGTATTTTACTTCTTTGGGGTACTCTGAATTCTTGAAGTCATTCAAACTGACATAAAATAATATAAAGTCATTCCCTGTACACAAATCCCAAATATAATGCTGGGTAACAGATAAACATTATTTTATAACTGAGAGCACAAATTCTCTTAAAAGAAATATGGCAAAATAAATGTTCTATTTTATACGATATAATCAATACCTATTTGACCAAAATATAATATAAGCACTCTAAATAAGCCTTAATGAGATAAAGAGAACATTTGTGTCATGAAATAAAAATATCCAACTCAATGGATAACATTTAACAGATAAACACAATAAAGAAAAGTCAAAACAATAAAAGAGAGCAATTTTTTTTAAGAGAGATTTTTGCTATAGAATGTGTGTGCTCATTGGAGCAACAGAGACAGAGTGATAGAAAGTGAGAAATAATCCCCCAGGGGGAATGAATGGCCACCCTACAATCCCTTCTCTTGATATTTTGGGCACTCACACACATGCACCTAGTTTGAGTTTTCAGATGCTGGGCCTGGGACTCAAACCATGGTCGATTATGTGAGAGTCCAGTGACATAATATTATGCTGTTTGCTGGTCCCAAGGGTTTTTATTTTAATTTTAAAAATGATTTTTTTTTATCAGTATCACATACCTGTGGAATGATGTGCAAGTGATTTAATTCTGGAGTAGGGAGAATACCTCAGCCAACTGCTACTCTTTTTGTTTTGTTTTTGGAGGGACCTATCACCCAAAGGTGTGTGTTTGTTCATTTGTTGATTTTTTTGAGAGAGAAAATGTGTGCACTTATGTGTGTGCTCATACCTGCACATTCCCAAGAAAGAGAAGCACCCTTGAAAGGGCTCTAAATCTGCGGTATGCCACGTGACTTCCAACTTGTAGGGCACTCATGTTGTCACTGCACTTCAGCCACTGGCCTGCCACTGTTGTTGATGTCATTATTTATCATCACTCATAATCTGGCCAAGATAGAGAACCTAAGTTTTGGGAAAGAGAAATTGGAAAAACTTTTAGTAGTCATGCGGACTAGAGTTACAAGTGGATATTTTAAAGTTCTTGCTATGGTTTAGGAGTTCCCTCTAAAACTCCTATGGAAATTTAATTATTGGGGGGGCTCTGAAAAATTATTCAATGGACACAGCATGGAAGGTTGACAGTTGGGGATAATGTATATAGTAGTATCATTGACATGCACTGCATGCATGCTTTGAGAAACCGTATCATACCACATAAAGGTGTACTATGATGAAATAGAAATAAATCTTTTTTTTTTTCTTTTTGTTTTTTGGAGAGGTTTTTGCTATAGGGCACATGTGCTCACCAGAAAGACAGAGAGAGAGAGACAGAAAGCAAGAAATCACCACCCGGGGGCATGGCCACACCGCAATCCCTTCTCCTCCATTCTCCTCTCGGGATCTTGGGAACGCATGCACACGCGCCCAGAGTGAGTTTAAGCCTGGGTCCAGGACTTGAACCGTGGTCAACTCAAGAAATCACCACCCGGGGGCATGGCCACACCGCAATCCCTTCTCCTCCATTCTCCTCTCGGGGTCTTGGGAACGCATGCACACGCGCCCAGAGTGAGTTTAAGCCTGGGTCCAGGACTTGAACCGTGGTCAACTACATGGGAGTCCAGTGACATAACCATTATACCATCTGCTGGTCTCTGAAATATAAATAAATCTTAACAATAAAAATACAAATAGATAAACAGATTTTTTAAAAGTACTGCATATATTTGAGGAAAAAAAGAGATGATTAAGCCACAAGGAGTGGGCATAATGTCTTTCATAAGTGGCTTTTGGGAGTGTATTCTTCCTCATGCCCTCTCCCCTTATTCCATTTGCTGATGCAACTAGAAGGTCTAGCCAAATGCCAGCACCTTGATACTAGACCTCATATCCTCCAGGACTGTGAACCAATACATTCTGTGAACCAATACCTGTTCAGTCTGGGGTAGGCTCATGGCTTTGTGGTTTAGGGAATCAGATCCCACATGACTGAACAGGTGGTTCAAGTCCCAGACCTGGCAGCTTTAGAAACACATTGAGTACGTGCCCCAGATTCTGACAGGATGAAGAAATGGAGGAGAAGGAGAAGGGATAGCAGTGTAACCACATCCTATTGGGACGAAACTTCCTCCTTCTCTCTGTCTCTCTCTGGTGAGCACATGCTCCCTCTGGCAAAATTAAAACAAAAAACATTACCAAGTTTGTGGATTCTGTTATAGCAGCACGAAAGGGACTATGCCAGTCTCCAAAACCTGTTTTTTCCACAAATCATTTGCTCAGTCCAATAGAAAACAGAGCACTATGAAGTAAGGCCAAAAGATTCTCTAATCAGGTGGCCCCAAGATTAAGGCAGCTGGGGTAGGCTCATGGCTTTGTGGTTTAGGGAATCAGATGGCCCCAGTGGAGGAGTATTTTCTCACTTTCCCTCTCTCTGCTTTTCTCTGACTCCATCCCTCTCTATCCCTTTCTGGTGAAAACACATACCCTGTAGCAAACAAAACAAAACAAAAACAAACACACAAGATTCTGAAATTAAAAAACAGACTTCTCATTTTTCAGGATTTTTTTCTTTCTTTTTCTTTTTTATTTCTGGAAATAAAGACTAGCCAGCTGAAGGGGTTGTAAAACAAACAAATAATCCATCAGGGACAGCTACAGAGGGAGCAGGAGTAGGTACTGACAACTAGATCTACAGACAGTCGCACCTTGTGACAGTGACTGATTCTGAGAATGGCTGGGAGCTACAAAACCATGTTTGACCGTTGACTGAAGGCTCTGACTTTAGGATGGAGAAACCAGTGGAGCTTTTATTAATAATGATAAAATGTAAAAGACATGAGCCTTAAATACACAGGTAGTGTCACCTTCAAGATATTCGCCAAACTTGTGTTTTCTAAGGTATTAAATAAAGGAAATATAAACATTTCAGGAAAAGCCAAATTTCCTATAGATTACAGGCTGGGGTAACTGAGTGTTACCAAGGTTATGAATCCTTTTAATTCTTCATTTAAGTGATTACATCCCTTCCTATCCACTGAAAAAAAAATTGGAAAAAGATCATTTCAACTGGACCTCTGTGGTTCTTTGTCTTTTTCTTCCTTCCTTCCTGTTTTTCTTCCTTTTCTTTTTCTTTCTCTTTCTCTTTTTTCTTCTTTCTTTCAATCTTATTTTTCCCCTTGCTTCCTCTCTCTCTTCTTTCTTTCTTTCCTTTTTGTCTTCTCCTTTTTTCTTTCTTTCTTCTTTCTTTTTCTTTCTTCCTTTCTTCTTCTGTTACAGGGCACGTGTGCATGCCAGAAAGAGACAGAGAGGGGGGGAAAGTAAAAAAATAGCCCCCCCAGAGAGAGAGAATGGCCATTCCACAATCCCTTCCCCTCCATTCTTCTCTCAGGATTTTGGGCACACATGCACATGTGCCCAGCATGTTTCACAAGCCACTGGTATGGGACTTGAAGCCCACAATTGGCCATGTGGCACCCAGATGCCTTAACTCCCATGCTACCTGCTGGCTCCCTCTGTAGTTCTTTATATACAATGTCTGACATAGAATTAAAAAAATTACTAGACTTGTAAAAAGGTAAGAAAATACTGTTTATAATTAAGAAAAGACATAAAAAAATTAAGTTACATAGATCATCTAAATAAGTGATTACCAGATCAAGTTTTTAGCATAACTATAATAAATGTGCTCAACAATTATAGAAAAGCATGGGTAAAATAGATGTGATTTAAGGTTTATTAGAGAATTTGAATCTCTAAAAACAACAAATGAACATTCTAATAGTGGAAAGCTATAATGTTCGAAATTAAAATCTCAATAGGAGATTGAAACTAAAAAGGTAGTATTGGTGAATTAAATGACTAGTTAATACAAGATACCTGAACTGAAGCACAAACCCAGAAGAAAGCAGAAAAATAAAAACAGTTAACAGAGGAACAAAATGTGCTATAAATCCAGCAGGAAAATGCATATGAAATTGCAGTCATGAGAGAAAAATACTGAAAGAATGTTTACAACAAAAACCATGAAAATCCTAGAATACCCTGGACAGGATAAACAAAAACAAAACCATATCAAAGCACATTTTAATCAAGATTCTAGAATTATAAAGAGAAGATATTAAGTGTAGACATAGGAAAGAAAGACAATAAACCAGGCCATCAACTTCTTAACAGAAATGATGGAAGTAAAAGTTCAATAGCATTTCAAAATTATAAAAATAATGTTCTCTTGGGAACCAGCAGTTAGCGTAATGGCTATATTGCTGGACTCCCATGTAGTCGACCGCGGTTCGCGTCCTGGACCCGGTGGCTTAAAACTCACGCCAGGCGCGTGTGCATGCGTGCCCAAGATCCCTAGAGGAGAATGGAGGAGAAGGGATTGCAGCGTGACCATCCCCCCTGGGGGGTGATTTCTCGCTTTCTGTCTCTATGTCTCTCTCTGTCTGTCTGGTGAGCACACTCGCCCTATAGTGAAAATCTCTCAAAAAAAATAATAATAATGTTCTCTTCATGGAAAAAAATCTTTCAAAGATTAATATGAAATGAAAGTATTTTGTAAAAATTAAGAATTCATGATTCATCTGCATCATCAGGCTTCATAGCAATGATGATTTATATATTTATTTATTTATTTTTGAGAGTTTTTTTTCCTACAGGGCGCGTGCGCTCGCCAGAAAGACAGAGAGAAACAGAGAGATAGAAAGTGAGAAATTATCCCCCAGGGGGGATGGTCAGCCTCAATCCCTTCTCCTCCATTCTCCTCTTGGAATCTTGGGCATGCACATACACACGCCTGGCGTGAGTTTAAGCCACTGGGTCTGGGACTTGAACCTCAGTCGACTACGTGGGAGTTCAGTGACATAGCCATTACTCTAACTGCTGGTCCCAAGACTCAATTTTTGTACACCTAGTTTAGCTTTTTATTTTGACATAATTTCAGACTTAATTAAAACCTGAATAGGGAGTACAAAATATTACTATAGATCTTTCACCCAGATTACTTAAAAGTTAGAATTTTATTATAATTCTCTGTTCTTCTTTCCCTCTCACCTCTCTTTCTCTTTGGCTTGTGATTTTTGTCTGTGTGTTCAGGATATTTTGAAGGTTATTTGTGAAACTCTTAGTTGTTTTCTGTTAAAAGCATTGGTGTTGGTAACAGACTGATGTTAATCTGGAACTACTTCAATTAAGTGTTCAGCTGCAGTATTTTTTGTTTTCACTTTCAGACAGTTTTGGGTCGGTAAACTTAAATAAGGATTCATTTGTGGCTACAAATCTTCAATAGAGGTTTTTCTTTTCCCCTCCATCTTATCAAAGGTCAAACCTAGAAAGAATTTTTGTTACTACTTCCTGCATCATAGGTAGTATATTTGTTATTTCTGGTAAGATCTTGCAGCCTTTGGAGTGTTCCAACTTAAAAAACAAAACAAAAATTTAACCCTCAGGTTAGGTTGTCCCTAGGCTTAACCTCCAGTACTCTTGACCGCCATCAAAAGAGAAACTAAATTTCTCCAAGTTTATTATAAACCCTCAGAATAAAAATCAGTTTCTGTGGTTGCTTTTATGTTGTGATTCTCATTTTTTGTTTAATTTTGAGATTCTATATATTTTTCTCTGTTTATAGGTTCGGAAATGTTTTCTCTAAATTGTAATATGCACAATATTGTAAAACTTTTTAACATAAATACAGGTATAGATGATGTAGATTTTCTTTTGATATATTCAGTGTGACCTAATATAATACTATCTTTACTTCCTGTCTTGGTTCATTAGGGATACAATGATAAACTTTTATAGACTGTATGGCTTATAAACAAGATAACTTTATTTCTAGTAGTTCTGGAGGCTGGAAGTCCAAAAGTTGGGTTCTGCTGAGGGCACTCTTCTGGGTTACATACTTGACTTCTCTTTGTGTCCTCAGGTGATGGAAATAAAACTATAGAGTCTCTGTGGTCTCTTTAGTAAAGGCACTAAATCTATTCATTTACGATGTCCCCTCATGATATAAATTATGTCCAAATCACATGACTATATTACAACATTGGGAGTTAGGAGTTCAAATATTAATTATAGGGGAACACAAACATTCAATTCATATTTCACCCTTGGAAAAATTTACACCCATCTCACATGAAGAATATATTCTTTCCAACCCAATAAACCTGAAAGTCTTAACTTTTTCCAGAATCTACTTTAAAGTCTAAAGTGCAAAATCTATGTATCATCAAACCAGAGATGGGTAAGACTTAATATACTATTTATTCTGAAACAAATACCTTTCCAGTTGTGAACATATGAAATAAACAAATTATGTGCTTCCAAAATATGATGGTGGCACAGGCATAGAATAGACATTATCATTCTGATTAGGAGAAATAGGGAAGAAGGAAGGATGATGAGTCCCAAGGAAGTCCAAAATGCAGCAAATAAAACCCTATGAGATCTTACGGCTCGAAGATAATCTTACTCTTTGGCTTCAGGCCCACTAGGGTGGCAGTTTCATCTAATGGAACAATTGTGGTAGCAACAACACCCCCACAGTTGGGTAGTCTTTTCAACCTAACTGCCCACACTATGGCTTTCTTCTGTGTCTCTGTCCATTTAGCAGTTTCTGTGAAGATAGAGGGTACACTCCCCATGGCTCTGCAGGGCTGCCTCTTCCTTACTACTCCTTTAGGTGGTGATCCTACCCTTTAAAATCAAGGCTGCTCCCTTCCCTCAGGCTGCAAACCTTGGGCCTTCAGGGGGAATGATATCCTTGATGATCTCTGAATTGCCTTTAGAGTCCTTCCTTTGTCTTGGAAAATATCGTGTGTTCCAGTCCAAACAGTGGTATGGTATGGTCCTATAGGGACTAAGAAGTCTGATAGTCTTTAATTTTGATCTGTTTTGTTTTGTTGTTGTTCTGTTTCCTTTGGTTGCAGGTGGCGGTATTTCTGCTGTGATAATTCCTTCTCCACTTTTGTTTTTTATAGATGTGGTTGATAAACTCCTACAAAATCCTCTGCATGCAAATGTATGTATTTGAAGCTGAACAACTTTCTGCATAGGCTTTGAAGCTTGAGCCATAGACTGCGCAGGTTCCGTTTTGCATTTCAATCATTGTTAATCTAAATTAGAGAAAATCACAAATAACATTCATGACTTCATTAATGAAGAAATATAAAAATTAAACAGTGCTTTGGATTTCAAATACAGAAACTTAAAATTATTTCAGGAGATTTTAAGAACATGTCTGGCCCTTCTAATTCACAGATATGGAAAATATAATCAGGAAATAAAAGTGAAAACCACATTCATTTGTTTAAAAGAATTATTTTTTATTTATCTTAATAATATTATTATTTTTAATTTACTACAGGGCACATGTGCTCATCAGGGAGAGACAAGATAAAAAGGGAAAGTGAGAAAGAAGGCCACAAAATATAGTATTCAAACTGCAGTCAGCCATGTGGGAGTCCAACACCTCAATCACCATACCATCTGCTGCCCCAAAACCACATTCAATAGTAAATTGTATACCATAATTTTTCCATATATTGGAAACTAGTCAATTTCAAATGATAAAATCTCTTCATATATGTACCCTATTAAAAAGAAATCTTGGGACCAGCAGATGGTACAATGGTTTTGTTGCTGGACTCCCATGTGGTCAACTGTGGTTTGGATCCTGGACCTGGTGGCATGAGACTCACACCAGGCATATGTGTGTGTGTGTGTGTGTGTGTGTGTGTGTGCATGTGACCAAGATCCTACGAGGAGAATGGAGGAGAAGGGATTATGATGTAGCCATCCTCCCTGGAGGGTGATTTCTCACTTTATGTTTCTCTGTGTCTCTCTAGGATACACATGTGCCCTATAGCAAAAATCTCTTTAAAAAAAAGAAAAAAAGTCTTTCAATGTTTATATAAAAATAATCAGGTTATAAGTAAATTCAGAATTTAGAATTTTTTTGAGAGGTTTTTACTATAGCAAAACTTATAGGGAGCATGCACTAGTCAGAAAGAGAGAGAGAGACAGAGAGACAGAAAGCGAGAAATCACCCCCCAGGGGGATGTTCATGCCACAATCCCTTCTTCTCCATTCTCCTCTTGGGATCTTGGGCATGCACGCACACGTGCCCGGCGTGAGTTTAAGCCACTGGGTTTGGGACTTGAATCACAGTTGACTACATGGGAGTTCAGCCACATAGTCATTATGCTAACTGCTGGTCCCCAGAACAGAATTTTAAAAATCCTGTGTTTTATGAAAAATAAACAATGTGCTTCAGATACATGCAATTTTATTGAGTAAGGTAATGAAAATAAATTGCAAAATCCTCAAATACATACATACACACGTACACTAACATGTTATTTGTGAATGTGAGTGCGGTTGTATATGTAGGAATTCTATGCAGAGATAATTATATCAATATATTTACTTTACTCTGGTATATTGAATATTTTAGAGTTATATGATTAATATAATAAATGGCAATTTATTTTCTTTCATAATAGATGGAAAATAGAAGGCCTAAGAAAGAGTAACGGTGTCACTTCAACATCAAGTCAACAAGACAAAAGGGAATATTCATAGTCTGATGCAATCTGGATTTAAAAGCACAAGAAAATAAATTCTGTCCCTTTAGAAACAACTGGTTACTATAGGTCGAGAGCACTTTAAGAGCTTTTTAGTAACTATATGCTTTTACTTGTCTGAATATAAACACATTAGAGTCTCATTCTTTCAAATCTCATACTCTTCATGTCTTCCTTCAGTTTCTGTGCCTTTTTTCCCATCTTAACATGCTTCTGCCAGCATACTGACTACACTGTATTATTCTTATTTGTTTATAACTTTTTGATTAGACAGGAAGAGTTATGCCCTATTTATCTCTGTAATTATTTCTGCATAATTGCCAGAAGTTGAGTATCATGAAACAAATATTTATTATAAATATAAACAGAAATTTCATGATAGTCATTTTGCTTCCAAAAGGATCTTTTGTGCTTGCAGACTAGGAAATATTGAGCTACTATATGAGAAGAGGCATATAAAATGCTTAAAACTGTGTCTGACAGAGAAGTACTTAATTAATGTTAGCTAATGCCAGTTCATGTTTATGTTAACATTGACATTGCTGTGACTATTTTTATTGCTTATTTAAAAATTAGAAATATTTATAGTTTGGGGACCTTTTGTATCATTTGTAATATAATAAAACTGAAGCAAAGAGAAAGCAGTAATGACAAAACACTTGAGTTTTATTTCAGATTTTTTGTGCCAAAATAGTGAAATTACTGAACAGGGTTTTGTTTTGTTTTGTTTTTTTTTTTTTTGGAGAGGTTTTTTCACTATAGGGCATGTGCGCTCGCCAGACAGACAGAGAGAGACATAGAGACAGAAAGCGAGAAATCACCCCCCAGGAAGGATGGCCACGCCGCAATCCCTTCTCCTCCATTCTCCTCTCGGGATCTTGGGCACGCATGCACAGGCGCCCGGCATGAGTTTTAAGCCACCGGGTCCAGGACGCGAACCGCGGTCAACTACGTGGGAGTCCAGCAACATAGCCATTACGCTAACTGCTGAACAGGGTTCCCCTGAACAGGGTTTTGATAGACCCAATCTTTCAAATGATAGAAATTACATTTTTTTAATGATGTTTTTGTCTTAGGGTACGTGTGCTCACTCAGGAGAGAAAGACAGAGGCAGTGAGAGGGAAAGTAAGAAATCACCCACCAGGGAGGTTGGTCATGCTGCAATCCTTTCTCCTCTGTTCTCCTCCTTGGGATCTTGGACACACATGTGAATGTACCCAGCTTGATTTTCAAGCCACTGGTTCTGGGACTCGAACCATGGTCAACCATGTGGAAGTCCAGAGATATAACTGCTACACATCTGCTGGTCCCGAAATGGCCTTTCTTGTGAGCTATCCTTGCTTTCATATATTAGATTAAAGCTGTATTTGTAAACTCAATGAACACTGAGATACTGTCACTGTTTGAGTATGAAATGTTGGTCAATGCAATCAGAAGCTTAAAAAAGCAGGCTGTAAAATCAGAATACAAAGAATACCTGGAAGTCCATAAAGACAAAGAGAACTACAGTTCACAGGACACAGATCCAAAAGTATGCAGGATTCCTCTTGAGTATTCAGCAGAGTACTGATTAATACACGTGTATAAGAAAGTGATCCAAGGAAGCGGAAAGAACTAAGAAGATTTAGAGGGAATAGTACCTAGCATTTACATAGGATCTGGAACTATGTCTGCCATTTGTAAAACCATATATTTCATCAAAGTTGAGTAGATTACACAGAATGGTCTTGCTTCAGTATTGCGGGATATTTAATTGTAGACAAAACGTTCTCATTAACAATACTTAAAAGTAAGATCAAAAGAGATAAGTTGCTAGGAAAAGGCACAGGTAAGCATCTTTGTTCTAGAAAATAATTCACATTTTTTTTTTTCAGGAATAAAACATACAGAGAGCCATCCAGTGGTGTGGCAGTTGGGGTGGCTAAGTCCCACATGGTCTGCCATGTGGTTCAGGTCCCAGAGTGAGCAGCTTGAGAAATACACCTGGCACTGTGTGTGCATGCCCAAAATTCAAAAAGGAGAAGCAGAGGAAAAAGGGTTGCTGTGCGACCATGACCCATAGGGGGTGCTTTCTCATATTCCCTCTCTCATGCTCTCCGTCTCTCTCTGGCAAATTAAAAATTATGCAGAACCAAAGAAGATAATATTTACAGTGTATGATATTCAATAAAGAAGTATGTGGTGAGCAAAGAGACAGAATAACATACGTTTCTTTTTTTATAGAGAAATTTTTGCTGTAGGGGGAGTGTTCTTGCCAGAGACAGAAAGTAAGAAATCACCCCCTGTGAGGAAAGGACATGCTGCAATCCCCTTTCCTCCATTCTCTTCTCGGGATTTTGGGCATGCACGCACATGCGCCCAGTATGAGTTTCAAATCACCAGGTCCAGGACTTGAACCATGGTGGGCCCTGTGGGAGTGCAGTGATGTAACCATTACACCATCTGCTATTCCCAGAAAAATATAGCCTTAATGAGGAGGAAAAGTAATCAGTCAAAACAGATCCAGAACTGATGTTGGAGTGAGCATACAAAACAAGAATATTTGTTTTTAAATCTATTATTTTATAATAGACTATATTTTAGATATTAAAAATTTTAGGTAAATACAAAGAAATATCAATAAAACTTCTGAATATGACAATTTAGTGTCTGAAATAAAATATATATTTATAGCATTAAGGAAAGATTAGATATTGCAGAAAAATATTACTAAACTTTCATAATGACAGAAACTATCCAAATGAAGCACAAAAAAAATAGAAAAAAAATAAGACTATCAGGGAACTTTGTCACAATTAAGGTAGCTGTAATTTTATTGCCTGAAGAAGACAGAGAAATGAGGAGAAAAAAATATTTGAAGAAATCATAACAATACATTTTCTAATAATAGTGAAATATTTAAAAATTTGTTAGAGGGCATGTGCACTAACTAGGGGAGAAAGAGAAAGCAAATGCCTGGGGGGATGTTATACCACAGTTCTTTCTCCATTTCTCCCTCCTTTCAGGCTTTTGGGTGCTTAACAATGTGCCTGGTGTGTTCTTCAAGCCGCTGGGTCTGGGACTTGAATTACGTGGTCATCCGTGTGGGATCCAGTCTCTGACTATTATGCCACCAGCTGGACCAATACTAAAAATTCTAAGCTCATAAATCCAAGAGCCTCAACAAAATGGAGCATAAGGGGGCCAGCAGTCAGTGTAGCAGTTACATAGCTGGACTCCCATGTGGCCGACCACTGTTCAAGACCCGGACACAGTGGCTTGAAAATCACTTTTAGCGCGTGTGCACATGTGCTCAAAATCATGAGAGGAGAATGGAGAAGAAAGAATTGTGACTTGGCCAATCCCCCTGGCGGGTGATTTCTGTTTCCTTCTGTCTGTATCTCTCCCTCCCCCCATGAGTATATGTACCTTTAGGCAAAAACCTCTAAAATAAAATAATAAATAAATAAAATACAACATGAAAAATATGATGAAAATGAAAACAGAGCCTATTTCAAACAAATTGATCAAATCCAGTGAACAAAAAAAAATAATTAAGCAACTAGAAGGAAAAAATATATGTTACATACAGTGCAACAAAAATAATAATGACAGCATATTTCTTAGACAAGTAACAGAAGAAGCAAAAATTTATTAAAATACTAAGGGGAAAAAAGCATCTCTTAACCCAGATATCTTTAGAGAATAAATATATCACTTAATGAATAGAAACTAAAATAATTTTTTACCAGAAAAAAAAATACACTGTAAGACATGTTAAAAGAAGTCTTTAATGTAGAACAAATAAAATACCAAATGGAATCAAGTATTTAAAAAGGGCTGATACGGGGCTGGCAGGTAGCATAGCAGTTGAAGGGCGCTGACTCTCACATGGCTGATGGTGGTTCGAGTCCCAGACCTGGTGGTTTGCTTTCTCACTTTCTCTCTCTCTCTCACTCACTCTGTCCACCTCTGGACAAATAAAATAAATAAATAAATAAATAAAGTTAATAAAATAATTCTTGATAAAAACAGGTATGTGCACCAAAAATAGCACTACATGAATAAATAAATAATTCATGTAGTTTTTATTATTGAAAACATTTAAAATGTAATTGACTATTCATATAAAATTATTCATTTGTTGGGAAAGTCATGATATATTTCTCCATGTTTTTCTATGCAAAAATGTGTCATGACTTTTCCAAAGACCCAATAATAATAATACAGTATGAGGGTTTGATTTATAGGTAAAGTATATGACTAATATAGCACTAAGTTTGAAAATGAAGAAATGAAAGGGCATTGCTACAAGAACAGTATACTATACAACTCATAAGTTAAAGGCATATGCAATAAACTCCAAAGGAAACTTAAAATAACAAAATGAATAGAAATATTTAACAGCTATGACAAACATTAGCATAAATTAAAATATGTTAAATGATCAAAAAAGAGAAAAACAATAACTTGTAAGTGGAACAAATAAAGAACAAATAGCAAGATGACATAACCATGTAAATAACTACACTGACTGTAAATGGCCTAAAAACCCCAGTTAAAAATGCAGATATGGGGGCCAGCAGGTGATGTGGTAGTTAAGGTGCTGGACTCACATGGCTGACCACTACTTTAGTCCTGGACATGGTGACTTACTTTCTCACTTTCCCTTTCTCTGTATGTGTGTGTCTGTCTTCTCTCTTTGGTGAGCACACATGCTTTATAGTAAATTAAAAAATAATATTAGGTATAAAGAAAATTAAATAAATAATTATTGAAAAAAAGGGGCAGAAAAGTTAGATTGCTTTAGAAGGTGAGATTTAACTCTATTCTGCTTCAAGAAACTTACTTTTAATGTACAACACATATAGTTTAACAATATATACCATCTTAACCCTAAACAAAAAAATTAGTACTATTAGACAATGTAGAATTTCAAAGCATGAAATATCATTAGCTTCAGAGATCTCATGAATAAAAATAAAGTCACAAATTCATCAAGTGTATACAACATTACTACACATTTAGGTACCTGAAATAGAACTTCATAATACATTAGACAAAAAATTGCTTAAACTTGGGACCAACAGGTTGCATGGTGGTTAAAAGTACTGGATGCCTATATGGCTGACTTTGGTTAAAGTCCCAGATCCAATGGCTTGAAAATAATGCCAGTCCTGTGTGTATGCGTGCCTGAAATCCCAGAAGGAGGATGGAGAAGAAAGGATTGTGGCATGGCCATCCCCCTGGAGGGTGATTTCTCACTTTTACTCTCTGTCTCTTCAGTAAGCAAATGCACCCTATGGCAAAAACCTTAAAAAAATGCTTGAATTGTGAGAAGAAAGACATATATCTACATTTCCAGTTCACAATTTTAATACTTGTGTTTTAATAACTGACTCCTTTATCAGAAACAAGTGGAAAACCAAGTAGGCAGCAAATCATCATGTAGAAGACATGAGAAACATTCTCAATGAACCTGACGTGATTGCAATTTGTAGAACACCACATAAAAACAGCAGAATAGACATTCTGTTCTGGTCCATAAGACTGACTTCAATAAATTTAAGTTTTCACACTTTTCAAAGTACATTTCCTGGTTAAAATGGAACTATATTAGAAATTAATAACAGAAACATCTCTGAAATTTTTTTCAAATGTCAGAAACTAAATAATGCACTTATGAATAACCCAAGAATCAAAGAATAATAGAGAATTTAGAAACTGTTTGGAATAAAAATGGAAAAACAATATCTCAAAATATACAGAGGTCTTGCCATATGTCTTCCATATGTCTTACAACTGATAATAAATTGAAAAAAAAATACATGTGATATTTATTCTCTTGGTTTCATTCTACTTATGTGTGAAATAAACACATAATATGAGAAATACCTTCCATGGTATTTGACAGGTAGTAAACAATTTATGTTAGTCATTATTATTTGTGTTGTTTATTCTGAAATACTGTCTCCCAAATTCAGGTTCTAAATATTTTTCTTTTATTCTTTTTCTTTCTTTTCTTTTCTTTTTTTTAAAAATAAACTATATCTATTAGAGTAGAGAATATTCAGGGATTGTGCTAACTGTGATAAATAAAATGAAAGAAATAAGTGATCATAGAGATAATTTAGGAACAAATTCACAACTAGAGATCTACTGGGCCAGAGACTTACTGGTTGGGCGAGAGAATGGAGCCATCTTCCCACTGCCAGGATCCGTTTGTTGGAATTTTTACTAGTCCCATCCAATGATATGACTTCACCAATTTAAAGAAATCCTGTTAAACACAACAAATAAACAAGTGTTCAGAATTTTAGTAACTGTAAGGCAATTATCATTAATTCATTTCTGTCCACACTTGGGAAACAATGCATTCTTTCCCCTAGCTTGGTAATTCCCACCTAACATATAAACGATACCTGCGATTTCTCTACTTCCTTATTTTTTATTTTATGTATTTTTTTATTTCAATTTATTTGTTTGCATCCGTTCACTGAACATCATTACAGCATACAAAATGAGATTTTCCATCCAGAGTACACTATATATTTTCTCAATCAAGCACATCAACAAACATGCTATTGTCAGCAAATGATCTTCCATTTCTTGTCTTCTGTATGTTTTGATTTTTCTTTTTTCCCCCCATCCTTGATTCCCTATCTCTTACCCTCTGCCATCTCCCACTCTCCTCCCACACTGTCTCTGGTATCTATGTTTGCTTTCTATACTATTTTCTCCTCACATTTTATTGTATCACCAAAAACCCTAATCAATCCAAATACCCTCATAGCAAACACAGGTGATACACACATTTCCATGAACACAAGTCTTACTTTACACATCCTATAAAGTAGCACCTAGCTGTGGCTACATATCCTACTGCAGTCATTGAATAGATATATATTTTTTTTTCCTGAAACTTTTTTTTTGTAACTCAATTTACATTCCTTCCCTAAGCTTCATCACAGCATACAAAATGCAATCTCCCATCCAGTACACACTGTATAGTGACTCAATCATGCACATTACAAAAAATTTTCCATTACTAGTTCCTAGAATTACTTTTACCCCTCTTTCTGACCCTCTGTCCCTTCCCACCCTCCTCTCACACCACCTCCGGTGTCTACAATTGTCCTTCATTCCCTTCCCACCCACACTGCATTGATCACACAATTTCCTACATAATCTAACTACTTTCAATGGTGAGTTCACTCATTACTACTAAGAAAACCAGTTTTAACTTTTATTTTATGTATTTTAAGGTTTTTGCCATAAGGCATGTGCACTTTCCGGAGAGAGATAGAAAGAGACAGAGAGAGGGAAAGTAAGAAATCACTGCGCCCCTCTCCACTCACTAGAGGGATGGCCATGCCACAATCCCTTCTCCTCCATTCTCCTCTAGGGATTTTTAGGTACTCAGGTACATGAACCTGATGTGATTTCCAAATCGTCAGGTCTAGGAGTAGAACCATAGTCTACCATGTGGGAATCCAGTACCTTAACCACCATACCACCTGCTGGTTGCTCTGTTTTCTTATTTTTAATGTAGAAAATTTTGGAGAGAGAGCGTTAGAATATCTAAGTCTTTGTGACTCTTATATTCTAGGTTCACATTCTAGTGAATTATCTCATATGCTAGGATTAAATATAAAAAAGGAAATTAAAGCAAAATACTCACCTGGTCCACTCTGCTATATATCATCAGAAGGCTAGCATTTTGAGACATACAAGAAGCTTGACTCTGGTACCAGTTTTTGCTCTCATTAAAAAACTGGTAGCAGTTATTTCTATAACACATCCAGTTTTTAGGACATGGACCACAGTAACTTCCTAGAAAGGTAGAATATATTATTAATTCTGCAAATGTGAGCATTATAGCAGATTTTGTCTAGATAAGTTAAATGTTTTTCCCATTCTAATTCTAAAATTTCAGGTAATTAAACCATTATGGTCATATTAAAGACATACGTCTACATATTCATAGAAAGGAAATTGCCAAAATGAAATATCTTCCACTGTTTATAAACATTCCTTTATGTTTTTAAAGCTTCAGTGAATTAGGAACTAGAAATAATCATTCTCATTCTCCCTTTTTAATGTCATTTAATATATGCCTACGACTTAGTACATATAGATGCATATAATTTATGCTTCATATGATTAAAAAATTTCACTTACCTTCCAAAGAAATTGAAACTTCTTGATTGAATAATGCTATTAAAATAATCATAATTATTAAAACATAATTGAGTTTCTAGTAACTTTATAGTATAACAATAATAGTTTACAAAGTCCTAGACTCATAGAAAAATATGGTAAGCATACATATTTAATAGTGTTTGTTTATGTTTCTATGCCTCTTAATACTAATCAAAGCAATGCATTACAATCATTATACCAACAGTATTGCAATTGATTTCTCTGGTATCACTGTATAACAATAATAGTTTAAAAAGTCCTAGACTCATAGAAAAATATGGTAAGCATACATATTTAATATTGTTAGTTTATGTTTCTATGCCTCTTAATACTAATCAAAGCAACGCATTACAATCATTATACCAACAGTATTGCAATTGATTTCTCTGGTATCACTTACAATTTATGAATATGGCAGATAATACTGTCACCATAATAGTGAAACGGATCACCATAGCTACAGCAATCAACCAACCAAGAAAAAATGGAAATGCTGTAAACAGAAAGAGAGAGAGAGAGACAGAGAGAGAGAGAGAAAGAGATCAGAAAAAGAAGGATATAAATTTAGATAACTTTGCTTTTAATATGAACATTAAAGTGTTTTCTTATGAGGTAGTATATTTTTGTTGGTTTGTTTTGGTCTATTAGCAGAATCACATTAAAAACATAGATATATAGAGATAATTTGTGTCTGAAGAATGGTGTTTTTTATCCGTGAATTATTTTTATTTCCTTTATATGTATCTATTTTATGTTAACCATGAGGAATTTATGTTAATAAACTTATTTCTAGCTTTTTATACCCCCTGGGGGGTGATTTCTCGCTTTCTGTCTCTCTCTGTCTGTCTGGCGAGTGCACGCGCCCTATAGTGAAAAAAACCTCTCCAAAAAAACAGGGAACCAGCAGTTAGCGTAATGGCTATGTCGCTGGACTCCCACATAGTCGACCGCGGTTCGCGTCCCGGACCCGGTGGCTTAAAACTCACGCCGGGTGCGTGTGCGTGCGTGCCCAAGATCCCGAGAGGAGAATGGAGGAGAAGGGATTGTGGCATGGCCATCCCCCCTGGGGGGTGATTTCTCACTTTCTGTCTCTATGTCTCTGTCTGTATGGCGAGCTCACGTGCCCTATAGCGAAAACCTCTCCAAAAAAAGAGAAAAAATAACTAAATAAACTTATTTCTAGCTTTTTAATAAAAAATGCTTCTCTCTGCTTTTTCCCCTGATATTTGGTCTTAAAATAAGACATTTTCTTCTAATACACTTTTCTTGTATTTGTTCTTAGGAAGACAATTTATTTTTATATTTTAATTTTAAATTAAGTTCACATATCAAATTTTCTTACTTTTTAAATATTTTTCTATGATACATGACTTTTTTCACAGTTTAAATGATACATTTTGCAAATAATATCAATAGCAATACAATAAAAATTAAGCAACAGTTGCAATATTAAAATACTTATCTTTTCCTAACTATTATTAAATATTTCTAGTACTTACCAATAGGTATAAAAACAATTTCTATGTTTCAAATTAAGAATTAATATGAAAGGGCCAGCAGGTGACATGGTGGTGAAGGCGTTGGACTCCCAAATGACTGACTGTAGTTCAAATCCCCAATCTGGCAACTTGCTTTCTTGCTTTCCCTTTCTCTCTCTGTTTGTCTCTCTCTGGTCATATAAAATTAATAATAATAAGAAGAAGAATAAAAAATACAAATTAAATAAATAATTCTCTAAAAAAGGAATTAGTATGGGGGCCAGTAGGTGGCATGTGGTTAAGGCAGCTGGACTCACACATGGCCAAACATGGTTTGTGTCTGGGACCTGGAAGCTTGAAACTCGCACTGGGTGTGTGTGTGCATATGTGTTGAAAATCCTGAGAGGAAAGTGGAGCAGAAAGGATTGCCTCATGGCCTTCCCCCTCGGCGGTAATTTCTCAGTTTCCCTCTCTCTGTCTCTCTCTGCCTCTCTTTTCTCTGGTGAGCACACCTGTCCTATGGCTAAAAAAAAAAAATTGTATGGATTTTTTATCCAATGCCTTTTTAACATTATGCATTCAATCATATAATCTTTCTCCTTTGATTATTACATATGGGGCATGTGTAGGACATTTCTATACTTTACTCTTGGAAAGCAATTCTATTTTAAAAAAATGTTTCTTAGTTTTCATCAAAAATCATAGGTGAGGGACCAACAGTTGGCATAATGGCTATGTTGCTGGATTCCCATATAGTCTACCGCAGTTTGAGTCCTGGACCCGGTGGCTTAAACTCATGCCGGGCGCGTTTGAGTGCATGCCCAAATACCAACAGGAGAATGGAGGAGAAGGGATTGCAGTGTGACCATCCTCCCTTGGGGGTGATTTCTTGCATTCTGTCTTTCTGTCTCCGAGTGCACATGCCCTATAACAAAAACCTCTCAAAAACAAAAAAGGTCATAGGTGAGAGAGATTTGTTGTTTTTCTTTCTGTGTAAGCTATCTTATGTCTATTATCTTCGCTGTTCTGGCTTAGAAAATGACAACTTATTCATTACTCTCAGAAATATTTCTGTAAATAGCAATCAAGTTTTTACTCATATAATGCTTAAGAATATAATATTAGAAGATTTAAAATTTTTCTTTTCTATTTTCCATTTCTATTTACTCTTCCTTAAAGCCAGTTACTCAGTGACCCCTAGGAAACTCCTGTCTTAGTTGTCATATTATAAATAAATAATCTCATCATTTTAGAGCACAAAAGATCCTAAATCATAATTCCTCCTGATTTTATTTATATCTTTAGTGTCATAATAGAGTTAATGTTTTTCTGTTTTCCTCATGAAAGTCAAATAAACGATTGTCACAAATTTAACCACAGTTTCCAAATTCACTTTAAAAATGTTGAGTGAAGACAAATGAAATGTGGGACTTACAGTTTCCTCTACCTTTGCTTGTGAATAGGGTAGATCTTCGCTTTTGCCATCGTGTACAAGTATCATGCTTTGCCAGTTCAGAGTTATGTTTATGGAATGCACCCACTTCAGAAGAAAAATAATTTGGGCAAATATGAGTCATGGCATTTCTGTCTCTTGGGGGATAAATTTTAAAATTCAACTTGCAATTTTCCTGCATATACTTACTATAAGTTCTTAAAAATTCAACATGAATTTACTTTTATATATTTTTATTTTGTTTATTTATTTTTTCAATTTTTGCTACAGGACACATCTGCTCTTCAGAGAGAGAAGGAGAGTGGAAAAGTTAGAAATCACTCCCCGAGGGAATGATCACACTGCAATCCTTTCTCCTGCATTCTCATCTCGGGATTTTGGGCATGCACATGGTGGACCCCACATGTTTTTCAAACTATCAGGATAGACACTCGAGTGTTGTAGTCGGCCATGAGGGATCCAACCACCTTAACCTCCTTGCCACAAGCTGTCCTTCTTTTTATTTTATATTTCTTCATTATTACAATTTTTATATATTTATATATTTATTTATTTATTTTTGTAGAGGTTTTTGCTATTGGGCCCATGAGCTCGCCAGAAAGACAGAGAGAGACAGAGAGACAGAAAGCGAGAAATCACCCCCCAGGGGGGAAGACCATGCCACAATCCCTTCTCCTCCATTCTCCTCTGGGGATCTTGGGCACGCACGCACACACGCCTGGTGTGAGTTTAAGCCACCGGGTCTGGAACTCGAACTGCGGTCGATTACATGGGAGTCCAGCAACATAGCCATTACGCCAACTGCTGGTCCCAATAATCTTTATTTATTATATATATAAAATATTTATTTTGCTGCAAAGTATTTTTATCAAGATCATATTTATTATTAAAATGAGTTAATTCATAGCATATAGAGAAAAATAATATTAAAATAAAAGACACTTAATATAGTGAAAAAGGCTCGTAAGGAAATATATATGTTTTTAAATCACATATCCACATATATTAGCTTGGTGACATCACAAATAGTTTAACTTTTGCATCCTAGTTTCCTAACTTACTTAAAAAGAAAGAATGAGAAAAGGGCATCAACACTACTAGCATAGATAAATAAAAAATAAAATAAAATATTGTAGAGTTAGTGTCATAATCATGTCATTAAGTAAATAATGCTAGTATATCTAATTTTCTCTTTAGTGAAGGGAACATAAAAGCGAAAATAATATAAAAGCTAAAATAATAGGATCTGAAGTTTTAGGATAAAAAATAAAAATGATTTTGTTCTCTTCTTGAAATGTTTATTATTTACTGAGTAGTTAAATGCTTAATAATATAAATAAAATAACATGGATTATTTTTTTTACCTAAAAATTGAACATAAATATTGTTTGCACATATAATATATAATTCAATTATTAAATATGTAAAGTACAGAGTGTAGGTCTCAGTTCATGAATGAAAAAATTCAATCTTAGAAATGGCCAAAATTGGGCTGGCAGGTGTTGTGGTGTTGGGGGCACTGGATTCCCACATGGTTGACCATGGTTCGAGTTCTGGACCTGACGGCTTGCTTTCTCACGTTCCCCCTTCTCTCTTTCTCTCTCTCACTCTGTTCCTCTCTGGTCAAATTGAAATGAATACATAAATAAATAAATAAAAGATAAATGAAATGGTTCTTTGTTAAAAAAAAAAGAAAGAAGGAAATGGCCAAAATTATATTGATTATTTAATAGAAAGTGACTAACCATGAGTAATATATAACATTTTTAGGATAAACATTGTATATACGTTCATATGTATAATGTCACATAAGTTGACTATCACAGAAATTCATTAAGGTAAACATGGCATGTTTTATACTTCTGTTTGACAGGAAAAGAAACTAAAGTACAGAGAGGTTATGGATTGCCCCATCTCAAAGTTTGAAGGTGGTAAAAGTTTGATTAAAATTCCATTCTTCTAACTCTACAACCTAATTCCGCTTTACAATCTCTTGCTGCTTCAAACTTAGGTGATTTTACCACAGGTAGTTAATGAGATCAAGAGAAAATAGCTCTCAAGTTTTCAAAGACATCATTTAAAATATAACGTGGACAGAATGAAAAATGAACATGAAGTGAAACAGAGTAAATAATTTTCCTATGTTTATTTAAATTCTAGGTATCTTAAAAATTATACAGAAGCAAAGCTACACATTTGCACGGAAAGTACATACCTAGACCGTGATGAGATCTTCGATCGCGAATCAACCCCATCATATAATTATAGCTGAAATCTACCCCAGATGTGAATTCAGGATTCCTAGATAAAAAAAAAAAAAACTGGGAAATTTTCTTTTTTTTTTTTATGGTGAAGTAAAACATTTTGATAGGAAAGGTGAGAACGCAGAAATATTGCCCAGTACATATTAAAAAAGGAAAAGAAATTAGAATTCATTTAAAGCTATGTGAAATTAATTTTATATATTTTTCCTTGTTGTGAGATATTATCCAATTATTTCAAAAAAGTCATAAAAGTAATGAAAGTAATGAGTTTTTAAAATTAATTTAATTAATACATTAAATAAAAATACTTATAAAACATTTTGAATAAAAACATGCGTAGTTTCTGTTAATAATGGTTTATTTTACTTGGTAATAAGTGATTTATTTGCTTTGTTGAATGTTTATCCTAGTGCATTTTAATTCAACTTCTGTTCATAAAGAAACCATCATTAAGGCAACAAATTATCACCATCATTATTAATAAAAGTAATTTTAGATTTGTTTTACAACAGTTCAGTGCCCAGGAAAGCTCCCCCCGAACAAGTATTTAATAAATATGCATTGTATTTAGGTCTTTAAAATAAAAGCTACTTCATACTTGATTGTGATAGTCAGAGCAACACATGTGACTTGCTACATTTTGCAAATTCTGAGTCACAAAAAGTGCCTTTCACAAAGTCTGAAAACTCATGTGAGAACTCAAATTGAAATTCAATTTTTTTCATCTAAAATATAAAGATTTAGTCTCCTAATTTTGTTTAGATGCAAGTCATCTTCTTAAGGCAGCATCATAATTTCTGATTCTTCAATCAGTATAACCTAGTTACCTGTCATCAAATACAGTGAAAAAGAGTAGAGTTCGAAAGTGGTAAGCATTCCCTTCTTCCCTCAATAATTCTATTCAATAACTTAAAAATAATTGGTATTACCTTAAGCGTAAATATTTTAAGAAAATTTCTTAAGGATGAATACAGTTCTTTACTTCATGAATAATAGTTGTAAAACTCACACACGCACATACACACAGCACACACCTGATTAGTGAAGGAAGGTCCTAATTCTTGTAGATAAGAGCCTTCTTTAGAGCTAGAAAATTCAAACATGTCTTAAATTACAAAGTTAAAACTGAAAGTTTAACCACTTAATTTTGATGTGTGAGTGAAATGTGCCAAATGTTATTTTAATCTCATCTTCCTGTTGAGGAAAAACCATAAACCAAGATCCTTCTATCTACCAACCACTGCACAGAAAATCTGCTAATTTGGTGGATGAGAGGTAAACATCCGTTGCTAGATAAATACTAGCAGCTATAAACATTTTCTGGCTTAAAAATTATGAATTAGTTATAAGAAGTAACAGGATTTTTTTTTCTTTTTTGAGAGTTTTTTGCTATAGGTCGCATGCGCTCGCCAGAAAGACAGAGAGAGACAGAGAGACAGAAAGCGAGAAATTACTCCCCGGGGGGATGGCCACACCACAATCCCTTCTCCTCCATTCTCCTCTTGGGATCTTCGGCATGCATGCACACGTGCTTGGCATGAGTTTAAGCCACTGGGTCCGGGATGCGCACCGAGGTCAACTCTATGGGAGTCCAGCAGCATAGCCATTATGCTAACTGCTGGTCCCTAAGAAGTAACAGAGTTTTGAGAAATAAATGATGGCATTATGTGACCTCTTCTTGAATCAAAATCGAAAAACTATAAAATTATAAGAACTATGTGAAAATTAACAGAGAAGAAAATAAAGTAAAAATTCTTCTGGGCAAGAACTGTTATAAATTTGAGTGGAATCAAGTATGTCATATTATGTAAACTGGAAACATGTTTCACATACACATACACACACAAGTGTTTATTGATATATCTGATCTTTTAATTATGAAAATATAAAATAAATACAAAATAAAAATTTTATTTTTTTAGAGAGAAATTTTTGATATGAGGCATGTGAGTTTACCAGAGAGATGAAGAGAGAGAGAGAGAGAGACACAGAAAGCAAGAAACTACCCTCCTTTCCTCAGGGAGGATGGTGTTACCACAATCCCTTCTCCTCCATTCTCTCGGAATTTTGAGCATGCACACATAGGGGCCTGGCTTGGCTTTTAAGCCTCTGGGTCCAAGACTTGAACCACAGTCCACTATGTGGGAGTTCAGCGACATAACCATTATGCCATCTGCTGGTCCCCAAAATAAAAATTTTCATGATAAACCATCAGAAACCTCTCTTAAGTAATTATCAAATTTTGTCCTAATTATTTCATGTATAATATATGTTGGCATTACAGATCCATCTCTGCTCTTGTAGAGTCCCTTTCTCTTTTTTTCTTTGTAGATCTTACTCATTATATTACTACTTTTTCTTTCTTTTTTTGAAACAATAGAAATTTATTTTCTCTCAATTCTGGAAGGTAGAAGTCAGATCAAGATGCCATTAGAGTTCTTCCTGCTAAGGCTGCTCTTTTTTTTTTTTCTCTTTAAATTTATTTATTTTTTACATTAATTCACTATACATCATTACAGCATACAAATGAATTTTCCATCCAAAATACACTGTGTATTGACTCAATCAAGCACATCAACATATATGTTTTCAGCAAATAATTTTCCAATTCTTATGTCGTGTATACTTTGTTTTTTGTTTTGCCATTCTTGATTCCTTATCCCTCACCCTCTGCCATGTCCTACCCTCCTCCCACATTGTCTCTGGTATCCATGGTTGCTTTCTATGCCTCCCCCCCCCCCATTTAACTGATTTGCTAATGAGCTTAATTAGTCTAAATATATCCAATAGCTAGCACAGTTGATATATACCTATACATGAACCCAAGTCTGACTTTAGGCATAAACCCCAGTGAGTAGAATGAACGTATTATAAAGTAGTACCCACCTGGGGCTATATAGCTTACTGCAGTCATCAAGTATGCATTTTTTTAAAAAAATTTCAATACGAACAGTTTTACCATTTTTTTTTCTCCTGCAACTTTTTTTTTTTTAATTGCTTAACATTCATTGCCCGAGCATCATCACAACGTACTAAATGTGGTTTCCTATCTAGAATAAACTGCATAGTGGCTTAATCATGCATGTTATCATTAATAATATTCCATTTCTACTTTCATACATATGTATATGTATATATATATATGTTTTTTACCCCATGTTTGACCCTCTGCCCTTTCCCACTCTCTTATTACACTATCTCTGCTATATACAGTTGTCTTCCATTCCTTTTCCCCCAACATTTTGTTGATCACGCAATATCATAAGTAATCTAACTACTTTCAGCAGGTAATTTCAAGAAGAGTAGTTTTCCACTGGTAATGATATTTCCTTGAAACTTAAAGCCTAGAAACAGGTTAGTATTCTTTTCAAGTAGTAGGTACATGCACCTATCGACAGCTCAAGACAGGACAAAATCCTTTAAAACCAGAGAACAAAGCTTAGGAGAAAAGCAGCAATAATTTAGTCAAGTCACAGAATGTTGTTTCATTGGTTCAGTCTCATGTACTTAATCTTTCTTCTGTTAAGTTTCAATCTTCCAGATTGAATTCTGGGATATAATATTCATCTCCACACATTGTCCCTACAATTAAGTTGCCCATTTTCCTAGTTTTTGAAATCTTATTTCTGTGTGTCTGCATTTAATTTTACTGACATAGCGCTCCCTGAAGAACTTCTTGGAGTTCTGGTCTGGTGCTGGTAAATTCTTTCAGGTTTTGTTTATCTGGGAAAGTTCGTGTCTTTTCTTCCCAAATGAATGACAACCTTGCTGGGTACAGAATTCTCGGTTGAAATTGCTTTTCCTTTAATACTTTGAATATATTTTCCCATTCTCTCCTCGCTCACATTGTTTCCAATGAGAGGTCTGCCATTAGTCTGATGGGATACCCTTTGTAGGTAACTTGCCTTTTTTCTCTTGCCAGTCTTAGTATCTTGTCTTTGTCTGTGGTTTTGGTCAATCTGGCTATAATGTGTCTTGGAGAAGATCTTCTTGGGTTGATTCTATTTGAGGTCCTCTCTATTTTTTTGGGACTGAATCTTTGAGTACCTCTTCAGGTTTGGAAGGTTTTCTTGCAGGATTTCATGGAATAGATTATCAATGCCCTTATGAGTCTCTTCACCCTTTGGGATGCCTATTATCCGGATGTTTGGATGTTTAATTGTATCTAGCACTTCTCGCATATTATTCTCAAATTTTTGGGTCATTTTCTCAGTCCTCATGGTGGATTTTTCAAGGTCAGACATTTTCTCTTCTACATTAGAGATTCTATTTTCTGTATGATCTAGTCTGCTTTTAATACTTTCAAGGGAGATTTTGACTTCTTGTTATAGCCTTCATCTCTAACAGTTCCATCTGATTCTTTTGTAAAGTGTGAAATTCCTCTTTTAGATATTGCATGAATTTCCTCACCTCCTGGAACTCTTCAACTCCTTTCTCCTTCCTCTTCAGCAGTTCCTTGTCTCTCTTCTCTTCCATCTCTGTTAGCTTTGCCATTATGAATGTTCTGAATTCTTTATCTGACATTTCCATGATTTCCATTGAGCTATGTGTGGATGAAGAGGAGCTATCCATTTCGCTTGTGGGAGAGGTATTTTCCTGCTTCCCCATATTTCTTGCGGCCCTGCAGCGATTTCTAGTCATCTGGTGGATGATTGGTTTCTTCCCAAACTTGGAAGATCAATCTGAGGGTGGAGGAGTGTGCAGAAAAGGAAGCAGAGAGAGGGAAACAATACCAACAACAGAAAAAAAAAAAAAAAAAAAAGGAAAAAGAAAAAACAGACAAGAAACAGAGAAAGAGAAGAGAAAAACTTTTAAATAAATCTAAAAAAATTAATATTCAAAAAATTTCAAAAAAACTCAAAAATTAGAAAACCACACAGCGCACAATGGCTAGATCGCAGGAGCCAAGGAGCTGTCTCTCTCTTGAAGAAGGGCTGTTCTGGGAGGAGGAGAGGGGATTATTAACAAGATAAAGGCCTAGCAGGGGCCAAAGGGCCCTGTAAAAAGCCTCACCTTAAAAAATTCTAAAAAGCAAAAATTAAAAAAAAAAGACAGAGAGAGAGAGAGAGAGAGAGAGAGAGAGAGGACAGAGACAGAGGTAGAGAGAGACAAAGACTGATACAGAGACAGGAGACTTGAAAGGGGTCTTCCTACCACGTGGGTTTTGTATGCTGAAGGCCCAGTTTTCAGTGGGACATCTTCCTTTCTCCCAAAATGGCTAGATTGCAGGAGCCAAGGAGCTGGCTGTCTCTTGAAGAAGGGCTGTTCTCTACTTTTTCATCACTCAGAACATTTGCACCAAGTTCAATGCCAGAAAAGCAACAGTCTACTAATATCTTAGTGGTCTGACTTTTATCTACTCATAATTTCTGCACTTTAAAAATGATAAGAAAACTATCACAATGTAAAGGAGGCCAAAGAGATGTAACAATTAAATGCCATGTGGTCTCCTAGATAGGAGAATGAAAAATTAAAATAAACAAGAAATTGGTAAAAACCAAACAGATGCAAAAGACCAGGTATCATTTTTTTTTTAAATGGCTGAGTAATATCCCATAGTGTACATGTGTCATATTTTCAGTCTAGTCATTTGTTCTTGGGCAGTTAGTTTGATTCCATGTCTTAGTAATCATGAACAATGTTTCAATAGATCTGCAAACCTTTCCAACTTAGAGTTTTTCTGTCCTTTTGGTAAATACCCAGGAATGGTATTACTGGGTTGTATGGTAATTCTATTTGTAGGTTCCTGAGAAACCTCCACATTGTTTTCCACAGTGGTTGTATTAACTTACAGTCCCGCCAACAGAATACTTTGCCAGCAATTGTTATTCTTTATTTTTTTAATCATAGCCATGCTGACTGGGGTAAAGTGTTATCTTATTGTTGTTTTGATTTACATTCTGTTTATGATAAGAGATGTTTAGTATTTTTTCATGTGCTCTTAGTCCATTCATATATCTCCCTTGGACAGTTGTCTGTTCAGCTCATTTGCTCATGTTTTAATTAGATTATTTATTTATTTATTTATTTGCAGGTAAGCTGCTTGAGTTCCCTATATATACTGATTATTAGTCCCTTATCTGAAGTATAGTTTGCAAATATTTTCTCCCATTCTGAAGGTTGTCTCGTCACTCTAATTTTTATTTTCTTTGCTCTACAGGGCATTTTTACCCTGATGTAGTCCCACTTGTCTATTTAGGGGACTAATAGCCTGTGTTTTAGGGGTCTTATGTAAGAAATCTTTGCTCACTCCAATGTCTTCAAGAGTTTCTCCTACGTTTTCCACCAGTAGTTTTATAGTTTGAGGCTTTGCATTTAAATGTTTGATTCATTTTGAATTGATTTTTGTTAATGGTGAGAGATAAGGATCTAGTTTCTTTTTCTTTTCTTTTTTTCTTTTCTTTTATTTTTTGGCAGGTGAAATACTACTCAGCCATAAGAAACAATGAGATCCTGCTACTTGATAGAAAGTGGATGAATATAGATTTAATGCTAAGTGAAGCAAGTCAGACTATGAAAGACAGACTGTATGTCTCTGCTCAATATATACCAAATGTCTGCACTTTATGGCAGAAACTGACAGATTAGAAGATATAATAGCAGGAACAACAAGTATAAATACCATAGACTACATAGGTAGAGTGGGAGGGAGGGGCTCAGGACAAAAACGGTCAACAGTTACAAGAATGAAAGTTATCTGTTGAAGATGATGCATATGGTTATATCTTTGACTTGACTGACATGCACTGTATGCACACTTTGAAAAAGCACATTGTATACTGTAAAGGTGTGCACTGTTTAAATGTAAATAAAAACAGAAAAAATACAAATGGAGTATGGACTTCACTTAGTAATAATATATCAATACTGGTTCATTCGTCTTGACAAATGTCCCACACCAATGCATCATATTAAATTGGACCAGCCATGGTATTACAGCAGTAGCAGCACACTCCGTGAGGCTGATGCCATGTGGAAAGATCCCAGGTTTGTTTCCTGAGTTCTTCCTGTGCATGCCAGGCTCTCTATGTACATGCATGTGATAGCAGCTGGCTACGGTTGGGGTTATATCATGGGCCAATAATTCTCTTTTGGGTCCTGTCTCCTTCTCTCTCTTTCTCTCTCTCCCAGAATAAATAAGTAAGTAAACTTTTGAAAAATAATAAAGAAACTTTATTATTTTGAAAAATAATAAAGAATGGAATATATGGGAACTCTCTTTAATAGCTTTAAAATATTTTTTGAAAATATAACTATTTTAAAATAAAAAAGCTTACTTAAAAATAAGTAGCTAGAGTTCCTTTGGAATATAAATAATAATACCCATGAAGCCCATAGAAAAGGAAAATAATCAACAGCAACCAAAAATAAGATAGAAACATCTAAAAAAGGTAGTCATCCACACTAGTATATGCTTATGAAAACAAAACTTCAATCAATAAGTTCACAATCAATCTATTTATTAACTAAGGGAAAATGATTAGGTAATAACCTTCAGCTTATAAGACAATTAGATCACATACTATAACTATGTACACACAATGTGTACAACAGAGAAATTGACATCAGCAAAAATTGACTCTGAGAAAGTTAATATAGTTGATAACTTACTAATAAGACTTTAAAATCTTCCTACCTTATTTCTCAAAAAAAGTGAATAGAGGATACTAAATTAACATTAGTAACATTAATATGAATGACAAATGAGACATCAAGACATATTCTATGAATAATAAAAATATAATAATAAAAGATTTTGTTAATGAGTTAATGCATTTGTCTATAATTTGAATGAAGTTAGCAAATTTTTTGAAAAATACAATTATTTTTGATATGTATAAATAGCAGATTAAGATGTTCCTGTTTGTTTTAGACATATTCTTAGGGTGTCAGTGCAAAAATGAAAACACAAAGTTATTAAGATTTAAAACATAGGACAAAATACAAATAAAAGTGATTCAAATGTCAGGGCTACTTTGATAATTCTATAATAATTAGAAAATGTACAGGAAAAGGAGAAATTAATATAAATACATGCAGAAAGCTAGAACAATTTTCATAAAATCAGGAGGTTATTTAAAATCTTTACAAATGGATAACACAAGTATGGAATAGTTAAAAAGGAGAATAACAACAAACTTTCAAGAAAGAGATCATTTACATGTTATATAAACTCACTTAGATGAACAAAAAAAGTCCTTGCTACTTCCTTCCTTAAGCTAGATTTACTTTGATACTTGAATGAGATGATATATTCAAAGAGGAAAAGGAGGCCAACAGGTGGTGTGGTGGCTGACTGTGCAGTTCCAGTCCCAGACCCAACAGCTTGAAAGCACACTGAGTGCATGTGCATGCAAGCCCAAAATTCCGAGATGGCAATGAGGAGAAGGAATTGGGGTGTGGCAATTTCCCTTGGGGGGGGGGGTGATTTTTCTCTCTGCCTCTCTCCAGCCAGTGTACATACTTATGACGACACCAATCTGATTTTTGAACTTTGTGGCAAAATTATATAGTACCCAGCCAAATCAATTAGTGTATAAAACTGTAAACTATCAGTGTATAGAACTATGTGGGGAATCAAACTGAGTGTATTATAGGAATAGTAGTAATTTTCTTTGGAAGAAAATCCATACATGCAAATTGCTACAAATAATAGATTAGAAAAAGGAAGAAATAAAAATAACATAATCACATCAAGATGAAAGCACATTTGCTCGTATAGCTAAGAACATCAGAGAAAACCAAAGAGAAAAGGACTTAAAAATAGATTGCCAATAATAAATGTATCCACATAGAAAATAAATAATAACTTAATGATACTTAGAAATATTAGTAACAGAACTGGACATAGCATTACCTTGCAAAACTATTTATTTATTTTGTTTTTAGAGAGAGATTTTTGCTACAGGGCATGTGCACTTGCCAGAGAGACAGAGACAGAGAGAGAGAGAGAAAGTGAGAAATCACCCTCCAGGGGGATGGTCACAATGTAATCCTTTCTCCTTCATTTTCCTCTACGGTTTTGGGCATGCATGCACATGTCCAGTGTGAGTTTTGAGCCAGTGGGTCCAGGACTTGAACCATGATCTGTGGCATGGGAGTCCAGTGCTTTAACCACTATGCCCCCTGCTGGACCCAACAAAACCATATATTAGGTCATCAGAAAGGTCATCACGCATTTTTGCATAGAAAAACATAGAATAGTACATCAGGATTTTCTCAATGATCTAATATTTCTATACAATTATATATGTTCCATGTAGATCTTGTTTGGTTTTATTATATCTACTCACATTGCCTTATAGTGTTTCTATTGTGATCATTAATGATACGTTAAAGAAAATTGTTTCTGTTTATTGTTGATCTTTAAAAATAGTAGGTCATTGGAAAAGTCACCATGTAGTTTTCTGTACAAAAATGTGTCATGACTTTCCTGAATATCCAAGACTTTCAAAAATACTTAATAAATTTTGTAGGACTACTGAATATCACAAAATGTCAATTAATTCTAAGATATTTTAGAGATTAAATTTAGCTCCAATTAGTATTCCAGGTTTTGTATGAAGACTTGCAAAGCAGAATCCTAAATGTACATTAAATGACAAAAGTCAAGAGCAGGCATATTACTACAAGATGAAGAATGATGAGAGTCTAGTCCTATTTTGTATTAAAACCTATGCTATAACTATGATAATTAACCCAATGTTACATAAAAGCATGTATTGACAAATAAGAAAGAGGAGATAAAGACAAGAAATAGTGCATAAGTGAAATATATTCATATCTCTGTGTGTGGTTATATATATATATATATATGTATGTATGTGTATACATATATATATATATGTGTGTGTGTGTGTGTGTATATATATATATATATATATATATATATATATATATATATGAAGTAGCAAAGTGGAACGTGAGAGTCTATTCAATACTTAGCTCTGGAAAGTTTTTATAGCAATATAAAAATATGAAATTGAATCACTACTGTAAACACATCATACAGAGAAGATTTAGAAGTTTGAATATACACCCTGTGTATTTTTATATTAAAAATAAAAATATTTGTATATTAAAAAAATAAGTACATAATACAAAAGGTAACACCTATTGACAACATTGGATAAATATACATTTTAGTTTTGTTTATTTATATACAACATTGAGATAATATTTAAGGTAAAGGAAGAAGAGATGAACACATTACAAAATTGTAAAATAAAGCAAAGTTATCACCTAAAACTAAAAGATAGGGTCAGTAGGTGGCTTTGTGGTAAAGGTGCTAGATTTCACATGACTGACGCCATGGTTCCATACTGAACATAGTGGCTTCAAAAACAATTCAGGCGCTTGTGCGTGCATGCTCAGAGTCCCTAGGGGAACATGGAGAAGGAATTGCAGTGGGACCATCCTGCTTCTGGGGTGAAGTCTCACTTTACTTTTTTCTCTGTGTCTCTGGTGAGTGCATGCACTATAGCAAAAATCTAAAAAAATCTTTTTAAAATATACTAACATAACATGTAGTGATATGTTAAGACTGTACAAGAAACAAATTAATCTAGCACTTTCTTTTTAGTTAATACTGTTTCCTAGGCACTCTTCTAAGTCTTGAGAATGTCAAACAACCCAGCCAATTTTTTTTTGCTTTCATTGAATATGTGTTTTAGTTAAGGTAATATAAAGTAAGTAAGTACAACACAAGATCAAGAGCAAACAATATAAATACAAAACAAGTTGAAGAACAAAATAGTAATAGTATTTTCTTCCACAAGTATAATTTTCAGCTAATCAACATTTTCCATTGACATTTGTATATAATAAAATTTGATCTAGATAGAGGAAATGTAAGCCCATATTTTCTTATAACTACATTTTTACAAATGTTTGGTTTTTAAGAAGGAAATAAACAGATGCTGAATGTGAGTTTTTTATGGGGAACCCCAAATCACATTTGAAGTGTTACATTTAAATTTACAGCTTTAGATTTAATTGAGATTATTTTTCTCTAAATACAAGGTTGAGTAATGAATGTACAGAAATAGAATAAAAACAGAACATTTGAATATTCTATCCATTTTGTTTAGTTCAAACAGCAATTGGCAGCTCTGGGGGTGTCACACAAACGTACCTACGAGAAGTATTCATTGAAATAAATGCTAAACAATATATATTGTACAATAGACAAGATTCTTAAAGAGGAAACCTCTGAGATTAGTTTTTTAAAATTACTTATGTAAAGAAACAATATGTTTGAAGAGAATCCATTTTCTTTCTCAATGTTGCTCAGATACTCTTTCTTTAACTGTCATCATAGAACATTTATTAAGGGTTTATTGAACATTAGTAATGGCTTATGAAATGTGGAATTACAAAAGGACACAGCATAGATTTCAGGAAACAGACATCCTAATACACTGGATAAAAGCGCAAAAGTAAATTTATAGAATAGTGATTTCCTCAGAAAAGTACGGGTATGGGCCTCATATGGACATATGTATCTGAGCTATGTAAACCATTACAGAAGAAAAGTTACAATGCTTTGCAAACAGCCTGGGACCAAGTCATCTGAAAACCAACATGACTCCAACAATGTCTTTATTAGTGAATTATTATTGTATATTTATTGATAGGTATTTAGAAACTGCTATTGTTAGTTGAGCATAATGACTGAATCCTAATCAATTGGCTTTCTTGGCCAGAAAGCTGTAGGCGTCTTATCTGGCTGAATGAGTCCTAAGCCTTTCCTAGTATCATGGAGGAGTTGGGTCTGAGGCCTGGAGCAACTCTGGTGAGAAACTGTCCTCTGGACAGGATGCTTACGTCAAACTAAAACTAGTTGTGGTCAGAGGTGTTTACTAGACAGTGTCCAGAAGTGAAAGCACACCATGTGTGCTCATAGTTAAGTAAAAATTTTACAATCTTGGCTTTTTCCTAAATGTGTCTGAATAAAAAGAAGCATGTGAAAGGGGAAAACTTTAAAACTCACATGGGTAATAAAGTAAGGAAAAGGGAACGGGAGAGAGAGATCTGAGCCTTTGGATTTGCATGGCATGTTGGAGCAGAAGTAAAGTAATGAGAGCTATAAAGTCTGCAAAGCTATTGGGAGAAGCATTTACTCAGAACTTAATACTCATTCAGCAAGGTGTTTTGTACCAGGCTAGGTAGGCGCAGGGAATGTCAACTAGTACATTTTATAGGATGAACGCAAGACAGAGATTCCATAAATCTTGAATGTATACTTTGGGAGAGGGCAATTAACCATTTGGCAACTTAACCATCTGGCACAGTACATGGACCAAAAATGTTAAATAAGTTTTTGGCTTCATTGTAGTAGAAACTTTGTATAATTCTAAAAATCAGTAAAAACTTCTCAATATCTGATGTATTTTCATTATATTAGTTCATGTTAAGACTTTTTAAAAATTTCAATCTACATGATAAAATAGAACAGAAAAGTTATTATTATATTATGATATTATCTCTAAAACTGTGAATAAATAGCCATAAATAAATAGCAGTTGTTTTTAAAGTTCCTCTCAGATAAACCACCTGCATAACTTACAGGTCAGATGACTTCTGATTTTTCTTACTATCCTGATTATTTTTCTCTCTTTGATTGCATTTATTTATTGCTTATTTATTATTATTATTATTATTTATACATTTAATCTCTATACATCATTTAGATTGTAAAGAGACTTTACCCAGCATGATATACACCTCAGTCCAGCCCAGTTGAAAATGTTAAATACATCTTCATCAACAAATAATAAACCATATCTGTGTCTCACAAATGTCTTACATCTTTATTTTTTCCCCAAATTTTCTTTCTTATATTCTTCTCCTCTCGCACACTTTCCACTTTGTCTCCAGTGTCTATAACAATTTTTAATGCTTTTATATCCTCCAGTCTTTCAGTCTCTACCATAGAGTGCAGACGGTCGGTATATATTAAGTGGAGACATACAATGTCTCTCTTTCATAGCCTGAATTGCTTCACTCAGCAACAAATCTTCCATAATCATCCACTTTTTATCAAATTCCAGGGCCTTGTTTTTTTTATGGCTGAGTAGTATTCCATGGGGTATATATGCCACACTTTTTCAATCCATTTATTTGTTTGTGGGCATTTGGCTTGGTTCTATGTCTTATCAATCGTGAATAAGGCAGCAATTAGTATAGATGTGCAAGCGCTTTGCCGACTGAGCATTCTTCCGGCCTTTGGATAGATACCCAGGATTGGAATTGCGGAATCATATGGTAGTTCTATTTTAAGGTCTTTGAGGAACCTCCACATTGTTCTTCACAGTGGCTGGACTAATTTACATTCTCGACAGTGTAGGAGAGTTCCCTTTTCACCACATCCCCTCCAACACTTATCAGTTTTTGTTTTTTTGATCTTCACCATTCTGACTGGGGTTAGGTGGTATCTCATTGTGGTTTTGATCTGCATGTCCCTTATGGTGAAGGATGTGGAACATTTCTTCATATGCTATTTGGCTGTTCATATGTCTTCCTTAGAGAGTTATTCAGCTCATTTTCCCATCTTTTAATTGGGTTAATCATTTTATTCCCAGTAAGCTGCTTGAGTTCCCTGTGTATTTTGGTTATCAGTCCCTTATCTGAGGCACAGTTCACAAAAATTCTCTCACATTTCAAGAGTTGTTGATTCACACTAATTACAGTATGCTTTGCTGTGCAGAAACTTCTTAATCTGATGTAATCCCACCTGTCAATTTAGGAGATTATTGTCTGTGCTTTGGGGGTCTTACTTAAGAAGTCTTTGCCTACCCCTTGATTGCTTTTATTAACATTTACCTTGTTTCCTGCCACAGTGGCAATCTCCTCATTCATGAGTGATTTTAACACCTTTTGCAACTTGCATCCAAATGGATTTTGTATTTAGTTTGGTGCTTCAAAGATCAAATAATAAAATTTTAAAAATATAAGATTTGGACATCATATATCTCCTGGTTATTATTATTTTAAAAAATACTTATTTATCATTATTATTATTTTAAAATTTGCTACAGATCGAGAGAGAGAGAGAGAGAGAGAGAGAGAGAGAGAGAGAGAGAGAGAGAGAAGAGAGAAAGTTAGAAAGCAAAGTTACCAGGTCCAGAACTAGAACTGCAGTCAGCCACATGGGAGTCCAGCACCTTAACCATTGCACCACTTGCTGGCTCCTCCTGGTTACTAGTTACTTAAACTTATTAAAAATATATTTAAGGAATATTCTTGTCTACTTATCTATTTGTGAATAGTTTCTCCACATTTTCCTCATTTCATGTTGATTGCCTTTCTACTAACTTGTGGAAGTTCTTTATACATTTTAGACAAATAGGTTGTCAAGTCTGTCCAGTGTAAGTGGGTAAAGTTTACTAAGTTTTCTGGTGGGAAAGAGGAAGACCTCATTTGTAGTGTTTGTCAATTTTAGTGGTGTAAATACTCAAACTATGGTTAGTTTAAAGCTATCAACGCGATATCACTAAATGCAGAATTGTGAGATTTGTAGTAGTACACCTTAATAATATATGTAATATGTCCACTACTCAGGTATAATAGACATAATTTCAACAGCATAGTAAATGTAACAAAATAATTATGAAATAATGAGTTATGAGTATTTGTTACTTTTGTTTTTATAAGTTGTATTTTTATACATTTGAATTTAACAGTGGGCTTTCAAAATTCTTCAAAGGTTAAGAATTATCTCTTGTCAGTAGGTATGCGTCTGACTGAGTACATCACTTACTGATTAATAATTTGTGCTTATCTGGATGTACCTTTAAATTTTAATTATATTATTCTTTATTTTCATAATTTGCTCCAGGGCACATGAGCTTGAGAGAGAGAGAGAGAGAGAGAGAGAGAGAGAGAGAGAGAGAGAGCGCGCAAGCGAGAAAATGTGAGAAAGTACTACCCAAAGGATAGCCATGCAGCAATATCTTCAAATTACACCCTCATGTTCTTTTTCAATATTGCCTCAACTTTTTTTATCATCTCTTTTTATTTTATTTTAATTTACATTTAATCACATTTATCTTTATGTTGTACAACATTGCCTTTTCCAGCACGAATATCATGCATATCAGTAAAGATAAAGACATTACTATATACATTATCATCGGCAAAGAGTTTTTTATTTTTTTTTTCAATTAAACTTACTTTTTTCTTCCTCTGTTACACTCCTTCCCTCTATTACCCACTCCTATATTACCTCATCCTTACTATCTCTTGTATCTACCATTACCTTCCCTGCTTCTATACCTTCTAAACTTTCAGTTCCTGCTATTTAGCACAGAAAATCGGTATATATTGAGTGGGGCCATGCAAACTCTGTCTTTCATAGTATGGCTTGTTTGGCTTCGCATTAAGTCTTACATATTCATCTACTTTGTATCAAATGTCGGGGGCTCATTTTTTATGTCTGAGTAGTATTCCATAGCGTACCTATACAACATTTCTTCAATCCAGTCATCTGTTTTTGGACATTTGGGTTGATTCCATGTCCAAGTGATTGTAAATAATACTGTAATAAACATTGGTGTGCCAGTGTTTTTCTGACTGAGAGTTTTTCTATCCTTTAAGCAAATACTTAAAATGGAATTACTGGGTGATATGGTAGTTGAATTTATAAGTTTCTGAGGAATCTCCATATCATTGTCCAAAGTGGTTGTACGTATTTGCATTCCCAACGATAGTGTAGGAGAGTTTCCTTTTTACCACAGTGTTTCTAGCACTTATCACTATTATTATTTTTAATTTTAGCCATTCCAACTGGGGTTAAGTGGTATCTCGTTGTGGTTTTGATTTGCATTTCCCTTATGATAAGAGATGAGCATGTTTTCATATGCTTTTGGGTTGTTTTTATGTTTTCTTTGGGAAATTGACTGTTTAGTTCACTTTTGCATCTTATAATTGGATTTGTGTGTGTGTGTGTGTGTGTGTGTGTGTGTGTAAGCTGCTTAAGCTCCCTGGATATTCTAGTTATCAGTACCTTATCTGATGTATAGTTTGTAAATATATTCTCCCACTCTGAGGTTGTCTTCTTACTCTACTTATTGCTTCTCTTGCAGTGCAGAAACTTCTCAACCTAATATAGTTCTATTTGTCTATTTTGGGACTATTGCCTGTGCTTTAGAGGTCTTCTTAAGAAATCTTTGCCTAGTCAAAGGTCTCCAAGAGTTTTTCCTGTGTTTTCCACCAGTATTTTTATAGTTTGAAGTTTTACGTTTAGATCCTCAATCCATTTTGAGTTAATTTTTATTAGTGGTAAGAGAGAAGGATCCAGTTTCATTCATCTGCAGATGGCTATCCAGTTCTCCCAGCACCATTTGCTGAAGAGATTTTCTTTTTCCCACTGCATTGTCTTGTGCTTTTTGTCAAGGATCTGTTGACTGTATGTTTTGGGATTCATTTAGAAGTTTTCAATTCTGCTCCTTTGGTCTACCTGTCTGTTTTTGTGGCAGTACCATGCTGTTTTGATTATCATGGCTTTGTAATATGTTTTGAGACCAGGAATTGAGATTTTTCTTACTTTATTCCCCTTGCAGAGTATTGTGTTAGTGATATAGGGATTTTTATGCTTTCAGACAAATTTTGTGATCATTTTTTTCTATTTCTGTGAGGAATATCTCTGTTAGTATAATTGGGATTATATTAAACTTCTAGATTAATTTGGGTAGGGTAGATATCTTGATTATATTCATTCTTCCGATCTAGGAACGTGGAATGTTTTCCATTTTTTTTTGTATCATTTTTTTTTCTTTTTCTAGTTTTTCATAGTTTTCCTTATAGAGATCTTTGACATCTTTGGTAAGGTTTATCCCTAGATATTGTATTGGTTTTGTGGGTATTTTTTTCTCTTTTTTTGGAAAGGTTTTTACTATAGGGCGTGTACACTAGCCATAAAGACAGAAAGACAGAAAGCGAGAAATCACTCCCCAGGGTTGATGGCCACGCCACAATCCCTTCTCCTCCAGTCTCCTCTCGAGATCTTGGGCGCACACACACACACACACACACACGTGTCCAGCGTGAGTTTAAGCCACCGGGTCTGGGACTTGAACCGTGGTCTACTACATGGGAGTCCAGTGACACAGCCATTACACCGACTGCTGTCTCAGGTTTTGTAGGTATTGAAAATGAGATTTCTTTCTTCAATTCTTTCTCTTTTTGTACATTGTTGGTGTATAAAAATGTTATAGACTTTTGTATGTTGATTTTGTATCAGGCCTCTTTACTGTATTCATTTATCATTTCCAGGAGTTTTTTTCTTTTTGTGTATGTATGGATTCTTTTGGATTTTCTATGTATAGTATCATATCATCTGCAAATAGATAATTTCACTTCTTTTCCTATTTGGATGCCTTTTATTTGACTCTCTTGTCTAATTGCATTGGCTAAAACTTCCACTACTACATTAAAAATGAGTGGAGAAAGTGGGCAGTCTTGTTCCAGTTTTTAGTGGAAAAGCCTTCATCTTTTCTTTATTCAGTATGATGTTAGCTATGTGTTTTTCATAGATGGCTTTTACTGTATTGAGGTAAGCCCCTTCTATGCTGATTTTGCTGAGAGTCTGAATCAGGAAGGGATGTTTTATTTTATCAAAGGCATTTTCTGAATCGACAGAAATGATCATATTGTTTTTATCTTTCCTTTTGTTAATGTGATATATTCCATTTATTGTTTTACATATGTTGAACCATCCTTGCATGCTTGGAATAAAGCCTACTTCATCATGATGTATAATATTTTTAATAAGTTATTGGATACGATTTGCTAGTATTTGTTGAGAATTTTTGCATATGTATTCATCAGGGATATTGGCCTGAAGTTTTCTTTCTTTCTTTCTTTTTTTTTTGTCATGTCCTTTTTCTGGTTTTGGAATTAAGATGATGGAGGCTTCATAAAATGAATTCAGGAGGGTTCCCACCTTTTGAATTTTTAAAAATAGTTTAAGAAGAATTGTGATTGATTTTTCTTTATAGGTTTTGTAGGATTCAGAAATAAAGCCATCAGCCCAAGAAATACAAAGTACCTGAAATAGAATCAATCCAAGAAGATCTTCCCCAAGACACATCTTAACCAGACTGTCCAAGACCACAGATAAAGACATGATACTAAAATTGGCAAGAAAGAAACGACAAGTGACCTACAAAGGTCATCCCATCAGGCTAACACTGGACCTTTCAATGGAAACGATGCAAGCAAGGAAAGAATGGGAAGACATATTGAAAGTATTAAGAGAGAAACAATTTCAACCAAGATTATTATATCCTGCAAGATAATCCTTCATATGGGAAAAAAAAGATGCAATCTTATCAGAAAAACAAACCCTGAAAGAATTTGCCAACACCAGATCAGCTTTTCAAGAAAGTGCTGATCCAAGAAAACTAAATAATGAACAGCCAGAAATAAAAAAAATAAAAGACAATTAAGAAAATGGCCAACTTAAATATAGGGACAAGTCTGGAAATATCGATAATAACATTGAATGTTAGTGGATTAAATTCTCAAATCAAGAGACACAGGCTGACTGAATGGATAAGAAAACAGAAATCCTGCATCTGTTGCCTACAAGAAAAGCATCTCATGGATAAAGACATACATAAACTAAAAATGAAGGGCTGGAAAAAGATATTCCATGCAAATGGGAACCAAAAAGGAGCTGAAGTCGTGATACTAATTTTTGACAAAATAGACTTTAAAACCAAAACTGGGGACCAGTAGGTAGCGTAATGGCTATTTCACTGGACTCCCACGTAGTCGACCGCGGTTCGAGTCCTGGACCCGCGGCCTAAACTCAAGCTGGGCATGTGTGCATGTGTGCCTAAGATCCTGATAGGAGAATGGAGGAGAAGGGATTGCAGTATGGCCATCCTGCCTGGGGGGTGATTTCTCACTTTCTGTCTCTTTGTCTCTCTATGTCTTTCTGGTGAGCACAAAAGCCCTATAGCAAAAAACTTTCCAAGAAAAAAAGAAAAAGAAAACAAAACTGTTTGAAGAGACAAAGAAGGGCACTATATTGTAGTAAAAGAGTTAATCTATCAAGAAGATATAGCGCTTATAAGTATCTACGCACCTAACCTAGGGGTACCCAAATATGTGAAGGAAAGACTGCTAGATCTAAAAGGAGAAATAGACTGCAACACACTAATTGTTGTGGACCACAACACTCCACTATATCTTCTGGACAGATCATCTGAACAAAAACTAAGTAAAGAGATAAAGGATCTAAATTAAACCATAAAACAAATGGACTTTACAGACATCTATAAAACTTTCCACTCCCAAACCACAAGATACGTATTTTTCTCACCCCCACATGGAACTTTTTCAAAGATTGACCACATGATAAAGCATAAGGAAAGCCTCTACAGATTCAAGGACATAGAAACTATACCCAGCTGAGGCAAGGGGCAAACCTTCAGAAAACTCCTCCATGGCTCCTGAGAACTAGTGATCTCAGGGAAAAAAGAGAAATGAAGATTTTCTACTGATAATTCAGCCTCCAGCCCACAAACTCTAATGGAGAGGCAAGGGGCAGGCCTTCAGAAGAAGACTCCTCCATGGCTCCTGAGAACTAGTGATTTTGCGCAGTTGTGCACCGTGCAGTTTTTTATTTTTCGCCTTTTTTTAAAAAATAAATTTTTTGGTTGTTTTTTCTTTTTTTCTTTTCTCTCTCTTCCTTTTTTTCTCCCTCTCTGTTTTCTTTTCTTTTTCTTTTATCTCTTCACTCTGCTCCTCAACCTGTGGATTCACTGTGTTTCTAGACAGATCTAAGGGAACTATAACTAAACATCCAAATACTATTAGGGTTAACATATTCGTCAATATCCACTGAATTTGCTGAACAAAGGGATAAAAATGAAAAGACAAAGAGATTCCAGATCACTTCCTTCTGCATGATCCTGAACACTCAGATTGAACTTCAATTAGGAAGAAACACACCATTCATCAGATAACTAGAAAACACAACAGGGCCACAAGAAATATAGGAAAGCAAGAAAATACCTCTCTTCCAAGGGAAAAGAATAACTCCTCTTAATCCATAGACAGTTCAATGGAAATCATGGAAATGTCTGATAAAGAATTTAGAATATTCATAATGATGAAGCTAACAGAGATGGAAGAGAAGAGAGACAATGAACTGCAGAAGAGGCAGGAGAAAGGAGCTGGCGAGTTCCAGGAGGCGAGGAAATTCTTGCAAGATCTAAAAGGAAAATTATACACTTTTAAAAAGAATCAAATGGATCTGTTAGAAATGAAGGCTATAATAAAGGAAGTCAAAATCTCCCTTGAAAGTATTGAAAGCAGACTAGATCTTACAGAAAATAGAATCTCAGACATAGAAGAGAAAATTGCTGGCCTAGAAAAATCCACCACAAAGACTGAGAAAATTGTCACAAAAAAAAGAATAATATATGAGAAATACTAAATACCATCAAATTTCTATACAGCTGGATAAATGGTATCCCAGAAGGCAAAGAGACTCATAAGGGCATTGATAATCTATTCCATGAAATCATGCAATAAAATTTCCCAAACCTAGAGAGGCACTTAAAGATCGAGTCCCAAGAAATACAAAGGATCCCAAATAGAATCAACTCAAGAAGATCTTCTCTAAGACACATTATAGCCAGATTGACCAAAACCACAGACAAAGACAAGATACTAAGACTGACAAGAGAAAAACAGCAAGTTACCTACAAAGGTATCCCATCAGGCTAACAGCAGGCCTATGATCAGAAACAATGTGAATGATGAAAGAATAGGTAAATATATTCAAAGTGTTAAGAGAAAAACAATTTCAACCAAGAATACTGTGCTTGGCAAGATCATCTTTCATACGGGAAGGAAAGACAAGAACATTCTCAGATAAGCAAAATCTGAAAGAATTTACCAACACCAGATCATATCTTCAAGAAGTTCTCAAGGAAGTGCTATACCAGGAAAATTAAATACAGATGCACAGAAATAAGAGTTTAAAAACTAAGAAAATGGCCAACTTAATCATAGGGACAAGTCTGGAGTTGAATACTATATCCCAGAATTTAATCGGGAAGATCAAACCACAATGGAAGATAGATTAAGTACATGAGACTGAACTGGTGAAATAGCATTTTATGACTTTTGACTGAAACATTGCTAATTTTCTTCTAAGCTTTGTTTTCCGGTTTTAAGGATTTTTGTCCTGTCTTGAGCTGTCCATAGGTTCATGTATCTACCATTTGAAGAGAATCTTAACCTGTTTCCTGGCTTTAAGTTTTAAGCAAAGTTTCTTAGCATTTCTTTGATTTATTAAAGTTAAAATTTCTTTTCTTGAAATTACCAGCTGAACTTGCTATTGAAAGTAGTTATTTAAGAAATTGTGTGATCAATAAAATGTGTGAGAAAAGAGAAGGGAAAACAACTGTAGACACCAGAGATAGTGTGAGAGGAGGATCAGAAAAGGCAGAGGGTCAGCATTAGGGGCAAAAGTATACATATACATACATATATATATATATGTATGTATATATATGTGTGTGTGTGTATGTGTGTGTGTGTGTGTGTGTGTATATAGCAACAAATGGAAAATTATTGATGATAACATGCATTATTAAGCCACTATGCAGTATATTCTGGATGGGAAATAACATATTTATATGGTATGATTATGCTCAGGGAATGAATGTAAATTAATTAATTAAAAAATGTTTCAGGAAAAAAAGCTCATTGAAATACATGTAAAGGAAAAACTATGTATGAATTTCAAAAAGTTTTTGTACCAAAATAAATTCATACTTCAATTGTAAAACAAAAGAAAGAAACTATATCCACCATCTTCTTTGACCATGATGGAATTGAATTAAACTTGATTTTAATTTCAAGATAAATCCTCAAAAACACAAAATACATGGAAACTAAATAACCTGCTCCAGAATGACTTCACAACTACTGAAGAAATGAAAACTGAAATAAAGAGATTCATGAAAGCCAATGACAATGAGGCAACAAGTCTCTGTAATCTTTGGGACACTGCAAAAGCAGTCATGGGGGAAGTTCATAGCAATTAGTGCACATAAGAAGATGATGAAAAGAAGGCATATGGATCACCTAACATTGTGCCTCAGAGAATTGGAAAAGCAACAGCAAAAATTCCAAAAAAATCCAGGAGAAAAAAATAATAAAGATCTGAGCAGAAAGAAATGAAATAGAAAATAAACAAACTATACAGAAAATAAATTAAACTAAAAGTTGGTTCTTTAAAAAGATAAACAAAATCGATACACCACTATTGAGACGTGTTAAGAAGAAAGAAAGGAACCAGGTAAATCAAATTTGCAATGAAGCTGGCAACCTAACAGACATAACAGAAATACAAAATGTTAGAGGATGCTATGAACAACTATATGTCAACAAAAAAGAAAATCTGAATGAGGTAGACAAATTTCTAGACACATACAATCTACCAAGATTGAGCCAGAAGGATATAGAAAATCTGAATAAGCCCATAACAAGTCAGGAAACTGAATCAGTAATAAGTAACTTCCTGACAAAGAAAAGTCCTGATCCTGATGGCTTCACCTCTGAATGCTACAAAACCTTTAAACCCCATTCTGCTCAAGTTATTTCTAAAGATTCAAAAGGGTGACTCTCTCCCTAATTCATTCTATGAAGCCTCCATCACCCTTATCTTTAAAACAGATAAGGACAGGACAAGGAAGAAAAAACACAGACCAATATTTCTGATGAATATAGACACAATTATTCTCAACAAGATACTAGCAAATCGTATCCAACAACATATAAAAAATATACATCACGACTAGGTGGGTTTTATTCCAGGGATGCAAAGTTGGTTCAAATACACAAAACCATAAAGGTAATACACCATATTAACAGAAAGAAAGATAAAACCATATGATAATATCAATTGATGCAGAGAAAGCATTCAATAAAATACATCTCTTCATAATCAAGACTCTCAGCAAAATCGACATGGAAGGGTCATTTCTCAACACAATAAAAGTTGTCTATGAAAAACCCATAGTAAACATCATCCTGAATGGAGAAAAGCTGAAAGATTTTCCACTAAAACCTGATACAAGAGAAGGACACCTACTTTCTCCACTCCTTTTCAATATAGTACTTGAAGTCCTCACCAACACAATCAGAAAAGTGAATAAAATAAAAGTCATTCAAATAGGAAAAAAAGAGTTGAAACAATCTCTATTTGCAGATGACATGATTGCATACATAGAAGACCAATGGTATCCATGAAAAAATTCCTGTAAGTAATGAATGAATATAATAAAGTTGCAGGATACAAAATCAACATACAGAAATCTATAGCATTTCTATACACGAACAACAGGCAGACTGAGTTAGAACTGAGAAAATTAATTCCATTTTCTATAGCCACAAAAAGTATAAGATACCTAGGAATAAATCTAACCAAAGGAGTTAAAGACCTCTACGAGGAAAACTACGAGAAGCGAAAAAAAGAAATTGAAAATGACAGACAAAAGTGGAAGGATATCCCATGATCCTGGATTGGAAGAATTAATATAATCAAAATGGCAATCCTACCTAAATTAATTTACATATTTAATGCAATCCCAATCAAAATATCTGAGACATTTTTCACAGATTTAGAAAAAACAATCATACAATTTGTCTGGAATCATAAAAGACCTCGTATATTGCCAAAGCAGTCGTGCACAAGAAGAGTGGAGTGGGTGGCATCTCACTCCCTAACCCAAAAATATACTACAAAGCTGTGGTAATTAAGACACCATGGTATTGGCACAGAACCAGATAGGTGGACTAATGGAACAGAATAGAGCCCCCAGAAATAGACTCCCAAACGTACAATCAACTGGTTTTTGATAGAGGGTACCAGTCACTTCATTGAGAAAAGGAAAACCTCTTTAGCAAATGGCGCCGGAAAAACTGGATATCCACCTGCAGAAAGATGCATCTGAACCCCTACCTCTCACCATTGACAAAAATCAACTCAAAGTGTATCAAAGATCTAAACCTAAGACTTCAAGCTATAAAACTGCTGCTGGAAGACACTGGGGAAACTCTGGGAGACATTGGGGTAGGCAAAGACTTCTTAAGTAAGTCTCCCAGAGCACAGTCAATAATCCCAAAAATAGACAAATGGGACTACATTGCATTAATATGTTTCTGCATGGCAAAAGAGACAGTGTGAATCAACAGCCCTCAGAATGAGAAAAGATTTTTGTAAACTATGCATCAGACAAGGGACTGACAACCAGAATACACAAGGAACTCAAGCAGCTGTCCCAAAAAAAGATGATCAACCCTATTAAAAGATAGGAAAATGAGTTGAAAAAAAAAAAACTCTCTAAGTATGACATATGAATAGCCAAAAGCCATATGAAAAAATGCACCACATTCCTCATTGTAATGGAGCTTCAGATCAAAACCACAATAAGATACCATCTAACCCCAGTCAGAAAGACTAAGATTAAAAAAAAAAAAAAAAAAAAAAAAAAAAAAAGATAAATTCTGACAGGTGAAAGGGAAAATCTCTTACATTGCTGGTGGGAATGTAAATTGGTCCAGACACTGTGGAGAACAATTTGGAGATTTCTCAAAGACCTTTAAATAGAACCATATCATCCAAGTAGCCCACTCCTTGGTATCTACCCAAAGGACAGAAGACTTCTTAGTCAGAAAAGTTCTTGCATTGGATGTTCATTGTGGCATTATTCACAATTGCTAAGACATGGCACCAACCCAAATGCCCATGAACAGATGAATGGATTGGAAAAGTGTGGCACATATACTCTATGGAATACTTCTCAGCCATAAAAAAACAAGACCCTGGAATTTGACAGAAAATGGAAGATTTACTGCTGAATGAAGCAATCCTGGCTATGAAGGAGAGACATTGTATGTCTCCACTTAATGTATACCAATTGTCCACACTCTATGGCCCAAACTGAATGACTAGAGGATATAAAAACATAGTAAATGGTTGTGAATAGCAGATACAGTGTGGGAAGAGGGAGGGTGAAGAAGTAGAGCCTGAGGAAAGACATTATTGGGAAAAATAGAGAGACAAGGCATTTATGGGACAAAGTAATGGGTTATTATCTGTTGAGGGATAAACTTATAGTATTGCCAACTGGACCCATGTGAAATGTACACATGTTGAAATTTTCACTTTGCAAGCTTAATAAAAATTGAAAGTTAAAAAAAAAAAAAGAAAGAAAGCCATCAGGACCTGGGCTATTCTTTCTTGGAATACTGTTTATTACTGATTCAATCTCAGACTTTCTATTTCTTTCTCGTTCAATTTTGATAAGTTATAGGTGTCCAGAAATTTGTCCATCTCATTTAGGTTTTTTGTTTGTTGAAATATAGGTGGTCATAGTATTTTATGATGATATTTTGTATTTCTGTTATATCCATTATAATAACACCTATTTTCTTGCTGAGTTGATCTGGTTCTTTTCTCTTTTCTTGACTAATCTAGCTAACTGTGTGTTAATTTTGTTTATCTTCTAGCATTGAATCATTTTATTAAAAATATTTGAACGTCTGAAGAAAATAAGTGAACATCTGAATATTGAAGACATAAAAGTTCAGATAATTCAAGGGAGGTTTGTATTTAGTGCCTCAATATCCTCAGAATGTTTGATAATTTCTAACTTTTCTTAAGCCATAGGTATATAAATACTCGTGTTTTGCACTTGAATATTCTTTTCTTAATTTATTATTTACTTATTTTTTTGAGAGGCTTTTGCTACAGGGCGCATGCACTCGCCAAAAAGAGAGAGACAGAGACAGGAAGTGAGAAATTTTTCCCCTGGGGTGATGGCCACCCTACAATCCCTTCTCCTCCATTCTCCTCTTGGGATCTTGGGCATGCATGCACACGTGCCCAGCATGAGTTTAAGCCACCGGGTCCAGGACTCGAACTGTATTTGACTACATGGGAGTCCAGCGACATAGCCTTTACATCAACTGCTGGTCCCTGTACTTGAATATTCTAAATAAAACTGACATTTACTCTTGACAAATAAAAGACACCTACACATTTACAAAATAAAAGAAAAAAGAAAAAAAGAACACATTATGTCAAAAGAGTATAAGGAGAAAATATTTTTGTACAAAAGTACACTATTCATGTTTTAAGGGTTATTGCAAAAGAGTCAAAATATAAACAATAACATTATAAAGATTACAGCAAGCAAAGATTAATTTATTATTGAAGAAAGAAAAATATTATTTTTTCTGAGAGAGATTTTTGCTGTAGGGCATGTGTGCTCTCCAGAGAACAGAGGCAGAAAGTGAGAAATCACTGTCTAGGGGAGATGCCCACCCCACAATCCCTTCTCCTATATTCTCCTCTTGGGACATTGGACATGCATGCACACATGCCTGGCATAAGTTTTAAGCCACTAGGTCCAGGACTCAAAGTGTGGTTGACTATGTGGGAGTCCAGCAATGTAACCATTACATCATCTGCTGGTCCCCAAAGAAAATATTTTTTTATAAATTTAGTTCAGCCTAAAGTGTGCAATCTTCATAAAGTTAAAGGTCATGTATAGTAATGTCTTAGGCCTTTACATTTGCTTACTATTTCCTCACAGATTCATCTAAAGTAACCTCTAATACTATAAGCTCCATTCATGTAAGTGTGCTACACAGGTATAGTATGTTTTATCTTTTATACCATATATTTACTATGCCTTTCTATGCATAGGTATGCTTATATATGCAAACATTTACTATTGTGTTGCTGTTGCCTGTATATTTAGCTTGGTAATATGGTGTACAAGTTTGTACCCTAGGAGCAATATGCTCTAGCATATAGCCTAAGTGGGTAGTGGACAATACCCTCTAGGTTGGTGTAAGTGCACTGTATGAAGCTTGTACTGGGACAAAATTGCCTAACTGCATTTCTCAGAACTATCCCCATTGTTAAGTAACACATAACTGATTGGAAGAAAAAATATACCATACAACTCAAATGGTGGAATTTTGCTACCTTCAATGTACTGTCATAGTATAAGACAGGAGCAACTATTGAAAATCAGAAAGCAGGCTTTATTATGATAGCTCTATTATCCATAGCATTTGCAAGTTTTATTTGTACGTAATACACTTAAATATTTATATTATTAAGTAGTTACCTAATAATAAAAGTTCAACTGAGAATTGAAATTGAACAGGTAAGCAATCATAAACAGGAATTTAAACACTTTTCTTGCACACAAGCAGATCACTAAGCCTATAGAAAGATTTAACTTACCAACACACACATACACACATACTCACACATAAACCACTCTCACTCAACAATCAACACAGATGACTTCTGTAACAAGTGTGAGTGTTTTTCACCACACACCTGTCCCGGCCCGGGGGACAGTCGAACAGGGTCCCTGGGGGAGGGAGTGAGGGATGGGACAAACACACGCACACACAATACGAGGTGCTGATCAAGTCTTCTTCTTCTTCTTCTTCTTCTTCTTCTTCTTCTTCTTCTTCTTCTTCTTCTTCTTCTTCTTCTTCTTCTTCTTCTTCTTCTTTTTATTGAGGAAAAATGGCGAGTTATATACAGCTGGTGGGCACCAATTGGTTGCCCGAAATGCAAATGAGATAGAACAGCATGAACCAATCATTGGTGTGGGTGGATCTCTCCCGTTGCCTAGAAATCCAACGACTTCCGGGGAGAATGGTTGGTCACATGATTTCTGAGAAACGGTTTGCTCAGTGAGGAAGTGAAGCCTAATGGTTTCCAAGACGGTGGATAGCTCAAGATGGCGGATAGCTCAAGATGGCTTCCGTAGGCAGTGCCTGCCACATGTCCCCCTTTTTTATTTTTTTTTCAAAGAGAGGAGAAAAACCTGGGGGAATCATGCCTGTCTTAGGTTGGAGTCATTTTTTAGAGTCACACGTCCATCCTTACCCGTCATTGGAGAATCCCATTGCGATGATGGGTTTCCTGTATTAGGTGGGAGGACTGTACAGCTGTTAGGCTCAGACTCTCTTACCCATCTTTGGCTAACCGATTCAGCACCTCAGGCAGGAGCACAGTTTAGGCTCTGCAGTACTCCATCTCCAGGTTGTGGTAGTGGACTTGGATAGGCTGCATTTTTATGGAATCATCAATTTGGCGTTTAAGGAAAGCCATGAGCTTATTAAAGAGAACAGGCCCCAAAGAGCAAACAATCAGTAAACCCAGAATCGGACCAAGTATGGGGAGAAAAAAAGGGAGGAGTCCATTCCATGCAGACCATAAGGGACTGTCACGAATGATACCGGACTTGTTGGTGTAAAAGCAGCAGCGTTTCTGTAAAGCAAGACAGAGACAACCCCCCCCCCCCCCCCCATTCTACCAGGAGGAGTGGTGCCAGGATCGAAACCAGCAGTGGAAGTGTCGAAGAAGCAAAACAGGATCAGGTATTTAAGAAGGATCTTCATTTTGTTGATCTGTGGAAGGAGAAAGAGATATCTCAGGGTTTTCATTGTCCCTGGATGGCTTGTTAGAGTCAATCTGCTTGATTAATCTTTCTGGTAGCCAACGAGCAGCATCCATTTTTTGAGAATAGATGCAGCAAACCCTCTGCCCCAAATGAGGACAGGGTCCGGACCATTCCATGTATTGTCAGAGGATCTTTCCACAAAACTGAGGCAAATTTTGTTCTGGTAGTTGAATGCCAGAAGCGCTCAGCAGCTGAATCTCCATCTTTATCAAGAGACAGGAAATTTAGGACAAAAAGAGCATGTGCCGGAAGGTTTTTTGGTGAGCCTTTAGTCTGTAAAAGCTCTCCCTTTTTTAGCTTTTGGAGAGTATTTTTCAAGGAAAGATGAGCACGTTCAACAATGCCTTGTGCCTGGGGATTGTATGGAATTCCCGTAACATGTTTAATTTGAAGTTGTTTACAAAAGAGGCAAAATTGTTTCCTGTGTAACCTGGGCCATTATCTGTCTTAATTTGTTGAAGTTTACCCATAGCCAAGAGTGCGGCAAGTACATGGGAAATAACGTTTGCCGGCCTCACCAGTTTGTGCCATGGCAAAAATGAAACCGCTAAAGGTATCAACAGAAACGTGAACATAAAACAAAATCATGGGTAGATAAAAAAATATAAAAATTTATCTGGAGGAAAATGGTTATCAATAGTTCCAGTAAAGGAAGCACATGCAATAGGCCAGAAATCTGTTTGTTGGAATAGCCAATTAACTTGGTCTGCAGTAATTAACCAATGAACAAACTCAGAAAAAGGTTCATCAGGCCCTTGTTTTATGGTTGTAAGGGAGGTACTTAAGTCTCCTTTAGTAGGAAGTTTTCTCCAAGCTCTCATGGCTGCCATATTAATTTGAGCAAATAGCCCTGGATCATATTACATTTGATTGTCCCTAGTTGTATAATTGCCTTCTCCCAATAACATATCTGCTGTCCAGCCATTGTTGGCCTGTGCATTACGGCGTGTGGTCTCCCTACAATTTTCCACATATTCTGATTTCCAAAATAAGTAATCCCCTCCAGAGAGTGCAGCATGAGCCAATGTTTACCAATCTATTGGTATAAGCCAATTTTCTGCCACCGAGTCAACTATAGCTAAAGTATATGGAACTGTAGCTTCATATTGAGCAACTGCTGTTTTAATTTCTTTTATAATGTTAAAATCAAAGCCATGTAGGTGGCGCCATGCTTGTCCTTGTGGATCTGTGGTTTCTGTTACTGGGAAGGCTTCCTACACCTCAAAATCTATCAATGATTGTAGTATTTGAACTGGTTTAAGTTTCGTACCATGAGCAAAAGTGGACTGGTGGTGATTCCACGAGGAATCTGCACTTTTAGATTTACCCACTTTTAGTTTTTCTAATTGTGATATTAATTCTTGATGTTCTTTTTCTAACTGAATTTCTTCTTTAAGTTGTTCGATCTTAGTCTGAACTTTTGCCTTAGGATCAATAACAGGCATTGCCAAAGATGGTGCGGATGCGACCAGGTTGTAAGATGGCGGTCAGTTTTTGAAAGGCAGCCATTTTGAATTATTGTATTTGACAGTCTTTGTTTCTAAAGTTTTTTCTTCACACGGTCATTTTGGGTTATTGCACGCGGCAGTCTTTGTTTCTAAAGTTTCTTTTTCAGGTGACCATTTTGAATTATATTTGTCAGCCTCGGCCTCTAGGATTTCCTCCTCTGAACTAGCTGATGACTCATTTTTTTTTGGAGAGATTTTCGCTATAGAGCGCGTGCGCTCGCCAGCCAGACAGACAGAGACATAGAGACAGAAAGCGAGAAATCACCCCCCAGGGGGGATGGTCACGCCGCAATCCCTTCTCCTCCATTCTCTCGGGATCTTGGGCATGCACGCACATGCGCCCGGTGTGAGTTTAAGCCACCGGGTCCGGACGCAAACCGCGGTCGACTACGTGGGAGTCCAGCAACATAGCCATTACACTAACTGCTGGTTCCCAATGACTCATTTTTCTTTGGCTCTTCTAGAGCCTTGAGGTTGTTTTTCTTTTTTAGTTTTTTAGATTTTTTGGGTTTTGTCTTGCTTTTGGGGCTTTTAACTCCTTCCTCACTATCTAGGGAAATAAGATCCTCTCCCTGTTCTTTTTCAATTTTAGAATCCTTGATTAGATCTGAGGTGGCTATAGTCTCCTCCTGGGGTTGATCATTTTGCATAATCTGCTCTCCCTAAGTGACCATAACGGCAAGGGCTTCTATTAAGCTCTGAATGGATATTTTGTGCTGACTAAGCTTTTGTCACATTATTATCTGTACTTAAAATAAAACGTAAGTAAATACTTACCAGGACGTCTTCTCTTCATCCTTCTATGTTTTTCGCTGGCCTTTCTTGGGACAAGTCTATGCCATCTCCTTCTGGACAAGTCTATGCTGTCCCTTTCTGTTTTCCACCGGCTTTTCTTGCTTGCTCTGCACTGGAGCCTTCCTCAGGAGCTCTTCACTGGATCCCTCATACCCAGAGTCCCTGTTCAGGTGCCACGTGTCCCGGCCCGGGGGACAGTCAAACAGGTTCCCTGGGGGAGGGAGTGAGAGATGGGACAAACACACGCACACACAATACGAGGTGCTGATCAAGTCGTTGTCTTCTTCTTCTTCTTCTTCTTCTTCTTCTTCTTGAGGAAAAATGGCGAGTTATATACAGCTGGTGGGCACCAATTGGTTGCCCGAAATGCAAATGAGATAGAACATCATGAACCAATCATTGGTGTGGGTGGATCTCTCCCGTTGCCTAGAAACCCAATCACTTCTGGGGAGAATGGTTGGTCACATGATTTCTGAGAACCGGTTTGCTCAGTGAGGAAGTGAAGCCTAATGGTTTCCAAGATGGTGGATAGCTCAAGATGGCAGATAGCTCAAGATGGCTTCCGTATGCAGTGCCCACCACACACACCAAGTAAGCCATCAGTTCTGCAGCAGACACCAGCTCAGTGTCCTCTAATCCAATTCAATTCTATGCTGTCTACCAGGAGACAGCATTAGATCTCACAGATTGAAGACTCTGTCCCATAAGACAGCCTCCCACTTCAGACCCTAGTGGTAGGCTCAGGCCTCCAGACATTCTGACTGACTGACTGAATGTTGGGGTTTCCGTGATCCCGTCCCCTCCATGGGTTCTATTAATTTGCTAGACTTAATTAATATAAAATATTCATGTTTTAAGTTCACATAAAAATTTGTCCAAATGTAAGTTATATTACTGTATTTTCAAGCATATTAATATAAAATATATAGAATTGTGCTGTCAATACAGTGGCCACTAACAAAGTTTCCCCAATGGACACTAGCAATGTGTCTTCTCAATTTTAAATTTTAATTAATTCTCAATAAGCAAAATTTTACAATCGATTTCTTAGTCATAGTAGCCATGTTTAAATGGAGTTGTAGAACTGTTCCAGTTTCACAGAAAAAATTACCAAAATTCTAAAAGTCTTGTATGGTTTTATCAGTATGTTTCTAAATACTTATGGGCTAAAGAAATCATTGTAATAAATGTACAGAGAAAATAGAGCAGCAGTTTTTTTAGGAACACTAATTTCCTTTTATGATTATGGTACAAAAACAATATGGGGATTGAATTATCTGAGTATATGTCACATGAAATCAAGAAAAGCTGGTATTAATTAAAATCACATCCTCATGCAGTAGAAAAAATAGTACAAAATAAGACAAACACAAAATTAAAATGAGAAACCACATGACTAATGATATTTTATTAAAAATTCCCCATAAAATAGATGAAAGACTGTTCAAGGAAATAATTTGAGAAGGCATAAAAATTTTATTTCTAAACATGAGAATACTATTATGGTTATTATAGATATTAAACAGATAATAAACCCATATTATAAATGCATAGTATTCTCCACATAAATAAAATAATGCCTAGAAATTGTCTCACATGAATAGAAAAAACATACACAAATTCTTTTAAGGGAGCAATGCAGAATGACCACTGTTTAGTGGTTTGATTCAAGAAATGAAAGACTCATTAAACGTTTGAAAGAAATGAAGATTAGTTACTACATAAACAGAGAACATGTATTATTCCAATTAACACAAAAATAATAAAAATATAACATCAATGAATAACTAAATCTATTAAAATGAGAATATAATAAACTGTTTAAATATAAGAAGGGATAAATTGACAAAGCAATCTTCAAAAACAGGATGAAATGTTTAACTTTTCCTAATACAGGAAATATTACACCTGTTATCATATATATGATATATATAGATCCTTTATTGTACCTTTCATTCAGCATTGAAAATAAAACACTAGCCAGTGAAAATAGTGATAGAAAAAAAAGTGCCTGGAAAAAAAATGTGTGATTATTTACTAATTATCACTAATCCACTTTCTAGTGCTACGTGTTTGCTTGTTCTTGATAAATCAAATCTACTGAATCATGCAACATGAAAACTTCTGGAAAGATGGAATGCCACAAATTTGATACTGAGGAAAAATAGCCAGATACAGAAGTAATAATATCTGTACTTTTTGAAGTGTGTACTATACTCCAATCATTGTATTTGAAAATAATTTTAGTAATATACTTCATTTTCAGACTTACGCAATCACATCACTATTTCTATTGCATGATAAGTAGCATTGCTTGACAGACTCCAAAGGCAGGTGCATTAATTCCAAAGCTTATTCTTACAACTGTATGTATGTGAAAGTTTGCAAGTAAGTGAGAGAACACCAGATGCAGAGGGCTTAGCACGGTTACGTACACCAGAAGATTCTGCTATCCTGTAATGGAGAAAAAGAGATGATTCTGTTATATTTTAAGGGAAAAATATGGGTAAAATAGCATCTTTCACACAATTGTATTGAGAAATTATGAAAGTATATCATATTTTTATATCACTTTAGTGTATAATTTATATAATTTCAGTTGGCTATTACGGAAACTGAGTAGTCTGTTCTTTATATGAATATTAACATTTCACTATTTCTACACCTTTCTTCAGGTCTATAATTCAATTTAACTTTGTTAATATACTGTTCTGAATTTTCTTTCTTATATTTTTTCTTCCTGTATATAGCATCACTCAGAGAAACATACTTAAGTTTGAAAGGTGAGCCATTTATGGGACAACCCTTGCTCTTATGAAAAACTCCAACCCATGATGGAGGTATTAAGGACCTCAGAAATTCCTATAAAAAATAATTTTTATTTAAGTGATCATTACAAAAGGTTTTATTATGAAGGAATACCTTCATAAGTTTATTATACCTTCATAAGGTATTCCTTTATAAGATTCCTAATTTTTAAAACAATCTATCTGTAATATTGTGAGTCTATGGTTTATGAATTCTCTAATGAATCTGTAAAATAAATTAAATTTTAAATTCACTCTGTATTAAACTACCAAATATTTGTAATTTTTATTTCAAATTAACATTCATGTTTTTATACATGGGACTTTTATTCTTTGCATGTTAATTAGGAAAATTATGATTAATGAAATTTACTAGTTATTTATGCTGAGAAAGCAAACATGGCAAGGATTTAAATAAGTTTTCAGATACTGAACATTTATGTCTACAGATACGGAGGCTACATCAGTATATTTTTCTGTTATATTTTCCAGAATTTAGAATTTAGAAGAAAATGAAGGGTTTACCATTAACAACACAAATCATATAGGAGTCAAATATTTGGTTTTCTGGGCTCCACACTCTTCTTGAACCAGGTAAGCCCTCATTTACCTGTTTCTGTACTGGTGGAATACAGACGATGCACAGAAGGTGGACAGACTCAGTACTCTCAATAATGCAACTGTGAACCCCAGAAGTGATGAAAGACACAGGCAAAGAAGAAATTGGAAAGCAATGAAAGAAAGGTGAATGATTTGGGACCCCAGAACTAGGGATTAACAGAGTGCTTGGGTGTGTCATTTTCCCACCCAACAGAGGGAAGTGACCTAGACCTGCTACTTCCCTGTTCCCAGCCTAGCAATGAGGGATGGTTCAGGGAAGCTTAAATGAAAACTTTAAGAAATCCTGAAACATATCACCTATTTTATGCTTTTTTTATTCCCCAAACTATTCAAATAAATAAACTAGTGTTCTATTTTGCTTATTATATATTAGTTCTACTTCACTTGCATCTAGTATTGTAGCTTTACTCTGAATAAGGTAGGCAGATAGAGAGTCAAAGAGTAGCAACACATACCTTCACTTACCATAAAGTCATATAGCTTTTAGTAGCAAGACAAGCTTACTCTCTTAAGTATCAGGAATTTCCTGTGATCTTCGCAGTCAAGGGTCAGAATGAGACCAGAGTAAAGGAAAAAAATTAGAGTTCTCATATATATGTGACACTTACGGTTTAAACAGGAAATCCTCACACTTGGCTAATTTGAAGAAAGTTAATCTCATCACGAGCCTCTAGAATGTAAAAAAGACTTCCGACAACTAGTGTGTTATTAATTTGCCCATTTTTGAGTGCCTCTGAAAAATTGTCTACATTTTCTACAAGACAAGGAAGGTGTAGAGACTTCACTGTGTATGCAGTTTACTTGTTTCCATCTCAAGATAAATGCCAGAGGAGATCTAGACATGCTGGGAGAAAGGAAGATGTCCTACTCCTAACTGGGCCTCCAGCACACAAAACCCACGTGCCCTTCTTCAAGAGACAGTCTGCTCAATGGCTCCTGAGATCTAGACATGCTGGGAGAAAGGAAGATGTCCTACTCCTAACTGGGCCTCCAGCACACAAAACCCACGTGAACAGCCCTTCTTCAAGAGACAGTCTGCTCAATGGCTCCTGAGATCTAGACATGCTGGGAGAAAGGAAGATGTCCCACTCCTAACTGGGCCTCCAGCACACAAAACCCACGTGAACAGCCCTTCTTCAAGAGACAGTCTGCTCAATGGCTCCTGAGATCTAGACATGCTGGGAGAAAGGAAGATGTCCCACTCCTAACTGGGCCTCCAGCACACAAAACCCACGTGAACAGCCCTTCTTCAAGAGACAGTCTGCTCAATGGCTCCTGAGATCTAGACATGCTGGGAGAAAGGAAGATGTCCCACTCCTAACTGGGCCTCCAGCACACAAAACCCACGTGGTAGGAAAACCCCTTTCATATCTCCTGTCTCTGAATCAATCTTTGTCTCTCTCTACCTCTCACTCTCTCTCTCTCTCTCTCTCTCTCTGTCTGTCTGTCTGTCTTTTTTTTTTTTTAATTTTTGCTTTTTAGAATTTTTTAAGGTGAGGCTTCTTACAGGGCCCTTTGGCCCCTCCCTCCTAGGCCTTTGTTTTGTTAATAATCCCCTCTGCTCCTCCCAGAACAGCCCTTCTTCAAGAGACAGTCTGCTCAATGGCTCCTGAGATCTAGACATTTCGCGCGGCGTGCTAATTTTTGGTTTTTATTGAAATTTTTTTAATATTAAGTTTTCTTTTTTAGATGAATTCCAAAGCTTTTCTCTTCTTTTTCTTTGTTTCTTGTCTGTTTTTTTTTTTGTTGTTGTTGGTATTGTTTCCCTCTCTCTGCTTCCTTTTCTGCACACTTCCCAACCCTCATATTAAACTTCAAAAGTTTGGGAAGAAACCGACCATCCACCAGATGACTAGAAATCGCTGCAGGACCACAAGAAATATGGAGAAGCAGGAAAATGCCCCTCCTCCAATTGAAACGGATAGCTCCTCTTCATCCACACACAGTTCAAGGGAATTCATGGAAATGTCTGATAAACAATTCAGATCATTCATAATGGCAAAGCTAACAGAGATCGAAGAGAAGAGAGACAAGGAACTGCTGAAGGGGAAGGAGAAAGGAGTTGAAGAGTTCTAGGAGGTGAGGAAATTCATGCAAGATCTAAAAGAGGAGTTTCACACTTTACAAAAGAATCAGATGGAGCTGTTAGAGATGAAGGCTATAATACAAGAAGTCAAAATCTCCCTTGAAAGTATTAAAAGCAGACTAGATCATTCAGAAAATGGAATCTCTAATGTAAAAGAGAAAATGGCTGGCCTAGAAAGGTCCACCATAAAGACTGAGAAAATGGCCCAAAACTTTGAGAATAATATGCAAGAAGTACTAGATACAATTAAACGTCCAGGGGCGGCAGGCGGGGGCTCCGCTCCGCGTGCCGGCGTGTGGGGGTGGGGAGGCGGGCGCGGGGGCTCCAATCCACGTGCTGGGGTGCGGGGTCAGGGCGCGGGGGCTCCGCTCCACGTGCCCTGTCTGGAGGTCTGGCCCGACGGGCTCTGCCCCACGTGCCGTGGCCGGGGCTCTGTCCCGTGTGCCATGGCCGGGGTCTGCCCCGCGTGCCGTGGCCGGGGTCTGCCCCCTCGTGCCGTGGCTGGGTTCTGCCCCGCGTGCCGTGGTCTGGGCCCTGTCCCGCGTGCCATGGCCTGGGTTCTTCCCCCGCGTGCCGTGGCTGGGGCCTTGTCCCGCGTGCCGTGGACGGGGCTCTGCCCCGCGTGCCGTGGCCGGGGCCTGCCCTGCGTGCCGTGGCCGGGGCCCTGTCCCGCGTGCCGTAGCCGGGGCCCTGTCCCGCATGTCGTGGCCGGGGCCCTCTCCCACGTGCCGTGGCCAGGGTCTGCCCCCCGCGTGCCGTGGCTGGGGCTCTGCTCCGCATGCCCTATCCGGAGGTCCGGCCCGACCGGGGCTCTGCCCCGCGTGCCGTGGCCAGGTTCTGCCCTGCGTGCCGTGGCCGGGGTCTGCCCCTTGTGCCGTGGCCAGGGTCTGCCCCCGCGTGCCGTGGCCGGGTTCTGCCCCGCCGTGGCCGGGTTCTGCCCCGCATGCCGTGGCCGGTACTCTGCTCTGCGTGCCGTGGCCGGGGCCTGCTCTGCGTGCCGTGGCCGGGGCCTGCCCCACGTGCCGTGGCTGGGGTCTGCCCCGTGTGCCGTGGCCGGGGTCTGCCCCCGCATGCCATGGCCGGGACTCTGCCCCGTGTGCCGTGGCCGGGGTTCTGCCCCGCGTGCCATGGCCGGGACTCTGCCCCCGCGTGCCGTGGCCGGGACTCTGCCCCGTGTGCCATGGCCGGGGTTCTGCCTCGCGTGCCATGGCCGGGACTCTGCACCCGCGTGCCGTGGCCAGGGTTCTGCCCCGCGTGCCGTGGCCAGGGTTCTGCCCCGCGTGCCGTGGCCGGGGTCTGCCCCCGCGTGCCGTGGCCGGGGCTCTGCTCCACATGCCCTATCCGGAGGTCCTGCCCAACTGGGGCTCTGCCCCGCGTGCCGTGGCCTGGGTCTGCCCCCGCGTGCCGTGGCCGGGTTCTGCCCCGCGTGCCGTGGCCGGGACTCTGCCCCGCGTGCCGTGGCCGGGGCCCTGTCCCGCGTGCCGTGGCCGGGGTCTGCCCCCGCGTGCCGTGGTCGGGGTCTGCCCCCCGCGTGCCGTGGCCAGGGGTCTGCCCCGTGTGCTGTGGCCGGGACTCTGCCCCGCATGCCGTGGCCGGGGCCCTCTCCCTCGTGCCGTGACCGGGGTCTGCCCCGCGTGCCGTGGCCAGGGTCTGCCCCCGCGTGCCGTGACCGGGTTCTGCCCCCGCGTGCCGTGGCCGGGGTTCTGCCCCCGCGTGCCGTGGCCGGGGTTCTGCCCCGTGTGCCGTGGCCGGGGTCTGCCCCGCGTGCCGTGGCCGGGGATCTGCTCCACATGCCCTATCCAGAGGTCCGGCCCGACCGGGGCTCTGCCCCGCGTGCCGTGGCCGGGGCTCTGTCCCGCGTGCCGTGGCCAGGGCTCTGCCCCGCGTGCCGTGGCCGGGTTATGCCCCCACGTGCCGTGGCCGGGGCTCTGCCCCGCGTGCCGTGGCTGGGGTCTGCCCCGCGTGCCGTCGGTGCCGCAACCGCTGATGGCCGTCTCTGCTTTCCTGAGCCGCGTTCCTGAAACTGTGTTCCATGGAGATTCACCTACATTTGCGGGGCTGCACGAGACCCACCTTTGGTCCAACCCTGAGTGCAGTCTACGTTTCCTATTGTTGGGAACTTTATGATCTGATAATTGGAAAAAAAAATCATGTTTATCATAAAAAATAATTAGAATAATAATAATAATGATTGGGGGAAACATAGGAAAGATATTGAATGTTGAAGCGGGGAGATTAATGTCTCTGTACTGACTGACATGCATGGCATTCCCTTTTGAAAAAGCAATGTAATACACTGTAAAGTTATATGTAATTCAATGTAATAAAAAAATAGATAATAAAAAAAAAATAAAAAATAAAAAAAATAAAAAAAAAAGATATATGCCAGAAACTCAAACTTTAAGAGTATTTTAGATGTTTAAGTTTTATTTTATTTTTAAAGAGAGATTTTCTTGCTATAGGGCATGTGTGCTCGCTGGAAAGAGAGACAGAAAGAGAGAAATCACCCTACCCCAGTGGGGATGGCTACACTGCAATCTCTTCTCCTCCACTCTCCACTAGGGATTTGGGGGATGCATACACACCTGCCTGGCATATTTTAAGCCACCAGGTCCAGAGCTCAAACCGTGGTCCACTATGTGGGAGTCCAGTAACAAAACCATTACACCGGCTGCTGTCCCCAAGTTCTATTTTATACAAGGTTGCTAAACCTTAGCATTGTATACTTCTTTTCCTATATCCTTATTACACATTTCTATCATGATGGAAAAATAATAACATCTTAACTCTATTATCTAATAAATATTTTGATTTTTTTTTCTGATTATTCTGAGGAACTACATCTTCAACTTTATTCCTGCTAGCACAAACCCTGTCCATTTCCAAACCTATCTTCTTAATTTCTCTACCTGGTTCTTGAAATTACTGCATTCAAGTTTATTTTATGAAAATCAGTTATTCAGATTCATAAAAATAAATGTGTCTGGAAAAGATAAAATAATAAACAATGTTGAACTTTATTACCATATGCCACAGATTGAAGTATCAAATAGCTTCTCATTATGTAATTGCCTGATTCAATTCAATCATGATACTTGACTTCTTTTTAAAAAAAAATATTTGCTATGAAAAACAAAAGCCCAAGTCAATGTAAGTAGGGAAAAATTAATTTGTAAAATATCTTAGCTAATGAGTAAATGAGGAGGTCAAAAAAACTAGACCTTTATATTGGAAGTAAAATGATACACGAGCATTGAAAAAAACAAAACTTTGAACTCTTTTATCCAGTTTATTTCAAATAGAGTTCTGTTTTTACTTTCTTATCTTGTTTCAAGGGAAGGAGTGGGTGATAGCTACCTGTTATTTCTTTTTTACATTTTATTTATTCATTTATTTATTTTAATTTGGAGAGACACACAGAGAGTGAAAGCGAAAGTGAGAAAGCAAGCCACCAGGTCCGGGACTCAAACCATGGTTGACCATGTGGGAATGTCCAGAGTCTTACTCACAGTGCCACCTGCTGGTCCTGCTACCTGTTTTATTACTAAGGATGTTCACTTCACTCCCTCTTAGTTTCTCACTTCTTCTTTTTTTTTTTTTTGACATATTTTTGCTAAAGGGCGCGTGCGCTCGCCAGACAGACAGAGAGAGACAGAGAGATAGAAAGCGAGAAATCACCCCCCAGGGGGGATGGTCACGCCGCAATCCCTTCTCCTCCATTCTCCTCTCGGGATCTTGGGCACGCACGCACATGCGCCCGGTGTGAGTTTTAAGCCACCGGGTCCGGGATGCGAACCGCGGTCGACTACGTGGGAGTCCAGCCACATAGCCATTACGCTAACTGCTGGTTCCCACTTCCTCATAGTTTCTAAGACTGAGTTCTAGCAAATCCACATATTTATCTTTGCAAAATCTAGAACAGTGCAGTTTAAATGCAAATTTTTGACTTTGCGTCTAGATTAACTTTTGATTCTTCAGCAATGGCTGATTTTGTCTGGCTATGTAATGCCTTCTAGAATTATACTTTACTTTTATATACTACATTATTTAAATATCCATGTATAAGTATATACTTAAACTTATTAGGAATAAATTTGTCTTAAGAAAAATGGATATAAAAGTTAATAACAAGTGAAATTGTTCTTTCAATATAAAGGCAAACAAATATATTTTCAAGATTTTTTTTTTAAATGAAGAGATGTAGTTATCATCTTGCTTTAGTTAAGGAAATACTTAGGGATTCTCTAATGATAAAGAACTTATTTAAGGGGTCAGTGAGCAGCATGGTGGTTAAGGTGCTGGACTCCCACATGGCCATCTATGGTTTAGTCCTGAACCTGATGCCTTGCTTTCTCACTTTACCTCTCTCTGCCTCTCATTCTGGTCAAATTAAAAATAATTATAAATAAAATTAAATAGAATAATTCTTTTTTTTTTTAATGGAAAAATTGTTGTTATGTGTGCATTCACTGGAGACACAGAAAGACATAAAAGAAGAAATTACCCCTCAGGGGAAGATAGCCATGCCACAATCCCTTTTCCTCTGCTCTTCTCTTTGGATTAAATGATTATAATCAGTGTTCACAATTTTTTATGAATTTCAGAGAAAATAGAACAACAGAGTCTCTGAGAACACTAATTTCCTTAAATGTATATGTTACAAAAAGAAGAAAAAATGAATTATCTGAGCATGAGTCACATGAAACTAAGAAGACCTGGTATAAACTGAAGTAGAATCTTTGTGAAGTGGGAAAAGAAACAACAAATAGTACAAAATCATAGAAAAACAAATTTATAGTAAAAAGAAGCCATAGGGTCAAAGTTATTTTCATTAAGAAGTGTGAATAAAATAGATAAAAGACTTTTGAAGGAAAAATTTGAGAAGCCATATATAGTTTATTTCTAAACATGGAAACACCAGTAGGGTTTTTATAGATATTAAAGAGATAATAAAATCATATAATGAATACATTGTATTCTTAAAATATATTACAAAATTCTTAGAAAAATGTGCCATAGCAAGTAGAAAACTGAATAAACTTTACGTGTACTAAAGAAATTGAGTGTGTTATTATAAACCTTCCTACAAAAATATTTTACAAACATAGAAAGCATTACAAAAACCAGAACGGTCTCTTTACACAAAGTTGTCCACATTATAGTAAAAGAAAAATCCTTCCCCAAATATCCTTGATAGAAATTCCTTTCAAGTTAATAGTTATAAGTGGAAGTACAGCCAAATTTACTTGTGAACAGGGTGAAAAGAACCATATTTAAATGTATAGCATACACTATTTCTTTAAAGCAGGCAATGCAGAATGATGACAATTTGATGGTTTCATTTCAGAAATGCAGGAATGGTTTTGGTGGTCTCAACTGGGCTGGACTGAGGTATATATCATGCTGGGTAAAGCCTCTTCTTCAATATAAATGATGTATAGTGATTTAATGTATGAATAATAATAAAAATAAATTAATTTAAAAATACAGACCAGAAAAAAGGGAAGAGAAGGAAATCACAGTGTGAGACCACATTGATGGGACTCATCTGTCTCTCTCTCAATAAACAAATTTAAAGAAAACACATGAATAAAAGAATTGCCTAGAAAAAAAAGAAATGAAGATAGTCTACTTCATTAATGTTTTTGAGAACATGTATTATTCCAGTTGATGTAAAACAAAATGTGATATGAATTGACAACTAAATCTATTAAAAATAGGAATATTACAAAACTGCTTCAATGTTAGAAGAGTTTAAGAAAGAAATCTTCATAAATAGGATGAAATGTTCAAAATTTCCTCCCTAAATGTGATATACAATATATACAAACTCTTTATAATACCTTTTATTTGGCATTGAAAATAAAACTCTAACCAGTGAAAATAGTCAAAAATAAATAAATGAATTAGCACCAGGAAATAAAAAAATAATTATGATTATTTACAGAGAAAATAGCTGTTTATTTGGAAAACCTAGAAAACATTTTATCTTTTATGTACTTGAAATGATAGAATTAATACATAAACTAGTGAAGTCACAGTGTACAAGATCAACACAAAAACCTAGATTACTTTTCTATTTAGCAATAACAAAAATTAATTTTATGTATAGCAAAGATAAAGGAACTTCAAATAAGAATGCAGTTTACAAAAGTATATGTGGGAATACCTGTATTTCTGTCAAATTTCAATACCAGAATATGCAAAATCTGATTGGAATTTTTAAAAAACAATACATTGAAAGACAGTTATTTGCTAGAAGTCAATATTGTAAAAATAATCAATTTTTAAAATTATTTCAATGATTTAATGCAGTACTAAACATAATCTCAGGAGAGTTTATTTCTTAACAGTTTAATGAAGTGTGATGTACAAGTAAGAATTACATCTATTTAAAGTGTATAAATCAGTGATTTTTAAAGTGGTAACAGAGTTAGAATACCAAACTTTCAAGACTTAGGAAGGTTCCATCACTCCAAATGAAAAACTGCACTTGTTAGTAGTCGCTGTTAACCTCCCCACAGTCACAGGAAACCACTAGTCCCCTTTCTGTCCCCATGAGTTTGCCTGTTCTTGATAATTCATAGAAACTACATCATGCAACATGCAAACTGCTGTGAAGGTGGAATGCCACACGTATAATGTTGAGAAAAAACTGCCAGACCCAGAAGTAGTATCTGTAGTTTTTGGAGTCTATCATACTTCAATCACTTTTTGAAAATAATTTTAATACTATACTTTATTTTCAGGCTTATACAATCACATCCCTATTTCTATGATAAATAGCATTGCCTGACAGATTCCAAATGAACATGTATTATTTCCCAAGCTTATGCTTACAGCTATAGGTGTGTGTAAGTTCACAAGCAGATGATAGAAGATGGGTGAAGGTGAGCATGGCACAGTTATGTACACCAGATGATTCCGTTATTCTGTAGTAGAGAAAAGTGACAATTCTGTTATATTTAAGGAGATTATCCAAGAAATAATAATTTTTCCATATAATTTAAAATTAAGAAAATATATGACTATTTTCTTTTTTAATTATTTTTTTGTTTTTTTCTTTCATTTATTTATTTTTACATTTTTCTACAAACATTTACTTTACATAGCAAAAAATTTTAGCTCATACTCCATAATTCTTGACAGTTTACAAACAACTTTCAAAATTTCAAAATACTGAATTTTAAAGATAATGCTCAAAATATGTCTTATAATTTTGTATAATTTTATAACCCTGTAACAACAGAAGCAGTATGGTTTCATATATACATATACATATATATATATGTGTGTGTGTGTGTGTGTGTGTATATATATATATATATATATATATATATATATATTAGAGTGCAGACACTCGGTATATATTAACTGGGGACATGCAATGCCTCTCTTTCATAGCATGGCTTGCTTCACTCAGCAGTAAGTCTTCCATATTCATCCACTTCCTTTCAAAAGCTAGGGTTTTGTTGTTTTTTATGGATGAATAGTATTTATTCCATTGAGTATATGTGCCACAGTTTTTCTGACCATTCATCAGTTCGTGGGCATTTAGGTTGTTTCCATGACTTAGCAATCGTGAAAAGTGCCACAATAAACATCGATGTGCAAGCACTTTTTCGATTAAGTATTCTTCTGTCCTTCGGGTAGATACCAAGGAGTGGGATTGCTGGATCATATGGTAGTTCTATTTGTAGATTTTGGAGGAATCTCCAAACTGTTCTCCACAGTGGTTGGACCAATTTACAGTCCCCACCAGCAGTGTAAGAGAATTCCCTTTTCACCACACCCCCTCCAGCACTTATCATTTTTTGTTTTTTTTTTAATCTTAGACATTATGACTGGGGTTAGGTGATATCTCATTGTTGTTTTGATCTGCATTTCTCTTACAATGAGGGATGTTGAGCATTTTTTCATATGCATTTTAGCTATTCGTATGTTATCTTTAGAGAGTGGTTTTTTCAACTCATTCTCCCATCTTTTAATGGGATTGATTGTCTTTTTCCGGAACAGCTGCTTGAGTTCCTTGTGAATTCTGGTTATCAGTCCCTTTTCTGATGCATAATTTACAAAAATATTTTCCCATTCTGAGGGCTGTCTGTTCACACTAATCACTGTGTCTTTTGCCATGCAGAAACTTCTTAGTCTGATGTAATCCCACTTGTCTATTTTAGGGATCATAGACTGTGCTTTGGGAGTCTTATTTAAGAAGATTTTCCCTACCCCAATGTCTCCCAGATTTTCCCCGGTGTTTTCCAGGAGCAGTTTTATAGTTTGAGGTCTTAGATTTAGATCTTTGATCCACCTTGACTTTATTTTTGTCAGAGGTGAGAGGTAGGGGTTCAGATTCATCTTTCTGCAAGTGGAGATCAAGTTTTGCCAGCACCATTTGCTGAAGAGGTTTTCCTTTTCCCACTGAATTGACTGGTACCCCTTGTCAAAAATCAGTTGGCTGTATGTTTGAGCATTCATTTTTGGAGACTCCATTCTGTTCCATTGGTCCACCTGTCTGTTCCTGTGCTAGTACCATACTGTTTTAATTACCACAGCTTTGTAGTATATTTTTGTGTCAGGTAGTGAGATGCCGCCCACTCCACTCTTCTTGTGCAGAACTGCTTTGGCAATACGGGGTCTTTTATGATTCCAGACAAACTTTATGATTGTCTTTCCTAGATCTGTGAAGAATGTGTCTGGTACTTTGATTGGCATTGCATTAAATAGGTAGATTAATATGGGTAAAATTGCCATTTTGATTATATTAATTCTTCCAATCCAGGAACATGGGATGTCCTTCCACTTTTTTTGTGTCATTTTCAATTTCTTTTTTTATCTTCTCAAAGTTTTCCTTGTGGAGGTCTTTAACTTCTTTAGTTAGATTTATCCCTAAGTATCTTATACTTTTTGTGGCTATGGTAAATGGAACAACTTTTTTCAGTTCTATCTCAGTCTGCCTGTTGTTCGTATACAGAAATGCTATAGATTTCTGGATATTAATTTTGTAAACTGCAATGTTACTGTATTCATGTATTACTTCCAGAAATTTTTTTTTTGAGAGGTTTTTGCTATAGGGCACGTGCGCTCGCCAGACAGACAGAGAGAGACAGAGAGACAGAAAGCAGGAAATCACCCCCCGGGGGAATGGCCACGCCGCAATCCCCTCTCCTCCATTCTCCTCTCGGGATCTTGGGCACGCACGCACACGCGCCCGGCGTGAGTCTAAGCCACCGGGTCCGGAACTCAAACCGCGGTCGACTACGTGGGAGTTCAGCGACATAGCCATTACGCTAACTGCTGGTCCCCAGAAATTTTTTTATGGAAACCATTGGGTCTTCTATGTATACAATCATGTCATCTGCAAATAAAGTTTCACCTCTTCTTTTCCTATTCAAATGCCTTTTATTTTTTCCTCTTTTCTGATTGCAATGGCCAAGACTTCTAGTACTATACTGAAGAGGAGTGGAGAAAGTGGACATCCTTGTCTTGTACCCGTTTTTAGTGGAAAAGCTTTCAGCTTTTCTCCATTGAGGATTATGTTCGCTATGGGTTTTTCATAGATAGCTTTTATTATGTTGAGAAATGACCCTTCTATGACAATTTTGCCGAGAGTATTGATCATGAAGGGATGTTGTATCTTATCAAATGCTTTTTCTGCATCAATTGATATGACCATATGGTTTTTATCTTTCTTCCTATTAATATGGTGTATTACATTTATGGTTTTGCGTATGTTGAACCAACCTTGCATTCCTGGGATAAAGCCTACCTGATCGTGATGTATAATCTTTTTTATAAGTTGTTGTATACGATTTGCTAGTACCTTGTTGAGAATCTTCACGTCTATATTCATTAGGGATATTGGTCTATAGTTTTCCTTCCTTGTCCTGTCCTTATCTGTTTTAAGGATAAGGGTGATAGAGGCTTCATAGAATGAATTAGGGAGAGATTCACCCTTTTGGATATTTAGAAATAACTTGAGCAGAATGGGGGTTAACTCTTCTTTGAAAGTTTTGTAGAATTCAGAGGTGAATCCATCAGGGCCAGGGCTTTTCTTTGTTGAGAGGTTATTTATAACTGATTTGATCTCCTGGCTTGTTATGGACCTATTCAGACTTTCTATATCCTCCTGGCTCAATCTAGGTAGATTATACATGTCCAGGAATTTGTCCATCTCATCCAAATTATCTTCTTTCTTGGCATACAGATGTTCATAGTATCCTATAATAATGTTTTTTTTTCTACTATGTCTGTTGTTATTTTGCCTGCTTCATTGCAGATATGATTCACCTGGTTCTTTTCTCTCTTCTTCTTAATAAGTCTCGCTAGTGGAGTATCAATTTTGTTTATCTTTTCAAAGAACCAGCTTTTACTTTCATTTATTTTCTGGATAGTTCGTTTATTTTCTATTTCATTTATTTCTGCTTGTATCTTTATTATTTTCTTTCTCCTAGAGTTTTTTTGGATCTTTTTGCTGTTGCTTTTCCAATTCTGTGAGGCATGATGTTAGGTGATCCATTTGCCTTCTTTCCATGTTCCTCTTATGTGCACTAATTGCTATGAACTTCCCTCTTCTGACTGCTTTAGCAGTGTCCCAAAGATTATGGAAACTTGTGTCCTCATTGTCATTGGCTTCCATGAAACTTTTGATTTAAGTCTTTATTTCTTCAGTAGTTGTGGAGTCATTCAGGAGTAGGTTATTAAGTTTCCATGTATTTGAGTATTTTTGAGGATTTCTCTTGATATTAAACTCAAGTTTAATTCCATCATGGTCGGTGAAGATGCTGGATATAGTTTCTATGCTTTTGAATCTGTAGAGGCTTGCTTTGTGCCCAATAATGTGGTCAATGTTTGAGAATGTTCCATGTGGCGGCGAGAAAAAAGTGTATCTCGAGGTTTTAGGATGGAAAGTTCTATAGATGTCTGTTAAGTCCATTTGATTTATGATATCATTTAGATCTTTTATCTCTTTACCTAATTTTTGTCTAGATGATCTATCCAGGGGGGATAGTACAGTGTTGAGGTCTCCAACAATTAGTGTGTTGCAGTCTATCTCCCTTTTTAGACCTAGCAGTCTTTCCTTCACATATTTGGGTGCTCCTGTGTTAGGCGCATAGATATTAATAAGCGTTATATGTTCTTGATCGATTGATCCTTTTACTACAATATAGTGCCCTTCTTTGTCTCTTCCAACAGTATTTGTTTTAAAACCTATTTTGTCAGAGATTAGTATTGCGACTCCAGCTCTTTTTTGGTTCCCATTTGCATGGAAAATCTTTTTCCAACCCTTCACTTTCAGGCTATGTATCTCTTTATCCATGAAGTGGGTTTCCTGTAGGCAACAGATAGAGGGTTTTTGTTTTTTAACCCATTCAGCCAGTCTGTGTCTCTTGATTGGAGAGTTTAATCCATTAACATTCAATGTTATTATCGATGTTAATGGATCTGTCCCAACGTTTAAGTTGGCCATTGTCTTAGTTGCCTTTTACTCTTTTGTTTCTGGCTGTTACTTCTTTAGTTTTCCTGGAACAGTACTTTCTTCAGAGTTTCATGGAGAGCTGGCCTGGTGCTGGCAAGTTCTTTCAGGTTTTGTTTGTCTGAGAAGATTTTAATCTTTTTTTCCCATATGAAGGATAATCTTGCAGCATACAATAATCTTGGTTGAAATTGTTTCTCTCTTAACACTTTCAGTACATCTTCCCATTCTTTCCTTGCTTGCATTGTTTCCGTTGAGAAGTCCGGTGTTAGACTGATGGGGTGACCTTTGTATGTCACTTGTCATTTCTCTCTTGCCAATTTTAGTATCTTATCTTTATCTGTGGTCTTAGCCAGTCTGGCTATGATATGCCTTGGGGAAGATCTTCTTGGGTTGATTCTATTTGGTGTCCTTTGTATTTCTTGGGTCTGGATGTTTGAGTGCCTCTCTATGCTTGGGAAATTTTCTTCAAAGATTTCATGGAATAGGTTTTCCATGCTCTTATTAGTTTCTTCACCTTCTAGGATACCAATTATTCGGATGTTAAGACGTCTGATGGAATCTAGTAATTCTCGTATGTTATCTTCATGGTTTTTTTTTGGTTATTTTCTCTTTTTGGTGGTTTTCTCTAGGTCAGAAGTTTTATCTTCTACATCAGAGATTCGACCTTCAGCATGGTCTAATCGACTTTTAATACTTTCGAGAGAGTTTTTGACTTCCTGGATTTCAGACTTCATCTCTAATAGTTCCGTCTTATTCTTCCTTAGCATTTCTTCCTTCATATCGTTGAAGGACTTTCTCATCTCCTGTAGTTCATTGTCTCTTTTCTGTTCCAGCTCATAGTACTTGTTCAACATGAATGTTCTAAACTCTCTCTCGGACATTTTGGTAACATCCTCTATTTTTTCAAGAAAGGGAAGGGAGTTACTGCATTCCTTTGATGGAGACATATTTCCTGCTTTATTCAGTCCTGAGGTTCTTCTACTTCTAACCATTGGGAGATGTGTTCCCTTTGAAAAACGTTCTACGAGAACGTTTCTTTGAATAGGAGCAAGTGTGTTTCCTTTCTGATGTGGAATGGAGACAGCCAAAATCTCTCTTCAATTGTGTTTAGTAATGTAATCCAAGAAAAAGTATTCTCTTCAGGTGTCCAAAGAAATGTATCTCCTTCTTCACAGGTGTTTCAATGAAATGGAGGATTCTAGAGAGTCTTAAAATGCTAGAATGTTTCAGAATTGTAATTCTAGACCTATCTAGATAGCCAGGGATGGTGAAGATAAAGGAAGTGAGGACTGAATAAGTGGGAAGAAAATAATACATAGAATAAAGAAAAAGTCACACGCTGCACGCTATTCGCCAGGGGTTGAAAGCTCGGAGTGTGGTGTGGTGGAACTGAGGGTGTTTCTGTGTATTAATCAGAAGAGAGAAATTTACAAATGAAAGATGTGGGTAAGGGGATACAAACAGAAAGGGGAAGGGAAAAAAATAGTGTACCTGGCTGAAAGATGGGTGTCTGGCTTGGGGGTCCCGGGGCTGAAGCAACTGGGGGCAGTCCTCCCTCGAAGATCCTGGCCCAGGGGTTGAAAGCTGGGAGTGTGGTGTGGTGGAACTGAGGGTGTTCCTGTGTGTATATGACTGTTTTCTATAATTTCTGTAAGAGTTGATTATTATCAAAATTGAGTAGTGTTTTGTTTGGTATTAATATTAACATTTCACTACTTCTACATCTTTCTTTATGTCTATAATTCAGTTTAAACTTGTTACTATATCATTCTGAATTTTTCTTTCTTATGTATTTTCTTCCTGTGTATAGCATCATTCAAAGAAACATACTTGAGTTTGAAGGTTGAGCCATTTGTCAATACCCAGGGATGATCCTTGCTCTTACGGAAAACTCCAATCCATGATGGAGGCATTAAAGACCCCAGCAATTCCTACGAAAAGTAATTAATTTTTATTTAAATGACCATTATGAAAGCTTTTAATATTATTCAAATTGTAAGCAGTGCATTCTTTCATAGAAGCCCAATTTTTAAAAGAATCTGTCTATTAAACTCTGAATCTATAATCTATAGGTTTTATAATGCATAAAACAATCTATTAAAGCTGAAATTCACTTTTTGCATTAAAAAATACCTTACAAACATTTGTAATTTCTATTTTAAAATAACTCTTATGTATTTGTACTTTGGAAGTTATTATGTTAATAAGGAAAACTGTGATTCATGTAATTTACTGGTTGCTCGTGCTGACCAAACAAACATGGCAAGGATTTAATTAAGTTTCTGTATACTGGACATTCAATTCTATAGATACTGTGGCAACATCAGTATATTTTTTGGCTATTTTTTCATATTTTGGAGCTTGGAAGTAAATTAAGATATTTTCATTAAAGAAATAAATGACATAAAAGTCAAATATTTAGTTTTCTGGGCTACACACTCTTCTTGAAGCAGATAAGCCCCAATTTATTACTTCTGTATTGGTGGAATACAAATGACCCCGTAGGGGTGGCACAGACCCAGGACTCTCACTAAATGCAACTGTGAGCCTGGACCTGATTAAAAAACACAAGCAGGAACCAGCAGTTAGCGTAATGGCTATGTCGCTGGACTCCCACGTATTCGACTGCGGTTCGAGTCCCGGACCTGGTGGCTTAAACTCACGCCGAGCATGTGTGCGTGCGTGCCCAAGATCCCAAGAGGAGAATGGAGGAGAAGGGATTGCGGCGTGGCCATCCACCCTGGGGGGTGATTTCCTGCTTTCTGTCTCTCTGTCTCTCTCTGTCTGTCTGGCGAGCGCACACGCCCTATAGCAAAAACCTCTCAAAAAAAAACAAAAAAAAAAAAAAAAAAACACAAGCAAAGGAGCAGTTCCAAAGCAGGGAAAAGTAAGGTGAGTGGTTCGGGACCCCACGTTTACGGGGAGACAGTGGCTGAGTGTGTCTCTTTCTTCCCCAACAGAAGAAAGTAACTTAGGCTTGTTGTTCTCTGGACCCAAACAATAAGCAATAAGAAAAGACTCAGAGACACTCCCCATTTCCCTGTATTGCAAGGGAGTCCTGCCAGCTCCCCCAGGCATGGCTGGTACCACTGGCAGCCATCATGTTATCGAGAGAGATGCTAAGGGGAAACAGTAAGAGAATGTGATTCTCCATCCTCCAACAAACCCCCCGGAGGGACATGGGGTGGGGATCAGACAAGGAACCCCAAGACCACAGGTGCTCCACCCAGGAAGTCTATTTGTCCCCAAGGGCAGAGGCACAGTTTCCCCAGCCAGAGACACAGGATAAGATGGTTATTCAAATGCTACAGTCACATAATACAGCAGTGAAAATCAGCTACAGCAAAGTGCAATGAAGCAGATGAACTGCACAAATATCATATGGGAGTAAAGGAGACTGTCCTATGGTATGAATTGGCGATACAGGGTTCAGAAATGGGCAAGACTTATAGTATCTTTTTGGAGCGATTTTTGATATAGGGAATGTGAAAGACAGAGACAGAGAGACAGAAAGCAAGAACCCTCCCCCCCGCCCCCCGCCCAGGGCAATGGTCACACTGTGATCCCTTCACCTCATCCTCCTCTCGGGATTTTAGGCACGCATACACATACACGTTTCAAGCCACCAGGTTTGGGACTCAAAGTGCTGTCGAACACATGGGAGTCCAGCACCTTAGATACTCCCCATGTGCTGACCCAAGGCTTAGTTATTGTATTAAATCCAGGGCTGTGATTAGAGGAGGAGGAAGAAGTGAGGGGAGCACACACAGGTCTGGGTCTGTTGAATGCTACAAACTTGTATTTGTGATCTGACTCTCAGACTCATTAGTTTATTCCCTTTGAGATCAATCTGCACAAGCAGATATGGTTGGCTTTCTTTATGAACATTAAAACAATGTAGCAAAGTTTATTTTAGAAAAAAGAAAGAACTTTATAAGAGCCTGGTTTCTAAGGAAAGCAAGAAGGTAAATAACTAAATGTGCACTAGCTTATACAAATACAAACAAAACATTGTAAAGTCAAATATGGAATACACTGATTTGACAATAAACTCGTACCTACAAAGTACCTAAAAACAAAAACAAACAAAAAAAAAACATTGGGACCAGCAGTTAGTGTAATGGCTATGTTGTTGGACTCCCATGTAGTCGACCGCGGTTTGTGTCCCAGACCCGGTGGCTTAAAACTCATGCCAGGCGCATGTGCATGCGTGCCCAAGATCCCTAGAGGAGAATGGAGGAGAAGGGATTGTGACGTGGCCATCCACTCTGGGGAGTGATTTCTCGCTTTCTGTCTCTCTGCCTCTCTCTGTCTGGCGAGCGCACACGCCCTATAGCAAAACTTCCCCCCCCAAAAAAAACCATGGATGAATTCTACAAATAAAATATTCACTGAAATAAGCTATTAATATAACCATTGAAACATTTATCATCTTACCTTTTCTTCTTCACTATCTATATAAAGCAGATTAGAGTTCTTAGAAGCGCAGGCTCTCAAACTCTCATTCCAAGTTTTCTTTTCCATAGAAATGTAATAACAACTGTTGGAATATGTTAACCAGTCCTTTGGACAACCACTGCAGTGATATGCTGAGAAAAGATTATTCATTACTAACCAGAAGCAATATGGATTTTTAAAAATGAATAATAGTTTATATATATGCATACTCATAGACACATATGTACATATCTAAGTAACCTCAGAGGTTGGTACCTATCAAACGAAACACACGGACTGATACACACAAGCACAGAAAATGATCAGACTCTCATCTTTTCATTATGTTACCAAATAAATTAAAACATAACCTACACCTATTGAAAATTACTGAACAAAAAAGTTACTTAAGAGTAAAATAATTTATCTGTGATTACATTATGGCAATAGAAAATCTGATCCAAATGTCACCAAGTGGGTATCCTGATTTTAAAGATTTTAAGTTATTTTTGGATAGAAAGGAATGTCCTTCTTTATTATTTATTTATGAAGGACTGATAGTGTAACGGTTACATTGCTGGACTCCCACATAGTTGAATGTGGTTTGAGACCTGGACCTGGCAGCTTAAAACTCATGCCAGGTGCATGTACATGCATGCCCATAATCCCGAGTGGAGAATGGAGGAGAAGGGATTGCAGATTGGCCATCCTCCCAGGGGGTGACTTCCCAATTTCTGTCTCTCAGGCTCTCCAACACTGCATACACCCTACAGCAAAAATCTCTCTAAAAATTATTTATGAGCATTAACTACCTAATCATGTTCACTACCTAAAAATCTATTATAATTTCTGCACTGTTTCAAAAGAGACAATATATCAACAGTGCTAGTTTTTATACTTTGAAAATCATTACATACCTTTCTGAGTTCTTGATAACACAGAAGAATTGCTCTGCTCCAGTATTAGAGTAGCTAAAAAAAAAAAAATAATCCGAAGCAGCTTCCACCTCTTCAACAGAACCCAGTTCCATCTCCAATCCCTTGGTGAAACCAGGGACTTTGAAATAGGGCTGGTCACTGACCACAGCCCAGCTCAGTCAACCCCAGAGCTTCCCCTTTTCAGTAAGCCCACAGGCAGCTTCTACCTCTCCAACAGAACCCAGTTCCATCTCCAACTACCTGGCGACTTTTTTTTTTTTTTTTTTTTGAGAGGTTTTTGCTATAGGGTGCGTGCGCTCGCCAGATAGATAGAGAGAGACAGACAGAAAGTGAGAAATCACCCCCCAGGGGGGGATGACCATGCCGCAATCCCTTCTCCTCCATTCTCCTCTCGGGATCTTGGGCACGCACACACACGCACCTGGCGTGAGTTTTAAGCCACCGGGTCCAGGACGCGAACCACGGTCGACTATGTGGGAGTCCAGCGACATAGCCATTACATTAACTGCTGGTCCCGCGACTTTTTTTTTTTTTTTTTAATTCTCCTTTATACTCTTTTTGTTTCCCTCTTATATTATCATTTCTTCCTTATTCTCCACCCTTCCAGAGGGACTAGACAGGTCTAGAATCACACTTTTAAAATACCCTAGTAGTATGAGGCTCCCTTGGATCCTCCTCTTACTGAACCACCTGAGAAGAAGGAGATACTGTTCTTTAAATACCTGAATAGAAGACGCCTCCTGTGGATAGCACATTGCCAAACACAGCAGAAGAGAAACTTCGGCACACAACTGACCATAGCAAAGGGGAAACACACTTGTTCCAAGTCAAAGAAACATTCTCCAAAAACGTATCCAAAAGTGAATACATCTCCCTATGGCTAGAAGTAGAAGACAAGCCTTAGGTCTGAATAATCCAGGAAATATGTCTCCATCAAAAGAACACAATAACTCCTTCCATTTCTCTAAAAAATAGAGGAAGTTACCAAAATGTCAGAGAAAGAATTTAGCACATTCATGGTGACAAAACTCTGTGAGCTGGAACAGAAAAGAGACATCCAGCTACAAGAGATTAGGAAGTACTGCCACGATATGAAAGAAGAAATGGACACTATAAAAAAGAATCAGATACAACTATTAGAGATGAAGTCTGTAATATAGGAAATCAAAAATTCTAGAAAGTATTAAAAGTCGACTAGACCATGCTGAAAATTGAATCTCTGATATAAAAGATAAAAACTCTGACCTAGAAAAAAAAAAAACACTAAAATTATAGAGAAAATAACAAAAAAAAGAGGATAATATATAAGATATACTAGATCCCATTAAACATCCAAACATTAGAATAATTGGTATTCCAGAAGGTGAAGAAACTGATAAGGGCATGGAAAATATATTCCATGAAATCCTGGAAGAAAACTTCCCAAGTCTAGAGAAGCATTCAAACATCCAGATCCAAGAAATACAAAGGACCCCAAATAGAGTCTACTCAAGAAGATCTTCCCCAAAATATATCTTAGTCAGACTGGCCAAGACTACCGAGAATGACACGATACTAAAATTGGTAAGAGAGAAATGACAAGTGACAACAAAGATCATCCCATCAGGCTAACACTGTACCTTTCAACGGAAACAATGCAAGCCAGGAAAGAATGAGAAGACATATTGAAAGTGTTAAGAGAGAAACGATTTCAACTAAAATTATTATATCCAGCAAGATTATTCTTCATATGGGAAAAAAGGATTAAAATCTTCTCAGACAAACAAAACCTGAAAGAATTTGCCAATGCCAGACCAGCTTTTCAAGAAATTCTGAAGGGAGTGCTGTTCCAGGAATACTAAACAATGAACAGCCAGAGATAAGGGAATAAAAGATAACCAAGACAATGACAAACTTAAAGGTAGGGTCAAGTCCAGAAATATCGATAATAACATTGAATATTAACAGATTAAATTCTCCAATCAAGAGACATAGACTAGCTGAATGGGTAAAAAGACAGAAACCCTCTATCTGTTGCTTACAAGAAACACATCTCATGGATAAAGACATACATAAATTAAAAGTGAAGGGCTGGAAAAAGATATTCCATGAAAATGGGAACCAAAGAAGAGATGGAGCCGCTATACGAATTTCTAACAGAATAGACTTTAAAACAAAAACTATTCGAAGAGACAAAGAAGGGCACCACATTGTAGTAATAGGGTTAATCTATCAAGAAATTATAATGCTTATAAATATCTATGCACCTAATCCAAGGGCACCCAAATAGATGAAGGAGAGACTGTAGATCTAAAAGGAGAAATAGACTGCAATACACTCAGCATGCCACTATCTCCTCTGGAAAGATCATCTAGAAAAACCTAAGTGAAGAGATAAAAGTTCTAAATGTAACCATAAAACAAATGGATTTGACAGACATCTATAGAACTTTTTCGCCCCAAAACCACGAGATACATATTTTTTGCTCCCACAGGGAAACTTTCCGAAAATTGACCACATGATAGGGCATAAGGCAAGCCTCTACAGATTCAAAGGCCTAGAAACTATATCCAGCATCTTCTCTGACCATGGTGGATTTAAAATTGATTTTGATTTCAAGAGAAATCCTCAAAAACACAAAAATACATGGAAACTAAAACCTGCTTCTGAATGACTTCACAACTACTGAAGAAATAAAGACTGAAATCAAAAGATTCATGGAAGTCAATGACAATGAGGACATGAGTCTTCATAACCTTTGGGACACTGCAAAAGCAGTCATGAGAGGGAAGTTCATAGCAATTAATGAACATGACAGGAAGATGGAAAGAAGGCAAATTGATCCCCTAATATCATGCCTCAGAGAACTGAAAAAGCAATAGGAAAAAAAAAAAAAAAAAACTCTAGGAGAAAGAAAATAATAAAGATCCAAGCTGAAATAAATGAAATAGAAAATAAATGCACTATACAGAAAATAAATGAATGTAAAAGCTGATTCTATGAAAAGATAAACAAAATTGATACACCACTAGTGAGACTTATTAAGAAGAAGAGAGAAAGGAATCAGGTAAACCAAACTTGTAATGAAGCTGGCAACATAACGACAGACATAACAGAAATACAAAACACCATTAGAGGATACCATAAACAACTATATGCCAACAAACAAGAAAATCTGGATGAGATGGAGAAATTCTGGGACACATACAATCTACCAAGATTGAACCAGGAGGATATAGAAAATTTGAATAGGCCCATAACAAGTCAGGAGATTGAATCAGTAATAAATTACCTCCCGACAAAGAAAAGCCCTGGTCCTTATGGCTTCACCTCTGAATTCTACAAAACTTTTGAAGAAGAGTTAACCCCTATTCTGCTCAAGTTATTTCTAAAGATCTAAAAGGGTGAATTTCTCCCTAATTCATTCTATGAAGCCTCCATCACCCTCATCCTTAAAACAGATAAGGACAGGACAAGGAAGGAAAACAATAGACCAATATCTCTGATGAATATAGATGCAAAGATTCTTAACAAGATACTAGCAAATTGTATCCAACAACATATAAAAAAAGATTACACATCATGACCAGGTAGGCTTTATTCCAGGGTTGCAAGATTGGTTCAAATATGCAAAACCATAAATATAATATATCATACTAACAGGAAGAGAGATAAAAACCATATGATCATATCAATTGATGCTGAAAAAGCATCTTTCAAGCAACAACATCACTTCATGATCAGGACTCTCAGCAAAAATGGCACAGAAGGGTCATTTCTCAACACAATAAAAGCACTTTATGAAAAACCCATAGCTGACATTGTCCTGAATGGAGAAAATCTGAAAGCTTTTCCACTAAAAAGTGGTACAAGACAAGCATACCCACTTTTTCCACTCTTTTTCAATAGTACTGGAAGACATCACCAACACAATAAAAAAAAGAGAGAGAGAGAGAGAATAAAATCAAAGGCATTCAAATAGGAAAAGAGGTAAAACTATCTCTATTTGCAGATGACATGATTGCATACCTAGAAGACCCAATGGTATGCATGAAAAAATTCCTAGAAGTAATGCATGAATATAGTAAATTTGTAGGATACAAAATCAACATATAGAAATCTACAGCATTTCTAAATGCAAGCGACAGACTGAGAACCAAAAAATGTAATTCCATTTACCATAGCCACAATAAGTATAAGATACCTAGAAATAAATGTAACCAAAGAAGTTAAAGACCTCCAAAAGGAAAACTAAGAGAAGCTAAAATAAAAATTGAAAATACAAAAAATTGGAAAGACATCCCATGTTCCTGGATTGGAAATATTAATATAATCAAAATGGCAATCCTACGCAAATTAATTTACATATTTATTGCAATCCCAAAGTACCAGAGCCATTCTTCATAGATCTAGAAAAAATAATCGTACGATTTGTCTAGAATCATAAGACCTCATATTGCCAAAGCAATCCTGCACAAGAAGAGTGGAGTGTGCGGCATCTCACTCCATAACCCAAAAATGTATTACAGAGCTGTGGTAATCAAAAGAGTATGGGACCAGCAGTTAGCGTAATGGCTATGTCACTGGACTTCCACATAGTCGACCGTGAACTCAGTTCGAGTCCTGGACCCGGTGACTTAAATTCACGCCAGGCACGTGTGCGTGCATGCCCAAGATCCCGAGAGGAGAATGGAGAAGGGATTGCAGCATGGCCATTTCCCCGGGGGGTGATTTCTTGCTTTCTGTCTCTCTGTCTCTCTCTCTTCCTGGCAAGCGCTCGCACCCTATAGCAAAAACCTCTAAAAAAAAAAAAAAAAAAAAAAAAAAAAAAAAGAGCATGGTACTGGCACAGACACAGACAGGTGGAACAATGGAACAGAATAGAGTCCCCAGAAATAAACTCCCAAACATATGGCCAGTTGGTTTTTGACAAAGAGTACCAGTCACTCTGTTGGGAAAAGGAAAACCTCTTTAGCAAATGGTGCTGGAAAAACTGGATATCCACCTGCAGAAAGATGAATCTGAACCCCTACCTCTCACCATTGACAAAAATCAACTCAAAGTGGATAAAAGATACTAAGACCTCAAACTATGAAAATACTACTGGAAAACACTGGGGAAACTCTGGGAGGCATCGGGGTAGGCAAAGACTTCTTAAGTAAGACCCCCAGAGCACAACCAATAATCCCCAAAATAGACAAATGGGATTACATAAGATTAAGAAGTAAGACACAATAATTAGTGTGAATCAACAGCTCTCAGAAGGGGAAAAGATTTTTGTAAACTATGTGTCAGAAAGGGACTAATTACCAGAATACACAAGGAACTCAAGCAGCTGTCCTGAAAAAAAGATGATCAACCCTATTAAAAGATGGGAGAATGAGTTGAAAAGTCTACTCTCTAAGGAAGACATAAGAATAGTGAAAAGGCATATGAAAAAAATGCTCAACATCCCTCATTGTATGGGAGATGCACATGGAAACCACAATGAGATACCTACCACCTAACCCCAGTCAGAATGACTAAGATTAAAAAAAAAAAAAAAAAAAAGAGGAGTGCTGGTTGGAGTGTGGTGAAAGGGGAAATCTCTGACATTGCTGATGGGAACAGAAATTGGTCCAGCCACTGTGGAGAACAATTTGGAGATTCTTCAAAGATCTACAAATAAAACTACTATATGATCCATCAATCCCACTCCTTGTTACTTACACAAAGGACAGAAGAATCCTTTGTCGGAAAAGTACTTGCACATAGATGTTTATTGTGGCATTATTCACAATTGCTAAGACATGGAACCAACCCAAATGCTCATCGACAGATGAATAGCTTGAAAAAAATGTGGCATATATAATCTATGAAATACTATTCAGCCATAAAAGAAAAACAAAAACAAAAACAAGCCCTGGCTTGACAGAAAGTGGAGGAATATGGAAGATTTACTGCTGAGTGAAGCAAGCCAGGTTATGAAAGGGAGATACTGTATCTATCTACTTAATATAAACCGGTTTTCTGCACTCTATGGCCCAAACTGAATGACTAAAGGATATAGAAACTTAGTAAATGGCTGTGAATAGCAGATACAGTGTGGGAAGAGGGAGGGTGAAGAAGTAGAATATGATGAAGGACATTATTGAGAATAATAGAGAGACAAGGCATTTATGGATCAAAAGAATGGGTTATTATTTGTTGAAGGATAACCTTATAGTATTGTCAACTGGACTGTTGAGAAATGTACACATGTTGGAATTTTCACTTTGTAAGCTAAGTAATGTGATTGAATGTATAAAGGAAATTAAAATATTAATAAAAAATAATAATTAAAAAAAAGAAAAAAGTGACTGGAAAGAAAAAATAAGTGTGATTATTTACTGAGAAAACACTGTTTTGGGAACCAGCAGTTAGCGTAATGGCTATGTCGCTGGACTCCCATGTAGTCGAACGCGGTTCACGTCCCGGACCCGGTGGCTTAAAACTCACGCCGGGCGCGTGTGCGTGCGTGCCCAAGATCCCGAGAGGAGAATGGAGAAGGGATTGCGGCGTGGCCATCCCCCCTGGGGGATGATTTCTCGCTTTCTGTCTCTCTGTCTCTCTGTCTGTCTGGCGAGCGCATGCGCCCTATAGCAAAAATCTCCCTCAAAAAAAAAAAAAAAAAAAAAAAAAAAAAAAGAAAACACTGTTTTTATAGAAATCCAGAATATTGTGCTTGAATTGATAAAAAGTAATACATAAACTAGTGAAGTTACTGGGTATAATTCAGCATGCAAACCTCAGTTGCATGTACAGCACAAAAAACACTAAAGGAAATTTTAAAATAGGAAATGCACTTACAAAAGCATAAGTTGGAATATATATATTTCTGTATGACTACAATATCAAAACATAAAAAAATTTATTGATATGAAATTGAACAAAAGAATACATTGAAGGACATAGCAAGATATTGATTTTATTTTTATTGCCAGAGGGCATGTGCAGTTACCAGAGAGAAACAGAGATACAGAATGGTCACACTGTAACCCCTCCCTCTCCTTTCTCCCTCCAGAGATTCTGGTCTAATGCAGATGCACCTGGAATGTTATTCAAACTGGAATAGAATCTTGCAGTTGGCCATATGGGATCTGACTCCCTTAACCAGCAGGACATGGGACCAGCCCAGACATAGCAAGACTTTAATTAGAAAATACTGTAAAGATGATCAATCTTTAAAAATTTCTTTGAAGTTTAAATGCAGCCCTAAACATAATCCCAGGAGAGATTTTGACAGTTTCTTGAAGTACAACATACAAAGTATACGTTATATCTATTTAAAGTGTATAAATAAGTGATTTTTAATACACTAACTGTTACAGTCAGCCTGATTAACAAGACTTAAGAAGTTTTCATCACTCCAAATGAAAGCCTGCATCTATTAGTAGTCACTCTCAATTGCAACCGCCCTCAGCCATGGGAAATCACTAATCAACTTCCTAACCCTATGTGTTCGCTTGTTCTTGATAAATCACATCAACTGAATCATGCAATATGCAAACTTCTGGAAAGATGGAATGCCACAAATTTAATGTTGATAAAAAACTGCCAGATACAGAAGTAATATCTGTTCTTTTTGAAGTGTGTACTATATTCCAATCATTGTTTTTTTTTTTTTTTTGTTTTTTGAGAGGTTTTTGCTATAGGGTGCATGCACTCGCCAGACAGAGAGAGACAGAGAGACAGAAAGCGAGAAATCATCCCCCAAGGGGGGATAGCCATGCCACAATCCCTTCTCCTCCACTCTCCTCTCTGGATCTTGGGCACGCACGCACAAGCGCCCGGCGTGAGTTTAAGTCACTGGGTCTGGGACTCGAACCACAGTCTACTACATGGGAGTCCAGCGACATAGCCATTACGCTAACTGCTGGTCCTCCAATCATTGTTTTTGAAAATAATTTTAGTAATATATTTCAATCACACTTATGCAATCACATCACTATTTCTATTGCATGATAGGTAGCATTGCTTGACAGACTCCAAAGGCAGGTGCATTAATTCCAAAGCTTATGCTTACAACTATAGGTATGTGAAAGTTCACAAGTAAGTGAGAGAAGGCCAGATGCAGAGAGCTTAGCACAGTTAGGCACACCAGAAGATTCTGCTATCCTGTAGAAAAATAGATGATTCTGTTATATTTTAAGGAAGATATCTAGGTGAAATAGTATCTTTAATACAATTGTATTAAAAATTATGATTGTATATCATATTTTTAATCATGTTAGTATATTCTTTATAGAATTTCAGTTGGTTATACTATGGAAACTGAGTAGTCTGTTCTTAATATTAACATTTCATTATTTCTACACCTTTCTTCAGATCTATAATTCAATTTAACTTTGTTAATATAGTGTTCTGAATTTTCTTTCTTATATTTTTTCTTCCTGTATTTAGTATCTCTCAGAGAAACATACATAAGCTTGAAAGGTGAGCCATTTATGGATACCCAGGGATGATCCTTGCTCTTAGGAAAAACTCCAATGCATGATGGAGGTATTAAGGACCTCTGAAATTCCTACCAAAAATAAATAATTTTTGTTTAAGTGATCATTACAAAAGGTTTTATTATGAAGCAATACCTTCATAAGACTATTATACCTTCGGAAGGTATTTCTTTATAAGATTTCTAATGTTTAAAGCAATGTATCTGTAAGACTATGAGTCTATGGGTCTATGGATTCTCTAATGAATCTATAAAACAAATACAATTTGAAGTTCACTCTTTGCATTAAGCAAACTTACACGTTTGTAATTTTTATTTCAAAGTAACACTCATGTTTTTATACATGGACTCTCATTCTTTGCATGCTAATAAGAAAAATTATGCTTAATGTAATTTACTAGTTACTTATGCTGACAAAACAAAGAATTTAAATAAGTTTTCAGATACTGGACATTCATTTTTACAGCTACGGAGGCTACATGAATGTATTTTTCTGTTATATTTTCCAGAATTTGGGGTTGAGAAGGAAATGAAGGGTTTACCATTAACAGCACAAATCACATGGAAGTCAAATACTTAGTTTTCTGGGCTCCACACTCTTGAACCAGGTAAGTCCCCATTTACCTACTTCTGTACTGGTGGAATACAGATGATCCACAGAAGGTGGCACAGATTCAGTACTCTGAATAATGAAACTGCGAACCCCAAAACTAATGAAAGACACAAGCAAAGAAGAAATTGGAAAGCAAAAAAGGTAGGTTGAATGGTTTGGGACACCAGGATTAGGAATTGACAGAGTGCCTGGGTGTGTCATTTTCCCACCCAAAAGAGGTGACCTAGACCTGCTGTTTCCCTGCACCCAGTTTAGCAATTAGGGGTGGTTCAGGGAAGCTTTCCCGTTCCTCTGTGTTGAATGGGAGTCCTGTCACCACCACCCCTCCCCCCACATGACTGGTACCACTGGCAAGGGTCACCTATCAGGAGACACGTGAAGAATTTTTAGCGGGAGGACATGTTTCTCTGACCACACCGAGAAATCCGAAGGGAGGGCATGGGTGTGGGGGTCAGCACAGGAAACCGCAAACTACAAGGGCTCCACCCAGGAATTATTCCTGCCGGCAGGATGCTGACTTTCCTCATACAGATGAGAGCTTTTAGAAGCACAGGCTAGCAAACTCTCATTCCAAGTTTTTTTTTTTTTTTTTTTTTTTTTTTTTTTTTTTTTTTTTTTCCTGTAGAAATGTACTAACAACTGTTGGAATATATTAACCAGTCTTTTGGACAACTACTGCGATGATATGCTGAAGAACAATTTTTAGTTACTAATCAGAAACTATAGGTTTAAAAAATGAAAATCTATGAATTGTATATACATAAACACATATGCACATATCAAATAACCTCACAGATGGTACATATAAAATGAAACACCCTGACTCATATCCACAAACTCAGAAAATGGTCAGAATCTGATTCCTTAATTATGTTCCCAGATAAAGCAAATGAAAGCCCACTCCTACACATCTTGAAAATTACTGAACAATAAAATCAGTGGAGAATATAATTAATTATCTGTTATTACATTATAATAATAGGGTATTTGAGCCAAATGTCAATAAGAAAAGTATCATGATTTAAAATGAATATTTTTAGCTATTGTTGGACGAGAAAAAATGTTCTTCTAATCATTTAAATTTTTTTATGCTAGAGTGTGTACATATGCAATGAGAGAGAAAGAAAGAGTTCAATAGAAGTGAGACAGAGATGGAGAGAGAGAGAGAGCAGGAAGCAGCACCCTCCACAGAGTCAGGCCATGCCACAGTTCCATCTCTCCATTCCTCCTACTCCTCCGACTGACAACACTCGTGCATGCCCAGGGTGTCAGGCCATTTGCTTGTGGGATTCAAAACTTAGTCATTATGTTGCTTGTTGCTTTCCTCACTGAAGCATGGCATGCCAACTACCGCACCATAGCAGTTGGGCCCTATTATCTGTTTATGAGCCTTTATTGTCTAGTTTTACAGTTTATCTTCTCAAAAAAAAATCCATTTTAATTTTTCACCACTTAAAATACAAACAAAATATCAACTTTACAAATATCTGAAGTTTGAAAACCATTGTGTACCTTTCTGGGTTCTTGTTATCACAGAAGAATTGTTCTGCTCCAGTATTGCAAGAGCTAGAAAAAGTAAGGTAATTCTTTTAAAAACATATGTTTATATTAATCATTATAATTTTAATCTAAGTCTTAAATTATGTGTTATTTAAAATTTGAATAATCTGAAATAAATTTCCAGATTTATCTCAAATTTATCTAAAAATATTAAGTAATTAAATCTTTGATTTGTTATTTTAGATTTTTGCCATATGACACATGTGCTCACTGGACAGAAACAGAGAGAGACATAAAGTGAGAAAGTGAGAAATCACCCCCTGGAAAAGATGGCCGTGCTGCAATATCCCTTCTCCTCCAGTCTCCTTTTGGGCTTTTGTTCATGCATGCCCATACACTTGGTGGAAAAAAATATTTGAAAATTCTGTAGAACTGAACTTCATTATCTCTTGCAGTTTTAATTTTCCACCTCTAAAACTTAATTTGTTTTTCTAAATAAGTTTTTCAAAGTTTGCAGTCTTCTAAAGCATATACCTGAGTTATAAAATAATTTTATATATGTATGTAATTTTTTTTAGAGAGAGCATGTGTGTTAGCCAGAGAAACAGAGACAGAGAGACAGAAAGTGAGGAATCACCTCCCATGGGGTTATGGCTGTGCTGCAATTTCTTCTCCTCCATTTTCCTCTCAGGATCTTAGGCATGCATGCACATGCACCTGACATGAGTTTAAAGCCACCAGGTATAGGACTTGAACTGCAGTCGACTACCTGGGAGTCCAGCAATGTAACCATTATGCTATCTGCTGGTCCTGTATGTATGTAATTTTTTAAAAATTCACTTTGTAATTAGACTGATTTATATTTTTGAATAATTCACAAAATGCAGTTCTCATATATCCCAATCCATATATTAAAATGAGATTACTAATTCTAATATGAAATGTTAAGACACACTGTCAATCATGAAAGAGAAAAGTCCTCTATAATCTTTCAAAAACATACTTACAGGGAATGAGAACCATCACTTTAAACAAAGTGACTACTAAGACGAGGCAAATGATTCCCAGGATCTCAGCAGTGAGCTTCCCTGGAGGTGATGGTAAAACTGCAGGGAGAGAAACAAACACTGAGAAAAGATAGATGGAGCCAGTTTTAGAAGGTTTACAAATAAGAGAACACTCATGCACAGGGAATCATAATGGTAAACTTGGATCCCAATGTCACACCTGCCATTGGAGTCTTTCTCTCTGAATACACCATTGCATTTTCAGTATGTAAAATAATCCATGGACTGCTGACTGAATACTACAGATTGTAAAAATGTCTGAAGAAAATCAGTCTTCAGATTTCATATTAGGACACTCTATCCAATTTACAAAAGAAAAACACGCCCTACTTTGCCATACCTCTCACCCCAACTGCACATTCTTTTTTTTTTTTTTTTTTTTTTTTTTTTGAGAGTTTTTTTCGCTATAGGGCGTGTGCACTCGCCAGACAGACAGAGAGAGACAAAGAGACAGAAAGCGAGAAATCACCCCCCAGAGGGGATGGTCACGCCGCAATCCTTTCTCCTCCATTCTCCTCTCAGGATCTTGGGCATGCACGCACATGCGCCTGGCGTGAGTTTTAAGCCACCGGGTCCGGGACGTGAACCGTGGTCAACTACGTGGGAGTCCAGCGACATAGCCATTACGCTAACTGCTGGTTCCCGACATTCTTAATGATTATATTGAAGCGCTGTTGAATATTCTACCTGTATAATAGCAGGTCCTTTCATTATTCTGATGATCCTGAGAAGCATTTTGAAGGCCTAGTTCCAGATGAGTTTCTTGTTCAGTTGCTGAAATGGAACTTTTAGAGCTTTTAGACTTCTTTTGCAGCCTCTTTGGGTCCTTGACCAGATTGTGTTCTGAATAATTTACTCTTTGTTTATTCATCTTGTGGCTGTGTGATGTCAGGGATTGTGCTTTAGGATAACTGTACCTAAGAAGTTAGTAGATGGTTTACATGATGACAAAACCCTAGCAGAGTCAAAGTAGGTGGTTTGGGACTGACTGAGTAATAGTATTTATTTTGTAGTTAGATGATGTAAAATTCTGCAAATAGTTTCCTTAGAGTTTTAACCAGTAGTTTCATTATAGGATAAGTAATTTAAAATTTTTTGACATTTGACATAATATTAATGTGACAATGAAAAATATGAAATAGTAAATATATGAATAAAATTAACTATTACTTTGAAGTCAGATTTCATAGAAATATTTTGACATTATTAAAATAGCTTTGTTGAAAAGTAAAATGCTGTATTGATAAAAATAATGCACAGCATAGTGCCAATTCTAAAATCCAATAATGATTAATGATTAAGTCATCTAAAGGTGGGAATGTAGCAATGTTAACATATATCATAATTTTTTATTTAAATACTTTTAGCGACCTACATTTACTTAGTTATTTACTTTAGAATTATTTTATTTAACTTTATTTATTTTTTTTAGTTTGACCAGAAAAGGACAGAGTGAGAGAGAGTGAGAGAGGGAAAGTGAGAAAGCAAGCTGCCAGGTCCAGGAGTCGAATCATGAGTGGCTATGTGGGAGTCCGGCACGCTTAAGCACCATGTCACCTGCTGTCCATACAATGATTTATTATAAGGGTATGAGATATCATCAAGCAATCTTTTATTTTGAATTGTTTAAGAGTTCTGAGAAATTATTATTTTTTGAGAGTTTTTTTGTTGTTTGTTTTTGTTTTGTTTTTGCTATAGTACACATGCACTCGCCAGAAAGACAGAGACAGAAAGGGAAATATTATCCCCTGGGGGGGGGTGGCCATACCGCAATCCCTTCTCCTCCATTCTTCTCTTGGGATTTTGAGCACGCATGCACATGCACCCAGCGAGAGTTTAAGCCACCGGGTCTGGGACTCGAGTTATGGTCAACTCTATGGGAGTCCAGCGACATACCATTATGCCAACTGCTGGTCCCAAGTTCTAAGAAATTATTAAACATTTTAAAGAATTTTGTATTTGGAAAATTAAACCATTAAACGCTTTTTAAAAATATTATAATTCTTAACTTCCATGTAGTATTTGTACATATTCATGAAATACAGTGCAGTTTTTTGAAATATATTTCTATTGTGCCTTATTCAACCACGGCAATAATGATATCTACCATCTTGTGCACTCATTACCACTCAGTGTTGTTTATATACATTCAAAATCTACTTGTCTAACTCTCTGAAGGAATACACTGAATGGTTAGGAATATTAGACTAGTGCAGTATTGTATTGCAAACTTGTTCCACATGTCCACCTTCACTTTTGTACACATCAACCATGTTCTCTCTATTCACCCAAGCCCTTCCCCGCCCTATTTCTGCTATGTTCTCCACCTGCATGCAACTGAATGTTTTAGCTTTCACTAGTAAGTAAGAACATAAGGCTGTCCTTCAGTGCCTAGCTTATGTCACTTAGCACTATTTCCTGCAAGGTCACCCATGTTTCCTCAAATGACTGCTGTTATATATATATATATATATATATATATATATATATATATATAATATATTTTTCTGGCATCTAAATTGATTCCAGTGGGGAAAGGACATTTTCTTCAATAAATGATGCTGCAACAACTGGATAACCATACGCAGTAGAAGAAAACTAAATACCTACCATTTACCAGGTACACAAATTAACTCGAGATCTAGCCCTGTAGTCCAATGGTTCAGGGAGCCAGATCCCATATTGATGATTGTATTCTGCATCCCAGCTCCATTGGCTTGAAAAACCTGCTGGGCATATGTGTATACGTGACCAAAATCCCAACAGGATAGAGAAAAGGAGGAGAAGGAATTATGGTCTTACCATACTTCATTCTGGGTTGCTTTTTCTCTTTCTCTTTCTCTCTCTTTGTCTTCTTGTCTCTCCATCTGTCCCTGGGAACACACATGCCCTCAGGTAATATTTTTTAAAAATAAAATGAAAATGTAGAGTTAAACATAAGACCTGAAATCATAAAATTTCTGGAAGAAAACAGAGAAAATGCTTCTGGACATTGATGTAGGCAAGGAGTTTTTAAAATATTGCCTCAAAAGCATAGACAACTAAAGAAAAAAACAAAGAAGAGAGATTATATTAAGCTAAAAGCTTTCTGTACAGCAAAAGAGAAAATCAATAGAGTAAAGAGACTATCGGCAGAAGGGAGAGCAGATTCCCAAGTTATACATGGAGAAGGGGTTAGTAACCAAAATATACAAGGAATGCAAACAGCTCACAAACAAAAAAACAAATAATCTGATTAAAAAAATGGGCAATTGAGCAGAATAGACACTTTTCTCAAAAGATGTAGGGACCAGCAGTTAGCATAATGGCTATGTCCCTGGACTCCCACATAGCCGACTGCGGTTCAAGTCCTGGACCCGGTGGCTTAAACTCATGCCGGGAATGTGTGTGTGCGTGCCCAAGATCCCGAGAGGAGAATGGAGGAGAAGGGATTGCGGCATGGCCATCCCCTCTGGGGGGAGGTGATTTCTCGTTTTCTGTCTCTCTGTCTCTCTCTGTCTGTCTGGCAAGTGCATGTGTCCTATAGCAAAAAAAAAAAAAAAAAAAAAAAAAAAAAAAAAAAGAAAAAGAAAATGTACAAAGGACCAACGAGAACATGGAAAAATACTAGATATCATTAATCACCAGGGGAATATTAATTGATACCTATAATGAGATATCAATACACCTGACTACTGTTAGAATGGCTATTTAAAAACCAACCAACCAACAAACAAGCAAAAATAAAAAGTGTGAACACTGTTGTGGAGAAAGAGGAACTCTCTGGCACTTTAGGGGAATATAAATAAGCACAGTTTTTATGGAAAACAGTATGGAGGTTCTTCTAAAACAAACAAAAAGATTTTAGAAACATTTTACAGAAGTAGTTGACAATTGATTTAGTGGCTAAAACATGAAATCATCAAATGATAAGTAAGAGTATAGACTATCTATGGGAACACACTGCTAACTCAGTTTCAAAAGGTCCTATTGTTGTTAAAGTCAATGAGGGTCACTTTAGTCATATAATTGTAATAATTCAGTTAATACATTTAATAATTCAGTCAACTCTGCAGTCAGTGAGATTTAGAATTATGACTATGAAACTTAAAATAGACCACCTTAAAAAAGTTACTTAGTAACTAATAACCAAGTTTATTAATCTAGAACAGGAATAATATTTTATAAAATATAGTGTATAAAAATACACAAAATAACAGTTGAAAATCGACAATAAATATTAACTATTTTAATTACTGTTAACACTATAACCATTTTACTATTTCTAATTCATATTATGACTATATGAAATAATTAATAAAATATGTATCTCGTATCATTTTGACTCATCTTTTAAAAAATGTTGTCTTAGTTCTTTTTATGTCTTTCAATTGTATATACTTAAGATTACACTTTATAGAAATCACTTGTCTTTGTTAAAAATAAAAACTACTTTTATATAATCTATGTGAGTTTGTGAAGAATTAGTTTTGACTTTCAGGATTCAATAAACTCATTATAAAAAATCTATTTTTAAAGGCTAAGTTAAAGGTATTATTACACTTGAACTGTTACAAAATGAGATTATAGTTCTTCATTAACCTGGTGTTTCTGGGTTTTACTTTAAAATATATTGATAAACAAAGTTAAACATCATATTTTTGTGCATTTGACCAATTCTCCACAGGCAATAATTTAAGAATAAAGAATAAAAATGAAAACTTTAAGAAATCCTGAAACATATCACCTATTTTAGGCTTCTTTTATTCCCCAAATTATTCAAATAAATAAACTGGTGTTCTATTTTGCTTATTGTATACTAGTTCTACCTCACTTGCATAGTGTCTAGTATTGTAGCTTTACTCTGAATAAGGTAGGCAGAGAGTCAAAGAGCAGCAACACATACCTTCATTTACAATAAAGTCATGTAGCTTTTAGTAGCAAGGCCAGTCTCCTCTCTCAAGTATCAGAAATTCCCTGTGATCTTCACAGACTGCCCAGTGAAGGGTCAGAATGAGACCAGAGTAACAGAAAAAAATAGCATTCTTATATATGTGACACTTATGGTTTAAACAGGAAATTCTCACACTTGGCTAATTTGAAGAAAGTTTATCTCATCACAGGCCTCTAGAATGTGAAAAAGACTTCCAATAACTAGTGTATCATTAATTTGTCCATATTCAAGTGACTGAAAAATTGTCTACATTTACTACAAGACAAGGAGGGTGTAAAAACTTGACTATGTAGTTGACTTGTTTCCATCTCAAGATAAATGCCAGAAACTCAAACCTTGAGGATTTTAGATGTTAAAGTTCTATTTTATTTTAAAGAGAGATTTTCTTGCTATAGGGCACACGTGATCACCAGAAAGAGACAGTAAGAGAGAAATCACCCTACTTACTCCAGTGAGGATGGCCACACCACAGTCCCTTCTCCTCCACTCTCCTCTAGGGTTTTGGGAGATGTGTTCTTTTTTTTTTTTTTTTTTTTTTTTTTTTTTGAGGTTTTTTTGCTATAGGGCACATGCACTCGCCAGAAAAACTGAGAGACACAGAGAGACAGAAAGCGAGAAATCACACACACCCCACCCCCCCAGGGCATGACGATGCTGCAATCCCTTCCCCTCCATTCTCCTCTCGGGATCTTGGGCATGCATGCACACACGCCTGACGTGAGTTTAAGCTACTGGGTCCAGGACTCGAACCATGGTCGACTATATGGAATTCCAGTGACACAGTCATTATGTCAACTGCTGGTCCCCCTGCCAGGCATATTTTAAGCCACCAGATCCAGAACTCAAACCGCGGACAGCTACATGGGAGTCAAGTAGCAAAACCATTACATCTGCTGGTCCCCATGTTCTATTTTATACAAGGTTGCTAATCCTTAGCATTGTGTACTTCTTTTTCTATATCCTTTTTACACATTTCTATCATGATGGAAAAAAATAATAAAATCTTAATTCTATTATCTAATAAATATTTAATGATTATTTTTTGCTAATTATTCTGAGGAACTAATCTTCAACTTTATTCCAGCTAGCACAATCACTGTCCATTTCCAAACGTATCTTCTTAATTTCTCTACCTCTTTCCTAAAAATTTTTGATTCAAGTTTATTTTTTGAATATCAGTTATTCAGATTCATCTGATAAAAATAAATGGGTCTGGAAAAAATAAAAATATTAAATATGTTGAACTTTATCACCATGCCACAGATTGAAATATCAAATCACTTCTCATTACCTGATTCAATTCAGTCATGACTATTTGACTTCTTTTTAAAGGAATATTTGCTATGAAAACCAAAAGCCCAAGTCAATGTAAGTAGAAGAAAATTGATTATAAAATATCTTATCTAATGAGTAAATGAGGAGGTCAAAAATACTAGACATTCATATTGGAAGTAAAAAGACACATGAGCGTCAAATAACACAAAACTTCAAATGTCTGTTATCTGGTTTATTTCAAATAGAATTCTGTTCTTAGTTTCTTATTTTGTATCAAGGGAAAGAGTGGGTGATAGCTACCTGTAATTTCTTTTTTAAAAATATAATTAATTAATTAATTAATTTTAATTTGACCAGAGAGACACAGAGTGAGTGAAAGAGAAAGTGAGAAAGCAAGCCACCAGGTCCAGGACTCAAACCATGATTAACCATGTGGGAGTGTCTAGCACCTTAACCACTATGCCACCTGCTGGTCCTGCTACCTGTTATTACTAAGGATATTCACCTCACTTCCTCATAGTTTCTAAGACTGAGTTCAAGCAAATCCACATATTTATCTTTGCAAAATATAGAACACTTCAGTTTAAATGCAAATTTTTGACTTTGCATCTGGATTAACTTTTGATTCTTCAGCAATGGCTGATTTTGTCTGGTTATGTAATGCCTCTTAGAATTATACTTTATTTTCATATACTACATTATTTAAATATTCATGTATAAGTATATACTTATACTTGTTAGGAATAAATTTATTTTGTATTAAGAATGATGGATAAAGAAGTTAATAACAAGTTGGGACCAGCAGGTGGTGAGGTGGTTAAGGTGCTGGATATTCCCACATAACCAACCACGGTTTGAGTCCCGGACCTGGTTGCTTGCTTTCTCACTTTCCCTCTCTCTCGCTTTCTGTGTCTCTCTCTGGCCAAATTAAAATAAATGAATGAATAAATAAAATTAAATAATTCTTTTTTAAAAAAAGAAGTTAATAACAAGTGAAATTGTTCTTTCATATAAAGGCAAACAAATATATTTTCAAGAATCTTTTAAAAATGAATAGAAGTAGTTATCAACTTGCTTTAGTTAAGAAAATATTAGGGATTCTCTAAAGATAAAAAACTTAATTTAGGGGGCGGTAAGTGGCATGATGGTTAAGGTGCTGGACTCCCACATGGCTGACTATGGTTTAGTCCAGAACCTGGCAACTTGCTTTCTCATTTTCCCTTTATAATTATAATTATAAATAAAATTAAATAGACTATTTTTTAATAGAGCTACTTAGTTATAAGACATGAGTACTCACTGGAGAGACAGAGAGACATAAAATGAGAAATTACCCCTCAGGGGGAGATGGCCATGCCACAATCCCTTTTCCTCTATTCTCCTCTTGGGATTTTGGGCATGCACATACACACACGTAGCATGAGTTTCAAGCCACTAGATTCAGGATTTGAACCACAATTGAATACATAGGAGTCAAGTGACGTAACCTTTACATCATCTGCTATTACCTAAAATAATCCTTTAAAAAAACACCTTATTTCAGATGAAAACTTGAATATGCAAATGGAATGAATAGTTGATGAAAAGAATTTATGTATATATAAGTAAATAAGTATTTAGTCAATAAAATATAAAAAAGTCTCACTTTAATTGTCAAAGGGCATGTGTGCTCACTAGAGAGACAGAGAAAGAGACAAAGAGACAGAGAGGAAAAAGCATTCCCCAATGGGACATGGTCACACTCCAATTCCTTCTTATCTATTTCTCCATCCTTTTGGAATTCAAAGTATACACACACACACACACACACACACACACACACATGCCTAGTGTTCTTTTCTATGTTCTCTTCTTTTCCTTTAATTTGTCAGAGGGTATGGACATTTGCCAGAGAGAGAAAGAGACACACAGACAGAATGAGAGGTAAAATGAGAAAGCACCCTTACAGAGGTATGGCCACAATCATTTCTCTTTTTTTCCTCAAGAAAAATTGGGCACACATACCCAGCATGTTTCCTGTCATTGGGCCTGGGAATTGAACCATGCATTTGACTGTGTTGAATCTAGCCACTTTAACCACCATCCCATTGGCTGGCCTTCCACTGTGTTTTCCAAGCCACAAACTGGATTGGAAAACAGTTTGGATTTGGGATTCAAACTGCTATCATTGCCTATGGGGCTGGCCCTCGATTTTAAAAATGTTTATTCATATTAGAATCAAGTAAGAAAATTCTGCCTAAGCAGTAAATTAAGCTTGCTCTAGACCATTTGTGTTGTAATAACAAAATACCACAGATTAACACAATAATAAACATTATAAATTTATTTCTCAGTTCTGGATGTGAAAAATCCAAAATCAAGAAGCCATGAGGTCTCTAGTCTGGGTAGAGCTGTTCTTTTCTTTCCCTCTTCCACGATGACACTCTGTGGTGTGTCCTCACATAACAGAAGGTAGAAGGACTAAAAGGCTCAAAGCTTCAGCCCTTTATGAGACACTAATCCATTCATTTCAGCAGAACCTTCAGGACAAATCACTTCCCAAAAGACTCATCTCTTAAAACAGCCACAACAGGGGTTGAGTTTCAACAAGAATTTTGGAAAGACACAAGCATGGATATATGGAATGGGTAGTTACATCTCCTCCTTGTCAAGCCATTTGTTTGACTTTAATGAGCAGAATGTGTGCTGCAAATGCAGGGCAATAACTAAAAAAAAATTCAAAGATTATAAAATTAACATGTTCATAGAGTGGAAAGTGAACAATAAACCGGTTTAATGTGAAAACATAAGAAAATAAAGAAAAAGAGCTCAAAATTTGATAATATTTAATACAAATTAAATGATAATTTTATTTTAATAATGACATTTTATTTATATATTTACTTACAAACAAAAACATAAAAATCATATGCTGAACAATTTAATAATTTTTTATAAATAGAAAAATTATGATTTAAATCCAAGACTATATATTTATATTTTTTTAAGAGATATTTTTACTATAGGACACATTCACTTGCCAGAGAGACAAAGAGACAGGGAGACGGAAAGTGAGAAATCATCTCCCAGGAGGAATGACCATGTCACCATCCCTTCTCTGTTTTCTTCTTGGGATTTTGGGCTTGTGTGTACATTCACCTGGCATTTTAAGGTTTGGGTCCGGGACTTGAACCATAGTCAACCATGTGGGAGTCCAGCGACGTAACCATTACCCCATCTGCTGGTCCTAAACCCATGGCTATATTTTAAAGTAACCATTTTCTGTCCCAACAAGGCACTTCTTTCACTTACGGATAAAGACCAAAATATAGTTGTGTGCCAAACAAGGACTTTTCAGTCAACGACAGACTGCACATACAAAGGAAGTCTCAGTTTACTCTAATGGAGGGCCAGTTGGTGCAGCAGAGCACAGCACTCTGCAAAGGTTCCCCATAGGAGAAGGTCTGGGTTACACCCCACGACTATACTATACATTGCCAGGCACATGGATATGTGTTTTGGCTGATGAATCTGTTGGAGGATGCCTCTCTCTGTCTCTGTCATGGAAAAAATGAATAAACTGTAAAGAAAGATGATAATGAAGCTGAAGAATTCCTGTGGACTACTGATATCACAGCTATCATAGAGTTTTAATATAGTGCATTATCAATGTTTGTGTGAGAACGCTGGTGCAGACAAGCCCACTGTGCTGCAGGTCATCCAAATGTACACAGCAGGCATAATTATGTACAGTACATCCTACTTGATAATAAGTGATTTATTATTAGTTGTGAATTTACCATACTATACTTTTTTATGATTATTTCAGAGTTACTCCTTCTACTTAAAAAAAAAAGTACAAAACAGTATGCCCTGTTTACACTACCAAATGTATAAGATTTCTTTTTTTTGGCACACATGTAGCAAACAAACAGTTCTGCAGCAGACACTACCAGGACAGAGCATCAGATCCCATAGGTTGAAAGTCTCTGGGCATGACCATCCCCCCTGGGGGGTGATTTCTCGCTTAGTGTCTCTCTGTCTTTCTCTGTCTTTCTGGGGAGCACACGCTTCCTATAGCAAAAACCTCTTAAAAAAATGTATATGTGTGTGTGGGAATACCTGTATTTCTGTAAAACTTCAATACTAAAATATACAAAATCAGACTGGACTTTTTAAAAAATAATACATTGAAAGACATAGTCATTCAATAGAAGTCAAAATTATAAAAATAACCAATTTTTTTTTTTTGAGAGGTTTTTTGCTATAGGGCGCGTGCGCTCGCCAGACAGAGAGAGACATAGAGACAGAAAGCGAGAAATCACCCCCCATGGGGGATGGTCACGCCGCAATCCCCTCTCCTCCATTCTCCTCTCGGGATCTTGGGCACGCACGCACACGCGCCCAGCGTGAGTTGTAAGCCACCGGGTCCGAGACGCGAACCGCGGTCGACTACGTGGGAGTCCAGCGACATAGCCATTACGCTAACTGCTGGTTCCCAAAATAACCAATTTTTAAAATTATTTAAATGATTTAATGCAGTCCTAAACATAATCTCAGCAAAGTTTATTTAATAATTTATTGAAGTGTGATGTACAAGTATAAATTATATCTATTTAAAGTGTATAAATCAGTGATTTTTAAGGTGGTAACAGTGTTACAATGCCAAACTTTCAAGACTTAGGAAGGTTCCATCACTCCGAATGAAACACTGCACCTGTTAGTAATTACTATTAACCTCCCCACAGCCATAGGAAACCACTAATCCCCTTTCTGTCCCTGTAAGTTTGCTTCTTCTTGAGCATTTATAGAAACAAAATCATGTGACATGCAAACATCTGTAAAGGTGGAATGCCACACGTATAATGTTGAGAAAAAACTGCCAGACACAGAACTAATATCTGTAGTTTTTGAAATCTATTATAGTTCAATAGCTTTTTGAAAATAATTTGAATAATGTACTTTATTTTCAGACTTACACAATCACATCCCTATTTCTATGATCAATAGCATTGCCTGACAGATTCCAAATGAACATGTATTATTTCCCAAGCTTATGCTTACAGCTATAGGTTTGTGTAAGTTCACAAGCAGATGACAGAAGATGGGCGAAGGTGAGCATGGCACAGTTATGTGCACCAAATGGTTCCATTATTCTGTAGAAGAGAAAAGTGGACAATTCTGTTATACTTAAGGAGACTATCCAAGAAATAATAATTTTCCCATATAATTTAAAATTAAAGAAATATATGACTGTTTTCTATAATTTCCCTAAGAGTTGGCTATTATCAAAATTGAGTAGTCTATTGTTTGATATTAATATTAACATTTCACTACTTTTACATCTTTCTTCAACTTAAACTTGCTAATATAGTGCTCTGAATTTTTCTTTCTTGTGTATTTTCTTCCTGTGTATAGCATCATTGAAAGAAACATACTTGAGTTTGAAGGTTGAGCCATTTGTCAATACCCAGGGATGATCCTCGCTCTTACGGAAAACTCCAATCCATGATGGAGGCATTAAGGACCTCAGCAATTCCTACAAAAAGTAATTAATTTTTATTTAAATGACCATTATGAAAGCTTTTAATATTTTTAAAAAGGTAAGCAGTGCATTCATTCATAGGAGCCCCAATTTCTGAAAGAATCTATTAAGCTCTGACTCTATAATCTATAGATTCCATAATAAATAAAGCAATCTATTAAAGCTGAAATTCACTTTTTGCCTAAACGTTTGTAATTTTTATTTCAGATTAACTTTTATGTATTTTTACTTTGAAAATTCTTATGATAATAAGGAAAATTATGATTCATGTAATTTACTGGTTGCTCATGCTGACCAAAAAAAACATGGTAAGGATTTGATTAAGTTTTCATATACTGGACATTCATTTCTACAGATACTGTGGCAACATCAATATATCTTTTGGCTATTTTTTCAGATTTTGGAGTTTGGAAGTAAATTAAGGGGTTCCCATTCAAGAAATAAATGACATAGAAACCAAATATTTAGTTTTCTGGGCTCCACACTCTTCTGGAAGCAGATAAGCCCCAATTTATTGCTTCTGTATTGGTGGAATACAAATGACCCCGCAGGGGTAGCACAGACACAGGACTCACACTTAATGCAACTGTGACCCTGGAACTGATTAAAAAACACAAGCAAAGGAGCAATCCCAAAGCACGGAAAAGTAAGATGAATGGTTCGGGACCCCACGTTTACGGGTAGACAGTGCCTGAGTGAGTCTCTTTCTTCCCCAACAGAAGAAAGTAACTTAGGCCTGTTGTTCTCTGCACCCAAACTAGCAATAAGAAGTGGTTCAGGGATGCTCCCCACTTCCCTATATTGCAAGGGAGTCCTGCCAACTCCCCCAGGCATGGCTGGTACCACTGGCAGCCATCATGTTATCGGGAGAGATGCTAAGGGGAAATAGCTAGAGGATGTGCTTCCCCATCCTCCAAGAGACTCCAGGGGGAGGACATGAATGTGGGGATCAGACAAGGAACCCCAAGACTACAGGTGCTCCACCCAGGGAGTCTATTTGTCCCCAAGGGCAGGAGACACAGTTTTCCCGGCCAGAGACACAGGATAAGATGGTTATTCAAATGCTACAGTCACATAATACAGCAGTGAAAATCAGCTACAGCAAAGTGCAGTGAAGCAGATGAACTGCACAAATATCATATGGGAGTAAAGGAGACTGTCCTATGGTATGAATTGGCGATACAGGGTTCAGAAATGGGCAAGACTTATAGTATCTTTTTTGAACGATTTTTGATATAGGGAATGTGAAAGACAGAGACAGAGAGACAGAAAGTGAGAAATCATCCCCCCAGGGCGAATGGTCACACTGTGATCCCTTCACCTCATCCTCCTCTTGGGATTTTAGGAATGCACACACATACACGTTTCAAGCCACCAGGTTTGGGACTCAAAGTGCTGTCGAACACATGGGAGTCCAGCACCTTAACTACTCCCCATGTGCTGACCCAAGGCTTAGTTATAATATTAAATCCAGGGTTGTGATTAGAGGAGGAGGGAGAAGTGAGGAGAGCACACACAAGTCTGGGGCTGCTGGAGGCTGGAAACTTGTATTTTGTGATCTCTCAGACTCATTAGTTTATTCCCTTTGAGATCAATCTGTGCAAGCAGATATGGTTGGTTTTCTTTATGCACGTTAAAACAATGTAGCAAAGTTTATTTTAGAAAAAAGAAAGAGTACCTGGTTTCTAAGAAAAGCAAGACTGGAAATAACTAAATGTGCACTAGCTGATACAAATACAAACTAAACATTGTAAAGTCAAATATGGAACATACTGATTTGACAACAAACCTACAAAGTACCTACAAAAACAAGGATGAATTCTACAAATAAAATATTCACTGAAATAAGCTATTAATAAAACCATTGAGGTCTCTCCACAGCCTGCGCCTTTGGCTGCAGCTACCTGGTACATTTGAAGGCACCTGGTGAGCAAGGGGGCACGCTGCCCCTACTGCTTCCCTTCCAGACCCCCAGTCCAGGACCCACCCAGGCCCCTAGACAAGTAGAAAGTTCCTCCATCTTTTTTCTTCTTTACTGTCCCTCATTCTTTTGTAAATTCCTTCCTCTCTGTCTCTCCACAGCCTGCACCTTTGGCTACAGCTGCCTGGTACATCTGAAGGCACCTGGCGAAGTGCTAATGTGGTACACGACTTTTTCTTGATTTCCTTATCTCCTCCTTTCTTTTCTCTTATATTATCTTCTCTCCTTCTTCTTCCATGTGAATGGATTAAATTCCCCAAACAAGAAACACAGACTGGCCGAATGGATAAAAAAACAGAGACCCTCTATCTGTTGCCTACAGGAAACCCACCTCATCGATAAAGACATACATAGACTGAAAGTGAAGGGTTGGAAAAAGGTTTACCATGCAATAGGGAACAAAAAAAAAGCTGGAGTTGCGATACTAATTTCTGACAATATAGCCTTTAAAACAAACACTGTTCGAAGAGACAAAGAAGGGCACTATATTGTAGTAAAAGGATCAATAGATCAAGAAGATATAACTCTTATAAATATCTATGTGCCCTCAACACTGCACTATCCCCTTGGGACAGATCATTTAGAGAAACAATAGATAAAGAGGTAAAGGATCTGAATGATACCATAAATGAAATGGACTTAACAGACATCTATAGAACTTTCCATCCAAAAACCACAGATACACTTTTTTCTCACCCCCACATGGAACCTTTTCGAAGATTGACCACATCGTAGGGCACAAAGCAAGCCTCTACAGATTCAAAGGCATAGAAACTATTCCCAGCATCTTCTCTGACCATGATGGAATTAAACTTGAGTTTAATTTCAAGAAAAATCCTCAAAAATACTCATATACATGGAAACTAAATAACTTACTACTGAATGACTCCACAACTACTGATGAAATAAAGTCCGAAATCAAAAGATTCATGGAAGCTAACGACAATGAGGACACGAGTTTCCATAATCTTTGGGACACTGCTAAAGCAGTCATAAGAGGGAAGTTTATAGCAATTAGTGCTCATAAGAGGAAGACAGAAAGAAGGCAAATAGATCACTTAACATCATGCCTCAGAGAATTGGAGAAGCAACAGCAAAATGATCCAAAACACTCCAGGAGAAAGGAAATAATAAAGATCTGAGCAGAAATAAATGAAATAGAAAATAAGCAAACTATACAGAAAATAAATGAAAGTAAAAGCTGGTTCTTTGAAAAGATAAACAAAATTGATATACCACTAGCGAGACTTATTAAGAAAAAGAGAGAAAGGAACCAGGTGAATCAAATCTGCAATGAAGCAAGAAATATAACAACAGACAAAGCAGAAATACAGAACATAATTAGAGGATATTATGAAAAACTATATGCCAAGAAACAAGACAGTCTGGACGAGATGGACAAATTCCTGGACACATATAATCTACCAAGATTGAGCCAGGAGGATATAGAAAGCCTAAATAGGCCCATAACAAGCCAGGAGATTGAATCAGTAATAAACAGCCTTCCAACAAAGAAAAGCCCTGGCCTGGATGGATTCACCTCTGAATTCTATAAAACTTTCGAAGAAGAGTTAACCCCCATTCTGCTCAAGTTATTTCTAAAGATCCAAAAGGGTGAATCTCTCCCGAATTCATTCTATGAAGCCTCTATCACCCTTATCCTCAAAACAGATAAGGACAGGACAAGGAAGGAAAACTATAGACCAATATCTCTGATGAATATAGACTCAAAGATTCTCAACAAGATACTAGCAAACTGTATCCAACAACTTATAAAAAAGATTATACATCATGATCAGGTAGGCTTTATTCCAGGAATGCAAGGTTGGTTCAACATACGCAAAACCATAAATGTAATACACCATATTAACAGGAAAAAAGACAAAAACCATATGGTCATATCGATTGATGCAGAAAAAGCATTTGATAAGATACAACATCCCTTTATGCTCAAGATGCTCAGCAAAATTGGCATACAAGGGTCATTTCTCAACACAATAAAAACTATCTATGAAAAACCCATCGCGAATATCATCCTGAATGGAGAAAAGCTGAAAGCTTTCCCACTGAAAATGGGTACACAAGACAAGGATACCCACTTTCTCCGCTCCTTTTCAACATAGTACTAGAAGTCCTCGCCAACGCAATCAGAAAAGAGGAAAAAATTAAAGGCATCTAAATAGGAAAAAAAGAGGTGAAACTCTCTCTATTCGTAGATGACATGATTCTGTACATAGAAGACCCAATGTTTTCCATGAAGTAATTTCTGAAAGTAATGCACGAATACAGTAAAGTTGCAGGATACAAAATTAATATACAGAAGTCTATAGTGTTTCTATATACAAACAACAGGCAGATGGAGATAGAACTGAAAAAAGTTACTCCATTTACCATAGCCACAAAAAGTATAAGATACTTAGGGATAAATCTAACCAAAGAAGTAAAAGACCTCCACAAGGAAAACTATGAGAGGCTAAAAAAAGAAATTGAAAATGACACAAAAAAGTGGAAGGACATCCCATGTTCCTGGATTGGAAGAATTAATATAACCAAAATGGCAATTCTACCCAAATTAATCTACCTATTTAATGCAATGCCAATCAAAGTACCAGACACATTCTTCACAGATTTAGAAAAGACGATCATAAAATTAATCTGGAATAATAAAAGACCCTGCATTGCCAAAGCAATTCTACAAAAGAAGAGTGGAGTGGGTAGCATCTCACTCCCTGACCCAAAAATATACTACAAAGCTGTGGTAATCAAAACAGCATGGTATTGGCACAAGAACAGACATGTGGACCAATGGAACAGAATTGAGTCCACAGGAATAAATTCCCAATTATTCCGTCAACTGATTTTGGACAAGGGGTACCAGTCAATCCAGTGGGAAAAGGAAAACCTCTTCAGCAAATGGTGCTGGAAAAACTGGATTTCCACCTGTAGAAAGATGAATCTGAACCCCTACCTGTCACCTTTGACAAAAATCAAGTCAAGGTGGATCAAGGATCTAAATCTAAGACCCCAAACTATTAAACTGCTTCTAGAAAACACTGGGGAAACTCTGGGAGACATTGGGGTAGGGAAAGACTTCTCACATAAGACCCTTAAAGCACAGTCGATAATCCCCAAAATAGACAAGTGGGATTACATCAGACTAACAAGTTTCTGCATGGCAAAAGACACAGTAATTAGTGTGAATCAACAGTGTTCAGAATGGGAAAATATTTTTGTAAACTATGCATCAGATAAGGGATTGATAACCAGAATACATAAGGAAGTAAAGAAGCTGTTTGGAAAAAAGATGATGAACCCTATTAAAAGATGGGAGAAAGAGTTGAAAAGAACACTCACTAAAGATGACATATGAATAGCCAGAAGGCATATGAAAAAATGCTCAATATCCCTCATTGTAAGGGAAATGCAGATCAAAACAACAATGAGTTACCACCTAACCCCAGTCAGAATGGCGAAGATTAAAAAAACAAAGAATGATAAGTGTTGATGGGGATGTGGTGAAAAAGGAACTCTCTTACACTGCTGGTGGGAATGTAAATTAGTCCAACCACTGTGGAGAACAATTTGAAGATTCCTCAAAAATCTACAAATAGAACTGCCATATGATCCAGCAATCCTGTTTCTGGGCATCTACCCAAAGGACAGAAGAATTTCTCATTGGAAAAGTGCTTGCACATCGATGTTTATTGTGGCCCTTTTCACAATTGCTAAGACATGGAACCAACCCAAATGCCCCCGTACGGCTGAATGGTTTGAGAAACTGTGGCACGCATACTCTATGGAATACTAATCAGCCATTAAGAACAACAAAACCCTGGCTTTTGACAGAAAGTGGAAAAATATGGAAGTTTTACTGCTGAGTGAAGCAAGCCAGGCTATGAAGAAGAGACTCTGTATGTCCCCACTTAACATATACCGAATATCCACACTCTATAACTGAAACTGATGGGCTAAAGGATGTACAAACACAAGAGGTAGATGTGAATGCCAGATGTGGTGTGTGTGGAGGAGTGGGGCCTGGGGAAGAACATTTGGAGGAGGGATACGAAGACAGTACTGTTGAGACAGGGAGGTAGTGTTGTTATGTTTCGATCAACTCGACCAGGGAGAAATGTTCATATATTGAAATGATCACCTTGTAAGCTAAATAATGTGATTGAATGTATTAAAAAAAGTAAATAAAAAAATAAATAAATAAAGGCACAAAATAAAAAAAAAAAACCCAAAAAATCATTGAAACATTTATCGTCTTACCTTTTCTTCTTCACTATCTATATAAAGCAGACTAGAGTTCTTAGAAGCGCAGTCTCCCAAACTCTCATTCCAAGTTTTTTTTTCCACAGAAATGTAATAACAACTGTTGGAATATGTTAACCAGTCCTTTGGACAACCACTGCAGTGATATGCTGAGGAAAGATTATTCATTACTAACCAGAAGCAATATGGATTTTTAAAAATGAATATTAGTTTATATATGTGCATACTCATAGACACATATGCACATATCTAAGTAACCTCAGATGTTGGTACCTATCAAACGAAACACACTGACTGACACACACAAGCACAGAAAATGGTCAGACTCTGACGCTCATCTTTTAAATATGTTACTAAATAAACTAAAACATACCCTACACCTGTTGAAAATTACTGAACAAAAATGTTACTTAAGAGTAAAATAATTTATCTGTGATTACATTATGGCAGTAGAAAATCTGAACCAAATGTCACCAAGTGGATACCCTGATTTTAAAGTTTTTAAGTTATTTTTTGATAGAAAGGAATGTCTTCCTTTAATATTTGTTTATGAGGGACCAGTAGATGGTGCAATTCTTACATTGCTGGACTCCCACGTAGTTGAATGCAGTTCAAGACCTGGACCCAGTGGCTTAGAACTCATGCCAGGTGCATGTACATGTATGCCCAAAGTCCCAAGAAGAGAATGGAGGGAAGGGATTACAGCTTGGCTATTTCCTCGGAAGAGGGGGGAATGATTTCCCAATTTCTGTCTTTTTCTCTCTGGCAATTGCATACACCCTATAGCAAAAATCTCTCTAAAAATTATTTATGAACATTAATTACCTAATCATGTTCATTACCCTAAAAATCTATTATAATTTCAGCACGGTTTTTCAATAGAGACAAAATATCGACTTTGCTAATATTTAGACTTTGAAAATCATGACGTACCTTTCTGGGTTATTGATATCGCAGAAGAATTGCTCTGCTCCAGTTTTAGAGTAGCTAAAAAAATTAAAGTAATCCTTATAAAATATCAATATCTAAATAAGTCATGTAATTTTAGTTTAGTTTTAAATTTGGTGTACACTTTTGTGAACTAGAGTCATCTGCAATAAATTTAGTTTTATCAAGCAAGTTTAAAGTTATGAAAGTTTTAGTTAAAAATTCTTCAAATGTCATATGAAACAAACCACCACCTCCTAAGTATTGATCACTTTTATAAAGTAATTTCTTGCCTTCCAACCCAACCCCCAGTGAGTGAGTTTCCACATACTGAGTGTCTAGACAGGTCTAGGTGCACAGTAGCGAAACATCAGAATACTTTCAGGGTCATAGAAAACATCTCCCCCGCAACCAGAAAGGGAGAAACTCATCTTCATAAATCTGAATTCAAATCTCTTTTTGCGGATATCACATTGCAAAACACAGTGGCACAGGAGAATGGCAGAGAAGTACCTCACAGTAAAGTGAAGCATACTAACTTACAGTTGCAGAAACTTCCAACAAATTAGCCAAATATGTATATACTACCAAATGATTAAAAATCAGAAAAGAGAGACTGCAAAGTGAGCAATAGGATTAGGACAGAGCTGCAGAGAGCACGCTCATCTCCTCCCACACACCTCTGAATTCTCTGTTGAAACCCTGCAGCTCAGCCCATGCACACCTGTTCTTTGGAAACTAAGATGCATTTGTAATACACAGTTCCATCAACAAAGTGCAGGTTGCTTGGTGAGCATCAGGAAAACAGAACTGCAGAGAAAATGTGGGTCATCTCCTGTATGTCTCTAATACTTAGAATTAACTCCCAAAAGTAGGAAGATATGTATAATCCATTAGATGACCAGAAACCACTACAGAGGCACAAGAAATACAAGAAACCAAGAAAATCTCTCTCCTTCAACGAAAAGAACAGCCTTTCATCATCCACAGAAAATATAATGGAATTTGTGGAAATGTCAGATAAAGAATTTAAAATACTCATTGTGGCAAAGCTAACAGAGATGCAAGAGATGAGAGACAACAAACTCCAGATGACGCAGGAGAAAAGAGACAATGAATTCCAGAAATTGAGGAAGTTCTTGCACAATTTGAGAGAGAAAATGCACACCATAAAAAGGAATCAAATGAAAATGTTAGAGATTAAGGCTGTAATACAGGATATCAAAACCTCCCTTGAAAGTATTGAAAGCAGATTAGATCATGCAGAAAATCGAATCTCATATGGAGAAGATAGAATCTCTGACCTAGAAAAATTCACCAAAAAGATGGAGAAAATAACCTAAAAATGAGAATAATATAAGAATAATACTAGCTACCATTAGATGCTCAAACATTTAGATAATCAGTTTCCCAGAAAGTGAAGAAACTAATCAGGGTAGTGATAATCTATTCCGTGAAATCCTAGATGAAAACTTTCCAAAACTAAAGAGGCATTCAAATATCCAGACCCACAAAATACAAAGGACTCCATATAGAATCAACCCAAGAAGATCTTCTCCAAGACACCTTATAGCCAGACTGACCAAAACCAGACATAGACAAGATACTAAAATTGGCAAGAGAAATGCCAAGTTACTTTGAAAGGATATCCCATCAGGCTAACATTGGACCTCTCCTCAGAAATAATGCAAGCAAGGAAAGAATGGGAAAATATATTAAAAGTGTTAAGTGAAAAACAATTTCAACCTACAATACTGTATCTGGCAAGATTATCCTTCATATGGGAAGAAAAACTTGACTCATTCTCAGATAAACAAAACCTAAAAGAATTTACGAACACCAGACCAGCTCTTCAAGAAGTTCTGAAGGGAGTGCTATACCAGGAAAACTAAAGACAGAAAGAAGAGAAAAACAACCAAGATAATGGCCAACTTAATGGTAGGAACAAGTCAGGAAATATCAATAATAGTGTTGAATGTTAACTTCCAGGATTTAAATGGAAACATCAGACCACAGTAATACTGCAAATTCAACAAAGGAGAGATTAGTTACATGAGACTGAACTGGTAAAACAGAATTCTATGACTTTTGACTAAAACATTACTGATTTACTTCCATCCTTTGTCTTCCAGATTTAAGGATTTTTGTTTTCTTTTGAGTTGTTCATAAGTTCAGCAATTTGTTAATTTTTTTTTAAATTGAAACGTAAACTTTTCTCCCTTCCTGACTCTTTTGTAATAGGAAAATATTTGTGCACATTCTTTTTCTGTGGCAGAATGGTTATTTGCATTAGTTCAATGATACAATAGTATCCATTGCCTTGCACCAGAAATTAAATTCTTATGGGGCTTTGTGCAAATAACAGACCAAATCGAGACTTAAACTTATTTATTTTTTAAAAAATAAGTTTGTTTATACCTTTCCTTAGTAAAATGGGGAATGGATAGAGGAAAAAAAAATGTTTGAGAAGAAAATTACAATGCACTTGTCACTAGATTTTAGCTTTGCCCATATTTTTATTTAATTAATATCTTTTGTAAACTAAAAAAATGTGAAAAAAAGTTTAGTATGGAAGGGAGGTAGGGGATGAGGAAGAAAAAAAACAAAAGTACTTTTAATTGACAAGAAAATGAGAAGCTATTTGCTGATGATAACGTATATAGTAATATCTTTGTCTTGACTGATATGCATGACATTCGTTAAGGAAAAAAATGCTGTACACTGTAAAGATATATGTGATTAAATGTAAACAGATAAAAATAATAGAAAAATAATTTATTTTTCACATGAGGCTTTTCAGTTTCCTAAAACATCTTTGAGCTATAGAGTTACAATATATGTACATAATTGAAATGATACTCTCTACATTCTCTTATACTTTTGACAAATTCAGAATAACTCTTCCACATTGGGTCCAAATATATACATTAAAATGAGAATTCTGTTCTCTGGTATCAAATGTTTACAGGCAACAGTCACTTGAGATCATTGGAAGGGAAAGTTCCCTTTTAATAATCTTCCAATAGACACTTACAGGGAATAAGAACTACCATTACCACAGTGACCATTAAGATAAAGCAGACAATTCCCAGGATCCCAGCAATGAGCTTCTCTGGAAGATATAGTATATCTGCAGGGAGAGAAAGGGAAACACTGAGAAAGGACAGAGACAGTTGTTTGGAAGGTCTACAAGCAAGAGAAGCTACATGCACAGGTTACCATGTAGGTAAACTCAGACCCCAAATCCACATCTACAATTGCAATCATTTTCTCGGAATACGACAGTGCATTTCCAGAAATTATAATTCTTCTTGAACTTTTAGACAAAGACTATGACTTTAAATAATTCCCAAATAAAAAAAATAGTGTTAAGACTTCATGTTAGAATAGCAGATCTGAACTAAGAGCTCTTATCCTTACAAATGAAAACACATAAGCACTCTCTGCTCTTCTACACCTCTACACCACTACAGCAAGTTCTAGAGCAATTGCACTGATGATCTATGAAATGGTTTACCTTTGCAGTAATTTGTTTTATCATTCCCTTGAAAATCCTGAGGAGCATTTTGAAGGATTAATTCTGCATAGGTTATTTCCTGTTCAGTTACTGAAATGGAGCTTTTAGTTTCCTTAGGTTTCCTTGGCTGCCTCTTTGGGTTGCTGGCCAGTTTCAGTTCTGAGTAGATTGCTCCTTGGTTATTCATCTCTGCAGCTGTGGCATTTCAAGGTTTAGGCTGTGATAACTTGCCTGAGGTTCGTAAACAGTTTATGTAACAACATCCGTAGCGCAGGTCAAACCAGCGAGTGAGACCAAGTATCGGTGCTCATGTGGCAGTAGATGAATCTAAAGTTCTTGCTTTAATTTCCTAAGACTTTAGACAAACGACTCATGGTAAAAAAGATAATTTATTTAAAGATTTGACAACATTTTATTGCTGGACATTGAAAGGTATTAAATTAGTAAGAAAAGTTCATAAATAAAAATTTATTCATTCATTGTAAGACTGATTCCACAAAAATATTTCCATATCATTAGAATGCCTGTGTTAAAAATTAAAAGGCTCTATTAGAAAAAAAGAGCATTGATTTTTATAATTTTGAAATCCAATCAGTGTAAAGACTGATCTAAACATGAGGCATGAACATATTAACATACATATTAATTCCATGTACTAAATTACTTTTAGTTAGTAGCTTACATTTATTTATTAAAATGAATTGGGGTTATTAAATAGTCTTTTTTATATGTGAATGAAAAGTTCTGAGAAATCATTAAAAATGTGAAGATGTGTTATATGTGGGAAAATATTACATGACACAATAGATTTATGTATAATCTAAACTATATTAGAAACACTACAAAAATGTTTAAGATACTTATTTTCTTATTTTTATAGAAATATTGATAGTTGATTTTATGGCTATACTATAAAAGTATAGTATTATAAATAAAATTGTAGAAAGATGCACTTTTTTTTTTTTTAATGGAAGGACATTTGGTTAAAACTTCCAGAACAACTCTATGGCTGTCAGAGTCAGTGAAGGTTGCTTTAGTTGTATAAGTAATTACAATAGTTTGAATAATGTAATTTAATAATTAATTCAATGGTCTCTGGAATCAGTGAGACGTAGAATTAATTTTGGTTTTGAAACTTACAGTGGGTGACCTTTAAAAAGTTATCTAGTGGCTAATAACCTACTTAATTAATTCAATGGGCTCTGGAATCAGTGAGATGTAGAATTAATTTTGGTTTTGAAACTTACAGTGGGTGACCTTTAAAAAGTTATCTAGTGGCTAATAACCTACTTTATTAATCCAAACTGGGAATAAGAACATATAAAATTCATCACTCATTTGGTAACATGGTAAATATAAAATATTTACTATTCAACCTGACATTATAATTCTCAATAAGTGTTAGCTATTTTGATTATTACTTTAGTCACAATTGCTATATTATTATTTCTGACTCATGACAGTTAAACCAAGGAAAATAAATCATTAGACAAAAGTCGCATGTTATTGTGGTACACTTTTTCCTTTTGTAATATTTAATTAATTAAAAAAACTGTTTTGATTGTTTATAATTAAGTTTAGCATTTTATATAAGCTACATCCTTCTGATTTTTATTAAAAATAAAAACTACTTTTATTTCATCCAAGTAAGTATGTGAGGAATTATTTTGCTTTCATCATTCAACGATTTCCTTTTGTGAATATCTTTTTAAAGACTGGGCTAAATACAAATGACCGCACTGTTCTCCAAAGCTACACAATGGACTGATTAAAATATCCAAAATTAATTATTTATTTTCATGATGTTTATAGGTTTCACTTTACATTGATTAACAAGCCCAGATACACTTTTATGCACTTGACCAGCTCTCTGCAGGCAATAATTGAAATACTTTATGAAATTGTCAAACATATTTTATATTTTAGGTTTTAACCTTGCATTGTTAAAGTAGATGTATCGATGTTCTCTTAAATTTTATTGCATATGCAGCATCACTTTGAGCATGAGAGGTGCTAGTAGAGAGTTGAGAGCAGAGACACGTACCTTCTGTCACCAGAAAGCTGGGCATCCTTCAGTGGGGGGCCAGGTTATTCTCATAATGCCTGGGATAGCTGAGCAATAAAAAGTGAAATTTTGAGATGCAAATCTAGGTCAAGAACAAACCATGACTGTGATCGTCACAGACTGCCCTGTGGAGGGAGACTAAGTGAGTCAAGAGTGGAAAAAGTAGATTTCTCATCATTGTGTCACTTAAGGTTTGAACAGGAAATTCTCACAGATGGGCTATTTTGAAATCAGGTTATTTCCTTACATAGGTCCAGAATACAGGAGACTGGGCTTCTACTGAAAGGGCATAGTAAACTAAAGGTGTCATGTACTTAGGCAATCCAGTACCTCTGAGAAATTATTTTCTACAAAATAAGGGAGGATAAAGTTTTGACCATTCATGTAGCTAACTTCTTTTCATCTCAATTCCAAACAAATATTTTATATTTTTTCCTTATATTTGCAAACATTTATTCTTTTATACTGAAAATGCTTGCACATTGTGCAACTTTGCAAATTATACCATAAATGAAAAAAGTTTCCTTGTTCCTAAGTGAAATGATCTTGGATGTCCAGTGATCCACTGTAAACAATGAAATGAAATTTTAAACCACTTAAGAAGCTTCCAGCACTCATCGAATACATTTCCTTAGGTGATAAAATAATCCACAAGGAGGGAAATGCAAATAAGTGGCATTTAGCTATATTAGAGGGACACTTAAATAAAAGTGGAAGTGTTTCCTGCCTAGAATGATTCCTATCCCCCTTTGAATATAAGTGGTTTGATTAAGAGGTGGTAAAGTAAATGAATAAGGAAAGAACACTAAGGGGAATAGTTACGCATTTCCTCAAACACAAACATTTACAACTTAAGCCTTGTTATGAGTGTCTTTGATATTTAGGACCCACTTTCAGACTGGATTGATAATCCTTAACATTACAAACTTATTTTTCTCATATCCATATAATGTCATTTCTACATGATGAAAAGAACTCTAAAACTTATGGATATTTGTCACTAGCTATTCTGAGAAGTTACTATATTTTCAACTTATTATAACTGGCACAAAAGCCATCAGTGCCAAACTTACCTTCTCAATTTCTCTTCCTCAGTTCTTAAACACTTGTGTTTAATTTTTAAAACAAATTATTACTTTTTTAAGAGAGATTTTTGCTATAGGGCAAGTGTGCTTGCCAGGGAGATATAGAAAGACAGAGACAGAAAGCTAGAAATCACCCCCTTCCCCTGGGAGAATGGCCATGCTGTGATTCCTTCTCCTTCATTCTCTTCCTGGGATTTTGGAAATGCACACACACGTGCCCGGTGTGAGTTGAAATCACAGGGTTTGGGACTCAAACCATGGTCCACTATGTGGGAGTCCAGTGATGTAACCACTATGTCGTCTGCTGGTCCCTAAACAAATGATTTAATCTTCAGGTTTCCCTTGATAAAAATTAATACATCTTGGTAAGATAAAACATAGATATCAAAGTATATAATCATGCTAGAAATTAAAATATTAATTAGCTAGTCATCATATTTATTTATTTATCCTTTACCATGACTAATTATCTTAATATTTTAAGATATTTTTTAGTATTTTAGTATTTTAATATTTTAGTATTTTAATAGGAATATTTAGCTGTGAATAAAATTCCAAGTCAAGAAAGATCATTTATTTTTTTAAGAGAAAGATTTTTGCAGTAGGGCATGAGTACTTGCCAAAGAGACAGAGATGAAAAGCGAGAAATCATCCCCCAGAAGGATGACCATGCCACAGTCCTTTCTCCTTCATTCTCTTCTTGAGATTTTGAGCACACATGCACACATGCTCACGTGCTCAGTGAGGTCTGGGATTCAAACTCAGGTCAACTACATAGGAGTCCAGTGACACAACCATCATGCCATCTGCTGGTCCCAAGAAAGATAATTTTTAAAAATATCACCTAGGGGGCAGCAGGTGGCATTGTGGTTAAGGTGCTGGATTCCTACATTATTGACTGTGGTTTGAGGTCCAGACCCAGTTGCTTGAAACTCACAATGGGAGCATGTGTGTGAATGTCCAAACTCCTGATAGGAGAATGAAAGAGAAGGGATCGCAGCATGGCCATCCCCTAAGGGGGTGATTTCTCTCTTCCTGCCTCTCTGTCTCTCTGGTGAATGCAAAAATCTCTCCAAAAGGAAAAGAAAAAAAAATCTCACCTACCAGGTGATGTCAGCAAATGGCAGAGAAAGAAATTCCATACTCACATCTCTTAGTAACAATACTTTTGCAGACATCTATGTACAAAAGTGACTTTGTGTGAGCTTTGAGATTTAGGTATGATTTTGTGAAACCCCAGTGGAGCCCATGACCCTAGAGCAGTGTTTTCAGAGAGTGGACCTGCACTCAGGTAGCCAATTAGCCAACCACAGTCCTGATTTCAGATCTGGAAATGGTCTCAGCATCCTACAGGCTTGGCTGCATCCTCATTTGGGCTTTGTCTTGCTACTCAAATAATTTTCCAAGTGGTCCAGGAGAAGATTCACACACTAGTGTCTCAGGAGACAGGCCTGTCAACCGGGGTCTCAACTGTGGATCTTTTAACAGTCCTTTAAATTGGTGTTAGAAGCCCCCAGCTGCAGTGGAGCTCAGTCCTGCATCCATGGGGATCTGTTGTGAGACAACCATTGTCTCCAGGGCAGGCTTACAGACCTCAGTACCTCAGCAGATTCTGGGGTAGTCCTGAATCTCAGCTCCGGCTCCTTTTAACTGTGGCCTGAAAGCAAGCCTTTTCCACAGGGGACTCCTAGGACTTGCCTGTCTGTGCCACATTGCACCACTCAGTCCCACCCCAGATCCCAAAACAACTCTGAGTCTTGACCTCAGTCCCTCTCAACATTAAACTGAGAGGAGTTTTGCCTGCTCTGGGAGCTAGAGGGAAGGCATACTGGTCCCTGCCCCTCTGACAGAACATCAATCTAAGTTCCACAGCAAATCCTGAAACAGCCCAGAATTGTGACTCCAGCCCTCCTTAGCTCTGGCCTGAGAGCATTCCTGCCCACAGGAAGGAATATTCAGTAGTAAATAAAATTTCAAGTCACACTACCAAGGGAAAGAATGGTAATTAAAAAAAAAAAAATCTCACCTAGCAAGTAATGTCAGCAAGTGGCAGAGTAGGGAGTTTCCTACTTGCATCCCCCTCAGCAATAGTAACTGCCTCTGGAAGGAGGCAGACCCATCAGTGCCTCTGCAGGCTGACCAGCTAATCTTGGTCACTCTGCAGATATTGAAATATATTGTTCTGTGAATCAATTCTAGTCCCTCTCAACTACAGCCTGGTATAAGACTGACCATTCAGGGATCTGCGGAGAAATACACACATGAGAAACAAGCATGAAAGGTTTCTGAAGAAGCACTGCAACTCAGTTCTAACTCCTGTCAACACAGACCAGGGCAGGACTGTCTTCTTAGGGCCTCATTTGGTGATCCAGCAGGAGCCTTCCTAGGAAACCAGACAAGCCTACATTAATTTTCACACATAGTAAAATGGACCACCATGTACAGGCTCTGAAGTGGACTCTCATCCCAGTGCTAGCCCTGTGTACCATAATTCTGGAAGACATTCCAAGCAGTGTTCAGTCCCACTCCAGGACAAGAGATGATACATGCCCTAGTAATTGGGCCATGAACGGAGGACTTCACTGTGGACCCATCAGCATCACTTCCTCAACCCTATTTGACCATGATCATAAAGACGATGTCAAACCAAGGATCTACCAGGTGAAGATTTTAACCTGTCCAAACCAGTCTTTAAGTACTCAAAGAAGTCTTTGATATACCAAATACATGGACATTAATGCAAGGCTAAATATAGAAAAAAGAATTAGATAAAAACAATGCCACCAATAAGCTTCAGCAACCAGCCCCAAGAAACAGAGATATACAAGTTTCCTTGAAAAGAATTAAAAATAACTATCTTAAAGAAACTCAAGGATGAGTCAAATCATGTCATAGCAGCAATGCAACTGGACCCACACAGGAGAGGTCCTGGGCACTTTCTGAGCATGACAGGCAAACACCCATTCCAGTCTGGCTGAGACTAGGGCAGAGGGATGCTGGCAGGAGGACTCTGTTGTGAGTACTTTCTCCGTCTCACCTCTCTCAAAGAATAAAGAAATAAATAAACTTAAAAATACATTAATGAGATGCAAGAAAGCATAGAAAGACAACTAAATAACATGAGAAAAATAATGCAGGAACAAAATGGACTCAATAAAGAAATAGAAATCATAAAGAACCAGACAAAATCCTGTAACTGAAGAATATAATGACAAAAACAAAAAATGCAAAAGAAAACTTCAACAGCAGACTCAATTATGCAGAATTAGTGAACTTGAAGACAGCTATTTTGAAATTAGCAATTTAGAGAAATAAAAAGAGAAAAGAATAAGTGAAGAAACATATGAGACATATGGGATGCATATATATATGGAAATTTTAGAAATCCTAAAAAAGTATGACAGAGAGAGAATAAAGAACAGAAAACTTATTTAAAGTAATACTGTCTGAAAATGTTTTAAACTTGGGAGGAATGTACAACTGTGGGTTAATGAATCTCAATGAATCGCAAGCAAGATCAACACAAAGCAGAATACAATGAGAAACATTATTATCAAATTGTCAAAAACTCAAAGACAAGAGAGAATGTGAAAGTAGCAAAAGATGAGCCTCATCACATACAGAGAACCTACAGAAGGCTAAAAGTGAACTTTCCAGCAGAAACTTTGGAAGCCATATGGAAGTGAAATACATATTCAAACTTGAATGAAAAATAAAAAATTCTGCCCGGCAAGGATACTAGACCCAGAAAATATGTCCTTCCAAAATGAGGGAGAGATAAAGACATTTCCAGAAAACAAAGGCTGAGGTATTTCATCACTAAAGATTAACATGACTATCTTCAATTTAAAATGTGAGCATTAGTGAACTTTACATAATTTGGCATTGTTAATGGATGATTTGTTTTAATTCTATAATGTGGTTAATTGAAAGAAGAGATTATTAATTTAGTTTATAAAACAATGAATATAATGAATACTGTAAAAAACAACATGGAGAGTTCTTAAAAACTTACAAATGGAACTACCATACTATCTAGCAGTTTTACTCCTAGGTATCTACCCAAAGGACAGGAAAACAGTCAGAAAAGCACTTGCACTCTATGTCTGTTGCAGCATTATTCACAATTGCTAAGACATGAAATCAACCCAAATATCCGAGTGGATTGAAAAAAATGTGGCATATCACATATACACCATGGAATATTATTCAACTATAAAAAATAATTAGACCCAGACATTTGATAAAAAGCAGACCAAGGGAACCAGCAGTTAGCGTAATGGCTATGTTGCTGGACTCCCATGTAGTCGACCACGGTTTGCATCCCGGACCCGGTGGCTTAAGACTCACGCCGGGTGCATGTGCGTGCGTGCCCAAGATCCTGAGAGGAAAATGGAGGAGAAGGGATTGCGGCGTGACCATCCTCCCTGGGGGGTGATTTCTCGCTTTCTGTCTCTATGTCTCTCTCTGTCTGTCTGTTGAGCGCACGCGCCCTATAGCAAAAATCTCTCAAAAAAAAAAAAAAAGCAGGCCAATATGGAAGATTTAGTGCTACACAAAGCAAACCAGACTATAAAAGAAAGGCAATGTGTCTCTACTTAATATATCCAAATGTCGGCACTCTGTGGCAGAAACTGAGAGATTAGAAGATATAAAAGCAGGGAGGGCAACGGTATATACTAGAGACAATATAGGGGGTGGTGAATAATAGGGGATAGGAGGCAAGGAATCAGAAAAAAATGTTTTTATTTTTTTGGAGAGGTTTTTTTTTTTTTTTTTTGAGAGTTTTTTGCTACAGGGTGCGTGCACTCGCCAGACAGACAGAGAGAGACAGAGAGACAGAAAGCGAGAAATCACCCCCCATGGGGGATGGCCACGCCGCAATCCCTTCTCCTCTATTCTTCTCTCGGGATCTTGGGCACACATGCACATGCACCCGGCATGAGTTTAAGCCACCGGGTCTGGGACTCGAACTGTGGTCGGCTAGGTGGGAGTCCAGCGACATAGCCATTACACTAACTGCTGGCCCCTTTGGAGAGGTTTTTGATATAGGGCATGTGCACTCACAGAAAGAGAGACAGAGAGAGAAAGTGAGAAACCATCCCCCAGGTGAGATGGCCACACCACAATCCCTTCTCCATTCTCCTCTCATGATCTTAGACACGCATGCACATACGACTAGTGTGAGTTTAAGCCAGCAAGTTCGGAACTCGAAGTGTGGTCAACTACATGGGAGTCCAACAACGTAGCCATTACATCATCTGCTGGTCGCAGGAGAAAAAAATTTAACAGATGCAAAAATGAAGTTATCTGGTGACAAGAATGTATATGGTAATATATTTTCACTAATATACACTGTATTAATACTGAGAAAACACATCTCCTACACTGCAAAGATGTGCAGTGATTAAATGTAAATTTAAAAAGTATATAATAAACATTAATATATGTGTAGTATGTAAATATATGCATACATACACATAAGGTTATTCATTAAGTTTATGCAAGTATAATAAAATAGAATTAATTAAAAAACCTTCACCAGTATCAATCTTGTTATGAAAGACACAAATATTAGTCCAGATCACAGGAACACAATTGCTGATTTAAATTAAAATTTTCTAGACCTTAGAAAGCTTAAAATCTGAGTTTGCCAGAACTCAGTCTCCTGGAATATTCATGAAATGAATATACTTACAAATATATTTAAAAATACATTTAAAAATTGTATATAAAGTTACAAATTATATTTACTTTACATTATAATCCAAGAGAGGAAATAGGGTGTAAGCAATAAGTAAAGAAAGAGGGTAGTTTAATCTTCTTTGTTTGAGATAAGATTAGAGTACTAGTTTGTTAGACTTTAATAAATAAGTAATGTATACTGTAAAATGTAAGGTACTAATAAAATAATCTTTAAAGCACATTAAATTATCCATTTATTTTATTGAAAAAATGAATAAAAAATTATACATATTGCAGAAAGTTAAGGAAGCAAAGGAAATGTACAGTCCCCCAAAATGGAAGACTACCTAAAAGCAAATTTCCCATTGGAACTTGTTCAGGAGCTATAATGATTCACAGGCAAATATATAATCAACCCCTGCTCAAAACCCATTAGGTGTCCTTCTTTCTCAGCTTCCAAGAGTTTATGTTGGGTCCTTGAAGAATTTACTTATTCTGCTTTTTCCTTTCATTCACTTGGGTCTCGATGTTTGACCTGATCACTCCTGTGTTTTGAATAGGTTTACCTGAAAGTTCCCAGAATATTTCGTTTATTCAGAGTTAAAAGCAGTCAATCACAAAAGTTAGTACCCACCTGGGAATAATTTAGGACAAATTTATTTTCTCTGAGAAAAGATTACAAAGGTTTCCATGGGACTTTTTCTTGTGGTAGGGGAAGGCCAGCTGGATGGAATTTTTAAAAAATTTTTATTTCTATTTCTTTTGTACAATCATATTACTTAGCTTACAAAGTGAATATGCCAACGTGTGTACATTTCTCACCAGTCCAGTTCACCATACTAGAAAGTTATCTTCAATAGATAATAATCCATTTCTTTGTTCCATAAATGCCCTGCCTCTCTACTTTTCTTCTTAATGTCTTTCCTCAGACTCTACTCCTTCAACTGCCCACTTCCCACACTGTATCCAGTATTCACAAGCATTTATTTACTTCATATAACCATTAGTCATTCAATTTCAGCCATAGGGTGTGGACACTTGGTATTTATTAAGGGGAGACATACAATGTCTCTCCTTCATTGCCTGGCTTGCTTTACTCAGCAGTATATCATCCATATTCATCCACTTTCTGTTAAAAGCCTAGGTATTTTTGCTTTCTTTATGACTGAGTAGTATTCCATAAAGTGAATGTGCCACAGTTTTTCAATCCATTCATCTGTTTGTGGGCATTTGAGTTGGTTCCATGTCTTAGCAATTGTGAATAATGCTGCAATAAACATGGATGTACAAGCACTTTTCCAATTAGGAATTTTTCTGTTTTGGGGTAGATACTAAGGAGTACGATTGCTGAATAATATGGTAGTTCTATTTGTAGTTCTTTGAGGAATCTCCAAATTGTTCTCCAAAGTGGCTGGACCAATTTACATTCCCACCAGCAGTGTACAAGAGTTCCCCTTTCACCAGACTCTGGCCAGCACTTATGTTTTTTTTTTTTTTTTTAAATCTTAGTCATTCTGACTGGGGTTAGGTGGTATCTCATTGTGGTTTTGATCTGCATCTCCCTTACAATGAGGGATGGTGAGCATTTTTTCATATGTCTTTTTGCTACTCATATGTCATCCTTAGGAGTGTTTTTTTTTTTTTTTTTTCCAACTCATTCTCCCATCTTTTACTAGAGTTTATCATCTTTTATCAGGACAGCTGCTTAAGTTCTTTGTGTATTCTGGTTATCAGTCCCTTATCTGACACATAGTTTACAAAAACATCTCCCCATTCTGAGGGCTGTCAATTCACACTAATTACTGTGTCTTTTGCCATGCAGAAACTCCTTAATCTGTTGTAATCCTACTTGTCTACTTTGGGGGGTCTTGTTTAAGAAGTCTTTGCCTACACAAATGTCTCCCAGAGTTTCCCCAGTGTTTTCCAGCAGCAGTTTTATAGTGTGAGGTCTTAGGTTTAGATCTCTGATCCACTTTGAGTTGACTTTTGTCAAAGGTGAGATGTAAGGGTTCAGATTCATCTTTCTGTAGGTGGATATTGAATTTTTCCAGCACCATTTGCTAAAGAAATTTTCCTTTCTCCACTGAATTGGCCAGTACCCTTTGTCAAAAAATCAGTTGGGGACCAGCAGTTGGTGTAATGGCTATGTCGCTGGACTCCCATGTAGTCAACTGTGGTTCGAGTCCTGGACCTGTTGGCTTAAACTCACACTGGGCGCGTGTATGTGCGTGCCCAAGATCCCGAGAGGAGAATGGAGGAGAAGGGATTGCGATGTGGCCATGCTCCAAGGGGGTGATTTCTCCCTTTCTGTCTCTTTGTCTCTCTCTATCTTTCTGACAACCACACACCCCCTACAGAAAAAAACCTCTCCAAAAATAAATTAATAAATAAATAAATCAGTTGGCTGTATGTCTGGTAGTTTGTCGGCGTCCGCCCCCGGGCTCGGCACTACTATGGAAGAAGCATAAAAAATGAGACAAAAGGTAGAGTAGAAACGGACACAGGCAGCCTGAGCCTAGGTAGGCCAAGCAACTTGTGCCGCCCAGATGAACTGGACGTCTTTATTTATAGAACAGGGAGACATTACACATGTATGTTTTACGACACTTCATACATTGGGTGCCAGGTTACAGACAATAAGAAGCAGTTAACAAATCTATGAGGGCTTAGTCACACCAGGCCAGGTGTATCCCTTGGTAATCCCATCAAGAGAAAATCTCATCTTCCTTTCTAATGCAGAGAACTAGCTGTTAGGTGTGGGGAAGGAGGTAAAGATCTCGCACCACCACACCCAGAGTAGGCTAAGGAACCTTTCAGATGCAGAGCAGGGATTGGATTTTACCAAGATGTTTCTTGAAGTCTTTCACATGTGTCTGTTGGAACGCCCCTAGCAATTTCCACCCTTGCTCTGTCTGCAGCCAAGGTCAAGGAAAGACAAGTTACAAGGTTCTGCCAACCCCCAAAAGAGCATGTGGTGTTTGCTCAGAGCATGTCCCCACACCTCAGACTCTCTCTCTTAAACGTGTCCCCACAGTAGTTTATTTCTGGGGACTCTGTTCTATTCCGTTGGTCCACCTGTCTATTTCTGTGGCAATACCATGCTGTTTTATTTGTTTGTTTGTTTGTCTTTTAGTTAGCCAAGAAAAACAATTTTATTCTTATCACCATTATACAATTCAGATCAGATTACATAGTAAAACAATTCTATAAAACACAACTGCATGTAGCTTAGTGGGGATAAGTCCTGAGAGACATGTCCTTAGGTGGTTTCGTTGTTACAGGAACTTCAGAGAATGTAGATGGTACAGCCTACTATAATCTTACAGGACCATCATCTGGTATATGTGGTCCCTCATTGACTGATAAGTTACCTGGCGCATGGTTGCAGTATATTTCTAACAATTTCCTGTTGAAGGAATATCCCTTCCTGGCCTTTCTCCATAAACATTCAGCACTTTTAAATCGGTATTAAACTCGTGCAGATGTGGAACCAGCAGTTAGTGTAATGGCTATGTCGCTGGACTCCCATGTAGTCAACCGCGGTTCATGTCCCGGACTCGGTGGCTTAAAACTCATGCTGGGTGCGTGTGCGTGTGTGCCCAAGATCCTGAGAGGAGATTGGAGGAGAAGGGATTGCAGTATGGCCATCCCCCCTGGGGGGGGGGGGTGATTTCTTGCTTTCTGTCTCTCTCTGTCTGTCTGGTGAGCGCACGCGCCCTGTAGCAAAAACCTCTCAAAAACAAAAAAAGAAAAAGAAAAACTCGTGCAGATATATCACTGTCCTATAGGTTAGAAAAGTGCATCAGAAAGAAATTTCAATCACTGTAGTGCTATTTTCTGCAATTTTCGTTCTCCTATAGCCAATAATCTTCTGGTGGAGACCACACTCTTGGGAAAGCCTCTATCTCTTCTCGTGAGTACTCATCTAGATGTTTTATTTTTCGGGGTTGAGGTAGCTCTTCCACTAAATTCTTCAGAATATCTTCTGGAATATCCTCATCAGGGAAAAGATGCAACCTTTGCATCAGTGTTCTTCTGCGGAGGTTTTTCTGGCAGCATGCCATAAGTAGCTAATTTTACAATTGCCACTGGATCCCTCTGGTGAAGTTGAGCAGCTGTTACTTGTCTAAATCCACCTGGATAGCCAGTATGTGAGGAATATACTTTCTGCTCCAATTTGTTTCCATAAAATGCAATGTGTCTTGTGTTCATCATGACAACATGATCCCCACAGTCACCTGGGGCGCCCTGGAGAAACTCGTCATGCTTCCTCTTGGCAGGACCAGGTCTGCTTTCCCCTACCATGCTGTTTTGATTACCACAGCTTTGTAGAATATTTTTGGGTTAGGGAGTGAGATGTCACCCACTCCACTTTTCTTGTGCAGGATTGCTTTGGCAATAGGAGGTCTTTTATGATTCCAGACAAATTGTATGATTGTTTTTTCTAGATCTGTGAAGAATGTCTCTGGCACTGTGATTGGGATTGCATTAAATATAGTAATAAATAATATAGTAATTAAAATAATGTAGATTAATTTGGGTAGAATTTCCATTTTGATTATATTAATTCTTCCAATCCAGGAACATAGGATATCCCTCCACTTTTTTATGTCATTCTCAATTTTCTTTTTTAGCATCTCGTAGTTTTCCTTGTGGAGGTCTTTAACCATTTTGGTTAGGTTTATTCCTACGTATCTTATACTTTTTGTGGCTATGGTAAATGGGATAACATTTTTCAGTTCTATTTCAGTCTGCCTGCTGTTCATGTATAGAAATGCTATAGATTTCTGTATGCTGATTTTGTAACCTCCAACTTTACTGTATTCATGTATTACTTCTAGGAATTTTTTTCATGGATACCATTAGGCCGTCTATGTATACCATCATGTTATCTGCAAATAGAGATAGTTTCACCTCTTCTTTTCCTATTTTAATGCCTTTTATTTTATTCTCATTTCTGATTGCATTAAGGATGATGTTAGCTATGGGTTTTTCATAGATATGTTTTATTATGCTGAGAAATGACCCTTCTATGCCAATTTTGCTGAGAGTTCTTATCATGAAGGGATATTGTGTCTTATCAAATGCTTTCTCTGCACCAGTTGATGTGATCATATGGTTTTTCTCTTTCTTTCTGTTAATATGGTGTATCACATTTATGGTTTTGTGTATGTCAAACCAGCCTTGCATTCCTGAAATAAAGTCTACCTGGTTGTGATGTATAATCTTTTTTATATGTTGTTGGAAACAATTTGCTATCTCTAGTTGATAATCTTTGCGCCTATATTCATCAGATATTGGTCTGTAATTTTCCTTCCTTTTCCTGTTCTTATCTGTTTTGTGGATAAACATGATGGAGTCTTCATAGAATGAATTTGGGAGAGTTTCACTCTTTTTTTTTTTTTGGATAGGTTATTTATTTATTTATTTTTGCTATAGGGCACATAGGGTGTGTGCACTCTCCAGAAAGACAGAAAGAGACAGAGAGATAGAAAGCAAGAAATCCCCCCTCCCCCTCAGGGGTGATGGCCACACCGCAATCCCTTCTCTTCCATTCTCCCCTTGGGATTTTGGGCACTCACGCACACGTGCCCGGGTCCGGGACTCGAATCACAGTCGACTACGTGGGAGTCCAGCAACATAGCCATTACGCTAACTGCTGGTTCCAGGGAGTTTCACTCTTTTAGATCTTTAGAAATAACTTGAGTAGAATGGGGATTAACTCTTCTTTAAAGGTTTTGTAGAATTCAGAGGTGAGGCCATCAGGATCAATACTTTTCTTTGTTGGGAGGTTATTTATTACTGATTTAATGTCCTGGTTTGTTAGGGCCTATTCAGACTTTCTACATCCTCCTGGCTCAATCTTGGTAGATTGTATGTGTCCATAAATTTGTCCATTTCATCCAGATTTTTTTTGTTTGTTAGCATATAGTTGTTCATAGTATCCTCTCATGATGTTTTGTATTTCTCTTATGTCTGTTGTTACATTGCTAGTTTCATTGCAAATTTGATTTACCTGGTTTCTTTCTTCCTTCTTAATAAGTCTTGTTTGTGGTGTATTGATTTTGTTTATCTTTTCAAAGAACGAGCTTTTACTTTCATTTATTTTCTGTATAGTTTACATATTTTCTATTTCATTTATTTCTGCTCAGATCTTTATTATTTCTTTTCTCCTGGAGTTTTTTGGATTTTTTGCTGTTGCTTTTCTAATTCTCTGAGGCATGATGTTAGGTTATCCATTTGCCTTCTTTCCATTTTCTTTTTATGAGCACTAATTGCTATGAACTTCCCACTTATGACTATTTTAGTAGTGTTCCAAAGATTATGGAAACTGATGTCCTCATAGTCATTGGCTTCCATGAATCTTTTTATTTCAGTCTTAATTTCTTTAGTAGTTGTGAAGTCACTCAGGAGTAGGCTATCTAGTTTCCATGTATTTTTGTATTTTTGATGATTTCTCTTAAAATTAAAGTCAAGTTTGATTCCATGATGGTTGGAGAAAATGCTGAATACAGTTTCTATGTCTTTGACTCTGTAGAGGCTTGCCTTGTGCCCTATCATGTGATCAGTGTTTGAAAAGCTTCCGTGTGGGGGTGAGAAAAAAGTATATCTCGTGGTTTTTGGGTGGAAAGTTCTATAAATGTCTGTTAAGTCTATTTGATTTATGATATTATTTAGATTCTTCACCTCTTTACTTATTTTTTGTCTAGATGATCTGTCCAGAGGGGATAGTGGGATGTTGAGTTCTCAAACAATTAGTGTGTTGCAGTCTATCTCTCCTTTTAGACCTAACAGTCTTTCTTTCACATATTTGGGTCTTCCTGTGTTAGGTGCATAGATATTTATTAGCGTTATATCTCCTTGATACTCTTTTACTACAAAATAGTGCCCTTCTTTGTCTTTTTGAACAGTTTTTGTTTTAAAGCCTATCTTGTCATAAATTAGTATCACAACTCCAGTGCTTTTTTGGTTCCCATTTGCATGGAATACCTTTATCCAGTCCTTCGCTTTTTTTTTTTCTTTGGAGAGGTTTTTGTTATAGGGCGCGTGCGCTCGCCAGACAGAGAGAGACACAGAGAGAGAAAGCAAGAAATCATCCCCCAGGGGGGATGGTCACGCCGCAATCCCTTCTCCTCCATTCTCCTCTCGGGATCTTAGGCACGCATGCACACGCACCCGGCGTGAGTTTTAAGCCACCAGGTCCGGGACGCGAACCGTGGTTGACTACATGGGAGTCCAATGACATAGCCATTACGCCAACTGCTGGTTCCCCAGTCCTTCGCTTTTAATCTATGTATGGTTTTATTCATGAGATGTGTTTCTTGTAGGCAACAGATAGAGGTTCCTGTTTCCTTTTTTTTTTTTTTTTCCCATTCAGCCAGTCTGTGTGTCTTGATTGGAGAATTTAATCCATTAACATTCAATGTTATTATCAATATTTCTGAACTTGTCCTTACATTTAAGTTGGCCATTGTCTTGGTTGTCTTTTATTCCTTTATTTCTGTCTGTTCATAATTTAGTTTTCTTGGAACAGTACTCTCTTCACAGTTTCTTGAAGAGCTGGTCTGGTGTTAGAAAATTCTTTCAGGTTTTCTTTGAGAATATTTTAATCTATTTTTCCCATATGAAGCATAATCTTTCAGGATATAATAATCTTGGTTAAAATCATTTCTCTCTTAAAGCCTTCAATATGTCTTCCTATTCTTTTCTTCCTTGTGTTATTTCTATTGAATGGTCTGGTGTTAGCCTGATTGGATGACCTTTGCAAGTCACTTGTTATTTCTGTCTTGCCAGTTTTAGTATCTTTTCTTTATCTGTGGTCTTGACCAGTTTGGCTAAGATGTGCCTTGGGGAAGATCTACTTGGATTGATTCTATTTGGAGTCCTTTGTATTTCTTGGGTCTGGATGTTTGAGTGCTTCTCTAGACTTGGGAAATTTTCTTCCAAAATTTTATGGAATAGATTTTCTATGCCCTTATCAGTTTTTTTACCTTCTGGGATACTAATTATTTGAATGTTTGGACATTTAATGGAATCTAGTATTTTTTGTAAATTATACTCATTTTTTTTTGTTATTTTCGCTATCTTTTTGGTAGTTTTTTTGTAGGTCATTTATCTTCTATGTTGGAGATTTGATTTTCAGCATGGTCTAGTTGACTTTTAATACTTTCTAGAGAGGTTTTGATTTCCTATATTATAGACTTCATCTATAATAGTTCCATCTGATTCTTTTTTATAGTGTCCATTTCTTCTTTCATATAGTGGAAGGACTTCCTAATCTCTTGTGGTTCAATGTCTCTTTTCTGTTCCAGCTCATAGAGTTTTGTCACCATGAATGTTCTAAATTCTTTCTCTGACATTTTGGTAACATTTTCTGTTTGTTTGTTTGTTTGTTTGTTTGTTTTCCCAAGAGATGGAAGGGAGTTATTGTGTTCTTTTGATGGAGACATATTCCCTGGATTATTCAGACCTGAGGCTCTTCTACTTATAGCCATTGGGAGATGTATTCAGTTTTGGATACCTTTTTGGAGAATGTTTCTTTGACTGGGAACAAGTGTGCTTCCCTTTTGCTGTGGACTGATATTGCTGAAATCTCCTTTCTGCTGTTTTGCAATGTGATCTGCACAAGAGGAGTCTTCTAGTCAGGAGTCTGAAAAGCAGTCTCTCCTTTTTCACAGGTGCTTAAGTAAAAGGGAGGATCCCAGGGAGCCTCACAATACCAGTGTATTTGAAAACTGTGTTTCTAGACCTGTCTAACCCCTCTTGGTGCATGAGGATAAGCAGGAGATGACCATATAAGACAGAAGAGAAAAGAGTGCGAAAGAGGGAAGCTAGAGATGGAAGTGGGCTCTGCTGGAGAGCTGGGGGCAGTCCTGTGGAAGGAGAGGTGGGAAATTAACAAAAGAAAGAAGAGAAAAAAAAAAGCCTATCTTGATAATAGAGGGTTTCTGGGGTTGGGGGAGCTGAAGTTGGAGTTGGGGCTGGGGTTGGGGGACCCTGCCTCAGTGTCCTTTAGACCATGGAGCTGGAGATGGAAATCTTGGATGGAATTTAAAGCAAATACTTAAGTTAGGACAAATTTTGGACTTTGTAGTTAACTGAATATCATTCACCTGATTTTAATATTACTCTTGTTTTTTTTTTTTTTTTTTTTTTGTATATGCCACCAAACACATTAAGTAAACTACTCAGGGAAAAGAAATGTATAATGTGTTTGCAAGAGTGGCTAGTAACTGGTTTGTGGTCATCTGAAGTGGTGAATATCGAGCATGACTGTCCTAAGGGTTCCTAACCCTTAGATTTCTGTTAGTGTGTATCCAGATCACTATGCCTGTGTCACTAGATTAATAGTAAAAATGAATACCCTTTTGGACCAGTTCACATTGCAGAGTGACCATTATGCTCTAACCAAAAGGCCTCAGACAGTGTGGAACTATACTAACCTAAATAAAAAAAAAAATTTCCTTTCATTTTTCTCTTATGGCTTTTGACTAAAAGTCTATTTTGTCTACTGTCAGTATAGAGCCCCCCTCTTTTTTTTTTTTTTTTTTTGCTTACTATCTGCATTAAATATCACTTACAATTCTTTCACTTTTAGGTTATATATATCCTTAAATATAAAATGGATCTCTAATAGCATATAGTTGAATCCTTTTTTTTTTCCCCCATTCAGTTGCTCTATGTCTTTTGATTGTTGAGTTTAATTTATTTATACTTAAAGGAACTACTGATAGGTAAGGACTTACTATTGTCATCTTGTTAGGTTTTTTTTTTTTTTTTTGGTCTGTTTTGAAAGTCTTCTTTTCATCTTTCTCCCTTGCTATGTTCTTTCATGATTTGATAAGTAATAATATAGTAATATACTCTGACTTTTTTCTTTTATCTTTTTAAATCTTCTGTATGTACTTATTATGATTCTTGTGTAAAACTTCTTACTGTTTTGTATATTTTGACTGATAACAACTTCAATTTTATATAATATCTCTACGCACTTAGTTCCCTTCCTCTGGGATATTAATGCTACTAAAATTAGAATTTACTTGTTTTTATATTATGTAGTCTAATTTTCAATGATATCTTATTTATTTATTTTGTAGAGATTTTTGCCTTAAGGCATGTGCACTTGCTGGAGTGAAAGAGAGACAGAAATGGTGAGAGGGATAGTGAGAAATATCTGCTTGGGAGGTTGGCCATACCACAATCTTTTCACCTCTAGTCTGTTCCTGGGACCTTCAGCACACATACACTCATGCCTGGCATGAGTGTCAAGCCACCAGGTCTGGGACTTGAGTTGCTGTCAACCATGTGGGAGTCTAGTGATATAACCACTATGCCATCTGCTGGCCCTGATTATATTTATTTATTTATGTTTCTTTTTAAAAATATTTTATATTCATTCACTATATATGTATATATGTGTGTGTGTGTGTGTGTGTGTGTGTGTGTAGTGTGTATATATATATATATTTCCCCCTATTCTCACCCTCTGCCATTTCCCATCCTCTTTCCACACTGTCTCTGGTTTCTGCAGTTGCTTTCCATTTCTTTATTCTTTGCCACACTGTATTGATTCACAAAATATCTTAATTAATCTAAATACTTTCAATAGTAAATTCAGCTGATATATACATATCTGTGAACAAAAGTGACTTTAGGCAAGAAACTCTATGGATAGAATGAATATACCATAAAATAGCACATAGCTGAGGCTATATAGCTTACTGTGGTTACCAAATAGGTATTTTTTTAAAATACACTTTTTAATTTCAAAAAAGGCAGTTTTAGCTTTAATAAATCAAAATAAAAAATGGAGGAGTCCGACCCAGCGGGGATCCAGGATCTGTCTGAGCCCCCTGACCTTTAAGCTCTGCTTCCAGTCGGTTCAGCACTTGGCAGGGCCGCTGCTGTATGCCCCCCAACCTAAGTACAAAGCTTGGGTCCACTCAACATGTTTGGCAAGGCCACTTGTTGTTCACTCCAGAAACTGTGGCAGCCTTGCTGGGAAGTGACTCCCCTCTGACTCCCCAATATACTACTATAAAAGAATTACATAGCTCTCTTATACATCCTGAGTATACGATAAAATTTTCCAGGAAGTCCCCCGACCGCTCCCCTTTGCTCTGATCACCTACTGTTAATTACAATGCTTTATCTCCATGGTCACAATAGGGGGTGGGCTGAAGTTCTATCTAGGCAGAAATAATCTTGACCTTTGGAAGGCCCTTCAAAATAAATTTAAGGTAAACTTAATCTTTTCTTTACTTAAAATAGGATTAGGCCAAAACTGGCCCAGGACACCCCCGCCCTTACCAAGTAATATAGACAAATATATTAGGATTCCTCAAATTAAGTTTTAGATCCCTATAAAACTATATAAGTATCATTCTTTATTAAGATCCATAGGAACTAATATCTATACTTGAGATTTTCTTTTCTCAGCACCATTCCCGGTAATCACAAGATGGCTGCTGCGCCGCATCAGCTGATAATCATCTCTGCTTGCTGGAGCCACTTTCCCGGAAACTGCATTCCATGAAGACCCACCTACATCAAACGAACAATTGCGGAGCTGCACCCACCCTTAATCCAACCCTGAATAGAATCTATGTTCCCTATTGTTAAAAACTTTATGAGCTGATAATTGAAACACATAGCCCCTCTCCCTTTACTTGCATGTATCACATTTTCAATAAAAAGGCACGATGATTCCTAGCAGTTGTCACTCCTCGGAGAACGATCTTTGAGGGGTGTCTGGCACAGGACATGCATGAAAAGGCACCGAGGCCTCTGTCTTCTGTTCACCTGTGCTGCCTCCATTGAGATAACCTACCCACACCGAGGCTGGTCCCCGGCAAAAAAATGTTAAGAGAACTTTGCTTAATACTTAGAGCCAGGAAACAGGTTAGGATTCTGTTTGAATAATAGGTACATGGACCTGTCCGCAACCTGAGAAAAGACAAAATTTCTTAACACTGGAAAACAAAGCATAGAAGGTCAGTAATGTTTTAGTCAAAAGTCATCCAATTCTATTTCACCAGTTCAAGTTTATGTACTTTATCTTCTGCTGTGGTCTGATCTCTCTGTTTAAATTCGGAAGATAACATTCAACTCTGTACTTGTTTCTACCATTAAGCTGGTCATTTTCTTAGCTGTTTTAGAACTCTTATTTCTGTGTTTGACTTTGGTTTTCCTGGGATAGCACTCCCTTCAGAATTTCTTGGAGAGCTGGTCTGGTGCCGGGTACAGTATTCTTGGTTGAAATTGTTTTTCACTCAACACTTTGAATATATTTTCCCATTCTTTCCTTATTTGCATTGCTTCCTATGAGAGGTCTGTTCTTAGCCTGATCGGATATCCTTTTTAGGTAACATGATGTTTCTCTCTTGCCAGTCTGAGTATCTTGTCTTTGTCTGTGGTTTTGGTCATTCTGGCTATAATGTGTCTTGGAGAAGATCTTCTTGGGCTGATCCTATTTTGGGTCCTTTATATTTCTTGGGTCTGGATCCTTAAATGCCTCTCTAGCTTTGGGAAGTATTCTTCCAGGATTTCATGGAATAGATTGTCAATGCCCTTATTAGTCTCTTCACCTTTGGAATACTGATTATCTGGATGTTTGGACGTTTAATGGTATCTAGTATTTCTCGTATATTGGGCTATTTTCTGTCTTCACGGTGGATTTTACTAGTCCAGTGATGCTGTCTTCTACATCTCAGGTTCTATTTTCTGTATGAACTAGTCTGCTTTTAATACTTTCAAAGGAGGCTCTGACTTCCTGTATTATAGCCTTCATCTCCAACAGTTCCATTTGACTCTTTTTTATGGTGTGTATTTCCTTTTTCAGCTCTTGCAAGAAATTCCTCACCTCCTGGGACTCATCAGCTTTTTTCTTCTGGTGTTCATTGTCCCTCTTCTCTTCCATTTCTGTTTTGTCATTATGAATATTCTAAATCTTTATCTGACATTTCCATAATTTCCATTGTACTATCTGTAGATGAAGAGGAGTTATTCTTTTCCCTTGGGGGTGAGGTATTTTCTTGATTTCACATATTTCTTGTGAGCCTGTGGTGATTTCTAGTCATCTGATGGGTTATCCGTTTCTTCCTAATTTCTAGATCAATTTGGGTGATCAGAGGTGCACATGACGATGTGGTCTGCAAACTCTTTGGCGTTGCATTTTTCTCCTTTTGTGACACAGATTCAGTGGGAGTTGAGGAATATGAGGACCCAAATAGAATTCAGATTTGGCAACTTTTCATTTAGACTTGTCTAGACACTCTTGTAGGTGGAAGCTGAGCAGCAAAGTGATGAGGTATAAGGAAAAAAAAAATAAGAAAACAGAGAAATGAGAGAAAGAAAAAAAGAGAAATGGATAAAGCAAACAAAAAAATCATTTATTAGTTAATTGGAAAAAGCAAGAAATGAAAAATGTACGGTGCTCAAGTGCTGCGCAAAATCACCAGATCTCAGCTCTCATGGTGCACTCAGTCTTCTTCTGGCCTGCCATTTTTTGCCTAGATGGGAGAGGGAGAGGGGAGGGTATTATTACCACGATAAAGGAAGATTTCAGAGCCAAGAAAAAGCTTTACCTTAAAGAAATTAAAAAAAGAAAAATACAAAAAATGAAAAGACAGAAACAGAAAAGCAGAAAGAGACAGAGAGAAGGAGACAGGGGCTCTACCAGGGTAGATTCTCAGCAGAACATCTTCATTGCTCTATCTCTAAAAATCACTAGATCTCAGCTCTCATGGCAGACTCAGTCTTCTCACTTTAATGTTTTCTTATTTATGAAAATTATAACCTTTCCAGCTTGTAATGGACAGAGAAAGAACAAATGAAAATTGTAAAAATTAGTGTTCTGCTTTATCTTTTTCACCTGTACAATTATCACTCTTTACTCCTACTTTTTTAAAAAATTTGCTAACTTTTCCTAGCTTCCTGAGGTGGCATTTTTATTCATTTTTTTTATACCATTTTTCTATGCAATAGAAGTACTAGAAGCTAGAAGTTGTATTCTAAGTTGTGATCTACCCTTAAAAGGCTACAGTTATTTTTAAAAATGTTCTGATTTTATAATGTATTTACATTTCATCATTGTGCATATTAATAGTGTCCACTATCACTTTTAAAAGCATGCAGGCAGTGCATGGTAATCAAATCAGAGATATCACCAACAGAAAACATTAAAATTTTGTGTCTGCTAAATGGTTTTCTTCCTGAACCCCTACCTCCAACCCCTCTCCTATATGGTCTCTGATGTCTACACTTAACTTTCTGGTATCTACACTTGCCCACCCTACTATTATATTATTAAATCTTTCCATTTCTGCCATAGAATATAGACATTTGGTATATATTCAGTGGGAATATACTGTCTGTCTTTCACAGTCTGGCTTGCTTCACTTAGCATTAAATCTTTTATGTTCATTCATCTACTTTGCATCAAATGACAGGGTCTCATTTTTCCTTATGGCCAAATAGTATTCCATAGTGCCTATGTATCATCTTTTTTTCAATGCAGTCATACATTTTTAGGCATTTAGGCTGATTCCATGCATTAACAATTGTGAATAATGCTGCAGTAAGCATGGATGTGCATGTTTTTCTATCCTTTGAGTAAATACTAAGGAGTAGGGTTACTGGGTCATAATATTTCAATAGGTAGATTTTTGAGAAACCTCCATATTGGTTTTCATAGAGACTATTCTAATTTACATTCTAATAAACAATGTAGGAGCATTTCCTTTTTATTGCAGCCTTACCAGCACTTATTATTTTTCAATCTTAGCTGTTCTTACTGGGGTTAAGTGGTATCTCATGGTGGTTTTGATTTGCATTTTACTTATTATAAGAGACACTGAACTTTTATAATATTCTTTTTGACCATTCATATTAGAGAGTTATCTGTTAAGTTTGTTTGTCTTTTTTTTTTTTTTTACAGTGATTTTGGTAATGGGGCATGTGTTCACAAGAGAGACAGAGACAGAAAGTCAGAAGTCACCCTCCAGGGGGGATAGACATGCTGCAGCCCCTTCTCCTTTATTATCCACTTAGGATCTTGGGCATGCATGAATATGCTCCTGGAGTGAATTTTGAGTTTCTGGGTCCGGGACTCAAACTGCAGTTGACCTCATGGGAGTCCAGCAGAGTAACTATCTCCTGGTCTCTCATGTTTCCATTTTTTTAATTGAATTTTTCACTTCTTTAGGGTGACCTGCTTGATTTCCTATATATTCTGATTATCAATCCCTTATCTGAAGCATACCTTGCAAATATTTTCTCCTACTGTATGAGTTGTCTCTTTATTTTAATGATTATTCCCCTTGCTATGCAGAAGCTTTTTAGCTTGATGTAATCCCATTTGTCTAATTTTTTAAATTATTGCCTGCATTTTTGGGGTCTTATTTAAGAAATCTTTGCTTATTCCAGTGTCTCCAAGTGTTTCACCATGTTTTCAACAGTAATTTTATAGTTTGAGAGTTTACACTTTAATCTTTGATACATTTTATTTTTTATTTATTTTACTCTTCTCATTTTGATTATTTTTATTTGCTTTATTTTATTTTTATTTTGCTTCTTTGTTTATTTATAGGACTTCCAGCACTTTTTGTTAGTGGTGAGACATAAGGGTCCAGTTTTATGTGTCTGCAAATGTATATCCAGTTCTTCCAGTACCATTTGCTTAATATCAAAGATGTTGGCTGTATGTTTGGGGTTTATTTCTGGATTCTATTCTATTGGTCTGTGTGTCTGTTTTTGTGCCAGTACTCTGTTGTATTGGTTATCATAGCTTTGTAATATAGTTTGATGTTGGGTCATGAGATGCTTCCTATTTTATTCCTTTTGCACAGTATTGCCTTGGCAATGAAGAAATTTTTATTATTCCAGACAAAATTTATGATCGCTTTTTATTTTTGTGAAGAATGCTATTGGTATTTTGATCAGAATCATATTGAATTTGTAAATTAATTTGTATAGGACTGACATTTTGTTTATGTTGATTCTTTCCATCCAAGAACACAGGATTGCTTTATATTTTTTGTGTATGAAATACTCAAAAATACTTTCTTTTTTCAGTAGTTCATAGTTCTCCTTGTGGAGATCTTTCACCTTTTTGGTTTGCTTTACTCTTAGTCTTTTTTCTCCCCCAAAGCTATTGTAAATGGGAGTATTTTCTTCAATTCTATCTCAGTCTGCTAATTGTTGGTGTATAAAAATACTATAGATATTTTGTATCCTGAATCAGGATACATTGATTTTTGTATCCTGTCACTTTACTTAACTCATTTATCATTTCTAGAAGCTTTTTCTTCATTTTTTTTTTTGGATTTTTTATTTATATAATCATGACATCTGCAAATAGTGATAATGTTACTTCTTGGTTTTTTTAATTTTTATTTATTTATTTAATTTTTATTTATTTACATTCATTCACTGTACATCATTATAGCATACAAAATGAGATTTTTTCCATTCACAGTACACTGTATATTGGCTCAATCAAGCACATCAACAAATGTGTTATTGTAAACACATAATTTTCCATTTCTTGTTTTCTGTATATTTTGCCTTTTTTCCCCATCCTTGATTCCCTATCTCACCCTCTGCCATCTCCCACCCTCCTCTCACATTGTGTTTGGTATCTATTGCTGCTTTCTCTGCCTCCCACATTTTATTGTTTCACTAAATATCTTAATAAATCTAAATATTTTCAATAGCAAGCACAGCTGAAATATACACATCCATGAACACAAGTCTGACTTTAGGCATAAACCTCAGTGAAGAGAATGAAAATACTATAAAGTAGCACCTACCTAGGGCTATATAGCTTACTGCAGTCATCAGATAGGTATTTTTAATGCCTTTTATTTCTTCTGAAAATTTTTTTTTTATTAATTTACATTCATTCCCTGAGCATCATCACAACATACAAAATGTGGTTTCCCATCTAGAATAAACTGGATAGTGGCTTAATCATGCATGTTATCATCCATTATATTCCATTTCTACTTTCATGTATATATGATTTTTACCCCATGTCTGACCCTCTGCTCTATTTCACTCTCTTATTACACTATCTCTGCTGTCTACAGCTATCTTCAATTCCTTTTCCCCCAACATTTCGTTGATCATACAATATCATAAGTAATCTAACTACTTACAATAGCAAGTTCAGCTGATGGTTTCAAGCAAAGCAGTTTTGAACTGGTAAGGATATTTCCTTGAAACTTAAGGCCTAGAAACAGGTTAGTATTCTGTTCAAGTAGTAGGTACATGAATCCACTGACAGCTCAAGACAGGACAAAAATCCTTAAAACTGGGCAACAAGCTTAGAAGAAAAGCAGCAATATTTTAGTCAAGTCATAGAATGCTGTTTCATCAGTTCAGTCTCATGTACTTAATCTTTCTTCTGTTTCTGTTGAGGTTCGATCTTCCAGATTGAACTCTGGGATATAATACTCAACTCCAGACTTTGTCCCTACAATTAAGTTGCCTATTTTCTTAGTTTCTGAATTCTTATTTCTGTGTGTCTGCATTTAATTTTACTGACATAGCGCTCCCTTAAGAACTTCTTGGAGATCTGGTCTGGTGCTGGTGAACTCTTTCAGGTCTTGTTTATCTAGGAATGTTCGTGTCTTTTCTTCCCAACTGAATGATAATCTTGCTGGGTACAGAATTCTCAGTTGAAATTGCTTTTCCCTTAATGCTTTGAATATATTCTCCCATTCTTTCCTCGCTCGCATTGTTTCCGATGAGAGATCTGCCGTTAGTCTGATGGGATATCCTTTGTAGGTAACTTGCCGTTTTTCTCTTGCCAATCTTCGTATCTTGTCTTTGTCTGTGGTTTTGGTCAATCTGTCTATAATGTGTCTTGGAGAAGATCTTCTTGGGTTGATTCTATTTGGGGTCCTCTGTCCTTTTTGGGAATGGATCTTAGAGTGCTTCTCCAGGTTTGGAAAGTTTTCTTGCAGGATTTCATGGAATAGATTATCAATGCCCTTATTAGTTTCTTCGCCTTCTGGGATGCCTATTATCTGGATGTTTGGACGTTTAATTGTATCTACTATTTCTCGTATATTATTCTCAAATTTTTGGGCCATTTTCTCAGTCTTTGTGGTGGATTTTTCTAGGCCAGCAATTTTCTCTTCTACATCTGAGATTCTATTTTCTGTATGATCTAGTCTGATTTTAATACTTTGAAGGGAAATTTTGACTTCTTGTATTATAGCCTTCATCTCTAACAGTACCATCTGATTCTTTTGTAGTGTGTGAAATTCCTCTTTTAGATCTTGTATGAATTTCCTCACCTCCTGGAACTCTTCAACTCCTTTCTCCTTCCTCTTCAGCAGTTCCTTGTCTCTCTTCTCTTCCATCTCTGTAAGCTTTGCCATTATGAATATTCTGAATTCTTTATCAGACATTTCCATGACTTCCATTGTACTGTGTGTGGATGAAGATGAGTTATCCTTTTCCCTTGGAGGAGAGGTATTTTCCTGCTTCCCCATATTTCTTGTGGTCCTGCAGCGATTTCTGTCATCTCGTGGATGGTCAATTTTGTCCCAGAGTTGGAAGTTCAATCACACGAGTTTTCTATACTGGAGGCTGAATGATCAGTGGGATCTCTTCATTCCTCCTTTTCCCCCAAAATGGCTAGATCGCAGGAGCCATAGCTGGTTCTTCTGTTTTCCTATTGAGTGATTTTTATTTACTCTTTTGTTGAATTATAGGACTTCCAGCATTTTATTGGAAAAGAGTAGGGAAATTTGAGGAGCTTTGTCTTGAATGTTTTTTTTTTTAATGGGAATACTTCCAGCTTTTCCCCATTTAGTATGATGTTACCAATGGGTTTGTCATATATGGATTTTATTGTGTTGATAAACTTCTATACCTTTTGCTGAGAGTCTTAATCATGAAATTGTGTTGTATTTTATCAAATGGTTTTCATTTTTGCATCAATTGGTATGATCATATGGTTTTAATATTTTCTCCTGTTAATGTGATGTACATTATACTTATTGTTTTGTAAATGTTAAATCATGTTTGCATGCCTAGGATACACCCTACCCAGTCATAATGTATAATTTTTTTAATGTGCTGTTTGATTCAATTTGATTTGCTGGAATCTTGTTGAGATGGTTACATCTGTATTCATCAGGGATATTGGTCTGTAGTTTTCTTTTCTTTCTTACTTTTTATTGTTATGTTCTTGTCTGCTTTTTGGGTCAAAGTAATGGAGACATAACAGAGTAAGTTTGGGAGGCTCCTTCCTTTTGAATCTTTAGAAATAGTTTGAGAAGAATTGGGGTTAGCTCTTCTTTAAAAGCTTTGTAGAATTCAAAGCAAATCCATTGGGATCTTGGCTTTTCTTTGTTAGGTGACTATTTCTGATTCAATTTTATTTCTTGTTATTGGTTTATTTAGCTTTTCTATTTTCTCCCCTGGTTCGATTTAAGTAAATTACTCATGTCCTGAAATATGTCCTTCTCATCAAGGTTTGTTGGTGCGTGGTGACTCACAATCCAAAATATATGTGAGATCTAGCACCTTAACCAGCATGGCACCTGATGGCTCAAGGGAATATTTTCTTTAAAAATCCTTTTTATGAAAGAACTTGTCGAAGTTTAGAAATTTTTTTCCTTTAATGTTTAGCAGAATTCTCTAATGATGGCATCTGACCATCAAGTTTGTTTGGTTTAGTTTGATATGGTAATAAAGATTTTAAGGACAATATCATTAAAAAAAATAACATTTAATTTGGGTCTTTGAGTTCCTTCTGGAAAAGGATGTTAAAATAAATATTTTATATTTTATAATTCATATGATACACTGTGCACATTTAAAATGTACAATTTGTCAAATTCTGACATAGGTACTTGGCTGTGAAATCAATGCCACAATAAATAAAATAAACTTATCACTAAAAAGTTTGTTCATGCCCCTTTGTGATCCTTTCCATTCAAACCCTGTGCTTATCCTCATCCTCATATAACCACTAATCTACTTTCTACTACAATCATTGGCTTGCATTTTCTAGAATTTTATGTAAATAGAAATATTCTTTATTTTTTAAGAGATTTTTGCTATAGGGCATGTGCACTCGCCAGAGAGACAGAGAGAGAGAAAGTATGAAATCACCCCCTGAGGGTGGATGATGGCTACATGGCAATCCTGTCTCCTCCATTCTCCTCTCAGGATCTTGGGCACATGTACACAGTCTGGGTTTTAGGCTGCTGGGTCCAGGACTCAAACCACAGTTGACCACGTGGGAGTCCAGTGATGTAACCATTATGCCATATGCTGGTCCCAGAAATGTACTTTTTTTACTCTTACTTTCTTAGTCCTTTCACTCAGCCTAATTATTTTGATATTAATCCACATTGTTACATATCAATAATTCATACCTCTTTATTGCTAAGTAGTATTCCATCATATGGATATAGCACTATTTTTAAAAATTTGCCAGGAGCAAGTGCTCACCAGAGAGAGAGAGAGAGTAAAAAAATACTCCCCATGGGGAATGGCCAGGCTTCAACCCCTTCTCCTTGATTTGTCCTTCCTTTCAGAACTTTGTGTGCATACACTTGTTTCTGGCATGTCTTTCAAGCTGTTGTGTTCAGTTTGTTGACCATGTGGGACCCAGCTCACTTAACAGCCAGGTCACTGGCTAACTCCAGTATCATTTATTAATGCTTTTACATGCTGATGTGCTTTGGGTTAGTTCCAGTTTTAGACTATTATAAATAAAGCTGTTATGACCATGCTCCTACAGTTCTTGATAAAGACACATGCTAAGGAAGGGATGTAAATACCTCAGTCAGAAATAGCTGAGTCATGGGGAGAGGCGTATACATTTGACTTTTTGGAAAGCAATAGAGGATTTCTGGCAAGACAGCTGAAGAAGGGACCTAACATGCTTCCCGTACATAAAAAGGGAGCAAACAAAAAAATAAGCAGCTGCTATTCAGCTGGGTGTTTAAGGAAGAGCTGTGGAGTACATTTAGGATGTGGTGGAGATTCTGTGAAGCACAGATGCTCAGGATAGCCTTGTAGATGGAGGGGTGGAGGAAACAAAGTATTCTAGCCCTGCTGCTCCATCTCCCGCACTAAGACTGGCTTGGAACAGGGAGAGGCTTTCTCCAAGGGAAGAAGAGAGGGCCCAGCAAGCTACTTCCATGGCCATGCTGCACTAAGTGGCCCCCGGAGTACATCCTGTACCTAAAGTGAGCAGATGGGTAAGTGAGCCCTCCTACAGCCACCATAGGTGCCAGTTCCAGGAGCAACCAGGAAAGCCTGTGCTTTGCCCATGCATCCTGTGGAATCAGTCAACAGCAAGGCTGCCCACAGCTGCTCACCACATTGATTAACCCTGCCCAGTTGTATCCTGTGGTAGCAGCCAGGCTAGTGACATCATTCACAGCCACATGCTGTGCTGAGACATGCCAGAGTGGCCTGTCCACCCACATCCAATGGAAATAACCAGGTGACCCACTTCCTGCATAAGCTGCACCCAGAAGTACCAGAGCAACCACATCTGCTCATAAACATGCCTTTTCTTTTTTTTTTGTTTGAAATGTATTTATTTATTTATTTATTTTTTCATTATTTTTTTAAATTTATTTTTCTTTTTTTAACATTAATATGCTATTACATCATTACAGTATACAAAATGAATTTTTCATCCAAAATACACCGTCTGTTGACTCAATCAAGCACATCAACATACGTGTTATCAACAAACAATTTTTCATTTCTTATGTCTTGTATATTTTGCGGTTTTTTTTTTTTTTTTTTTTTTTTTTTTTTTGCCATCCTTGATTCCCTATCCCTAATCCTCTGCCCTGTCCAACCCTCCTCCCATTGTCTCTGGTATCCATGATTGCTTTCTATGCCTTTCCCCCCCATTTAATTGATTTGCTAATGAACTTAATTTGTCTAAATATTTGCAATAGCGAGCACAGCTGATATATACATACATAAGAACCCATGTCTGACTTTAAGCATAAACCTCAGTGAGTAGAATGAACATACTATAAAATAGTATCTAGCTGGGGCTATATAGCTTACTGTGGTCATCAAATACACAGTTTTTTCTTTAAATTTTGGTAACAGTTTTAGTATTTTTTTTCCCTCTGAATTTTTTTTTTTTAATTTACATTCATTCCCTGAGCATCTTCACAACATACTAAATGTGGTTTCCCCTCTAGAGTAAACTGCATAGTGGCTTAATCATGCACATGCATAAAATCATCCATAAAATGCCTTTTCTTTAGGAGAGCTAGTCTCAACTAACTTTGATGGACCAGCCCCAAAGCCCTGCAGCCTAGTGTAATGTTGCACTTGCAGATGTCACCAAATCACAAAGATAATTGATGAGAGGAAGAAAGAAACAAACAACAACTTGAAAACAACAGTAGAAGAACTCATCTATTAATAATCCTGACTGTAAATGGATTAAACTCCCAAACTCAGAGTGTAGATGAAAGAATTTTAAAAAGAAAACCTAGCTATATGCCACCTAAAAGAAACTCACTTCACTGCTAAGACACAAATAAAGTGAAAGTGAAGGAATAGAGGGACCAGCAGTTAGCGTAATGGCTATGTCGCTGAACTCCCATGTAGTCGACCACGGTTCGAGTCCTGGACCCTGTGGCTTAAACTCACGCCAGGCGCGTGTGCGTGCATGCCCAAGATCCCGAGAGGAGAATGGAGGAGAAGGGATTGTGGTGTGGCTATCCCCCCGGGGGGTGATTTCTCACTTTCTATCTCTCTGTCTATCTCTGTCTTTCTGGTGAGCGCACACACCCTATAGCAAAAACCTCTTCAAAAATAAAAGAAAAAAAAAGAAAGTGAAGGGATAGAAAAAGATAGTTCATGAAAACAGAATCCAAAAGCAGGCAGGAGTTATGTTTGATAAAATAGATTTTAAGTAAAAAACTATAAAAATAAATGAAGGTCATTATTTATGATAAAGAAACCTATTCAGCAAGAGTATATAATACTGGTAAATACATATGCTCTCTGCACCAGAGCATCTGGATAATATAAAGCAATTATTTTTAGATATGAGGAGAGTCATAGAGACTAATGTTATTATTGCTACAAAATTCAATACTCAACTCTCAGCAATGGATAAATCACCTAGACAGAATATTGAAAAAGATATATCATTTAAACTGCACTACAGACCAAATGAACTCAGCAGACATTTATAGAATGTTTTATACAACAGCTACAGAATACACATCCTTCTCATTAGAAGTAACATCAGGATATGCCATAAGATGGGCCGCAAAACCAGTCTCAACAAGTGTTTATTTTTATTTTTACTTTAATTTTTAAAATCACAATGAAGAGACCAGCAGATGGCATAATGGTTATGTTGCTGACTCCCACGGAGTTGACCGCAGTTCTCATACTGAACGTATGCCCAAGATCCTGAGAGGAAAAGGACACAGGAGGGATTGTGGTGTGGGCAGCCCCTCCCTGCACCCCTGCTAGGAGAAGGTATTTTATTTTCTTGTTTTCTGTCTCTCTCTCTCTGTCTGTCTGTCTGGTGGGTGCATGTGCCCAATAGCAAAAATCTCTCTCTCCCAAAAAAAAAAAAAAAAAAAAAGAAAAGAAAATTACAATTAAGGCACTGGATTTTGACACGGATGACCATAGTTCAAGTCATGGACCTGGTGGCTTAAAAATCATGCTGAGCACATATTCATTTGTGCTCAGAATCCTGAGATGAGAGTGGAAGAGAAGAGAGTGTGACATGGTCATTCTTACTTTCCTTCTCTCTGTCTCTCTCCATTTCTCTCTGGCAAATATGCGTGCCCTATGGGGAACAAAAAAATCACAACTATCTTTCTACCCACAATGGCAAAAACCTAGAAATAGATAACAAAAACTTTGGAAACTGTATAAACATGGAAACTAAACCACATGCTCCTGATGAGCCAATAAAGAAAAAAATTTAAATTTCAAGAACCAAACAAAAATTAAAATACAACATACTAAAATCTGTGGAATAGAGCAAAAGTAGTGCTAGGACAGAAGTTTATAGTAATAAATGCCTACATCAAAAAAGTAGAAAGATCTCATATAAGCAACATAACAACATAAGTCAAGGAACTAAAATAGCAAGAACAAACCAAACCCATAAATAGTAGAAGGAAAGAAAAAATAAATATCAGAGCATAAATAAATAAAATTGAGACAAAAACATTTAAAAATCAATGAAATAAATTTTATTTTTAAAATTCTCAGAATGGACAAGCCATTAGCTGTACCAACTAAGAAAAAGAAGGAAAAAAGAAAGAGAGACAAGGTCCAATACGTAAAATCAGAGAAGAAAAAGGAGACATTGTAATTTATACCTCAGAAATACAAAACTTCATAAAGGACTACTATGACATGTACATGGCAATAAAATGGAAAACCCAGAAAAAAAAATGGGTGGATTCCTGGACACCTATACCAAGATTGAACCAATGGGAAATAGAAAACCTGAACAGACCAATAATTAATATGAGATTAAATTAGTAATAAAAATCTAAAAAATTTGTAAAGAAGAGCTAACACTAATTTTTCTCAAAGTATGTCAAAATTTTCAGTGGGCGATAATGTTCCCAAACTCATTATATGAAGCCAATATTATACTGATACCAAATTAGGCAAGAACACACACACACACACACACACACACAAATACAGACACCCACTGAGGATGAGTATCTCTGATGAACATAGATGTAAAATTCCTCAACAAAACACTAGAAAGCTAAAATAAAATGTCATATCAAAAATATCTACCATTTTCAGAAGGTATTTATCCCAAGGTTGAAAGACTTCTTTCAACATACACAAATCAATAAATGTGATATATTGCATAGACATAATGAGAAACAAAAAACATATAAAAATTATTTCAACAGTCACAAAACATTTAATAAAATTCAACATCCCTTCATGATGTAAACCCTCAACAAATATAGAAGGAATGTATCTTGACACAATAAAGTCATATACAACAAACACAGCAATCATCACACTGAACAGGGAAAAGTTGAACACCTTTCCTTTGAGGACTGGGACAATACAAGGATGTCCACTTTTACTACTTCTATTCAACGTTGTGTTGGCAGTTCTCACTAGAAAAAAATAAGCAATCGAATAAAATAAAGGGCATCCGAACTGGAAAGGAGGACGTTAAGTTGTCCCCGTTTATAGATGACATGATTTTATATATAGAAAAACCTAGATAATCCTTAAAATCTCTTAAATTGATGTAGTGATGTGACCAGAGCCACATGGGAAAGATCCTGGATTTGCATCCTGGAACCGCTCTGAGTCTGGGCTGGTTAAGACTAGGGGTAGATTGTTATGTAAATAACTCTGTTGAGGGTTTCTATATCTCTCTCTTTTTCTCTTTCTGTCTCTCTCATTAATAACCTTAAGCAAAAACTCTTAGAACTAATAAACAAATATACTAAAGTTGCTGGATACTAAAGCAACATAAGAGGTCAGTAGTATTTCTATACTCCCAAAACATACTAGCACACTGTTGGTATGTATTTAAATTAATGTAGCCATTATGAAAAAGAGTAGGAAGACTCCTCAAAAAAGTTAAAAGTAGAACTATGTATTACCCAGCAATTCCCTTATTGGTAATCTATCCAAAGAAAAGGAAATCAGTATGTCAAAGATATCTGCACTCCTATGTTTATTGCAGTTCTATTCATAATAGCCAAGAAACAGAGTCAACCTAAAGAGTTTCTCTCAGAGTTATCTTTTATTCTCTTAGTAGTGTATTTTGTAAAACTATTTTAATTTTGATAAAGTCTAATTTATTGATTTATTCTTGTGTGGATTTTTGACATAAATTTAAGAAATTATTGTCCAAGCTGGTGTCATGAGGATTTGCTCTTAGAAGTTTCATATGTTTAGATTTCATGAGGTTTCTGATCAATTTTGAGTTATCTTTTTATGATGCAAAGTATGGATCTAAGTTGATTTTTTTAAAATTTGATTATCTACTTGTTCCAGTTTCGTTGGTAGAAAGCCTATTTTCTTTCTGGTGCGCTGCTTTTTTGTGACTTTTACGTTATGTACTCATTTTTAGGGTATTTTGGCTGAGTGTGATTTGGGGAGCATAATACAGGCAAAACCTATATGCTTCTAGAATTTCATATAAAAGAGATGTCGTTTTCTATGTCTTAAATTTTTTTCTTTTAATTTTAATGTTTCTTATATTTCAGATAATTTGACTTTCAAGAGCAGTGCCTAAGTGGTTGTTTAATCCATTTCTTCTTGAAATTTGGAAAATAGATGATTTATCTATTAACCCTTCTCAAATACGTGGTTAATTCCACTGTCCTGGTAAATGCTCTGTGTGTGAACTTGAGTATTCTACTGTCACTGGATAAAGAAGTCTACAGATGTCAATTAGATCTATTGATTTACAGTGTTCTCATTTCAACTATACCCTTACTGATTTTTCTGCCCACTAGGTCTATCAATTATTGACTGATGGGTTTTGACATTGTCAAATGTAATAATGGATACACCCATTTCTTCATGCAATTTTGTCAGTATTTGCCATACATACTGTTGCTCCGTTGTTAGGTACATACATATTAGGGATTGCTATGCCTTCTTGAAGAATTGAATCCTTGAGAGGGTGGCAGGTGGCATGGTGGGTGAGGGTGCTGGACTCCAACATGGCCAACCGTGGTTCAAGTCCCAGACCTGGTGGGAGGCTTCCTTTCTCACTCTCTCTCACTCTCTGGTCAAATTAAAAAAATAAATAAAGTTAAATAAAATAATTCCAAAAAAAAAAAAATCACAGCTTTTTTTTTGGAGAGGTTTTTGCTATAGGGTGCGTGTGCTCGCCAGAAAGACAGAGAGACGGAGAGACAGAAAGTAAGAAATCACCCCACTGGGGGATGGCCATGCCACAATCCCTTCTCCTCCATTCTCCTCTCAGGATCTTGGGCACGCACACACAGGCGCCCGGCGTGAGTTTAAGCCACCAGGTCTGGGTCTCGAACTGCAGTCGACTACATGGAAGTCCAGTGACATAGCCATTATGCCAACTGCTGGTCCCCAAACCACAGCTTCGTACCCCACAATAGGCTGTCCTCTTTTTAAAAAAATTGACTTCCTTATCATTATGTCACACTCCTCTCTATCGCTGATAATTTTATTTACTCTGAAGTCTGCTCTGTCTGACATTCATAGAATCATTTCATCTTTATTATGATAATGTTGGCATCATGTCCCTCTCCCCATCTTTTTACTTTTAATTTATTTTTGTCTTTGTGTTTAAAGTTGGTTTCTTATAGGTATCATTTAGTTATATTTTGTTTTAACATCCACTCTGATAGTCTCTGTGATGTATTGGCATATTTAGATTATTGACATTTAAAGTGGTTTTGGGCATAGTTGGATTAATATATACTATATTTGTAACTGTTTTCTACTATTATCCTTGATCTTTGTTCCTTTTTTTTTTTTTTTCAAGTTTTTCTCTGTCATTGTTATTGTTTTGTTTAAGAATTTTGCCAAAAGGGGGTGTGTGCTTGCCAGAGAAGAAAGACAGAGAGAGACAATGGGAGGGAAAGTGAGGAATCATTCCCTGTGATTGCAGGAGGGATGGCCATTCTGCAAACCCTTTTTCTCCCAGGATTCTGGGCATGCATGTACCTGTGTCCAGTGTGATTCCTAAGCCACCAAGTCTAGGACTTGAACCTTGGTTGGCCATGTGGAAGTCCAGCTCCCCAACCAACACACCACCTCCTGGCCTACATCTGCTCATTTTATTTTATTTTATTTTATTTTGTTTTATTTTATTTTATTTTATTTTATTTTTGCAGTATGGCATGTGCACTCACCAGAGAGAGAGAGACAGAGAAAGTAAGAAATCTCCTCCCCACCCAAAGGTTTGGCCATGCTTCAACCCCTTCTCCTCCATTCTCCTCACAATATTTTGGGATCACATACACATGTATCCAGCGTGTTTTTCAAGTCACCAGTTATGGGACTCAAACTTCAGTGTCAGTGATGTGGGATCCAGCACCCTAACCACCATGCCATTTGCCGGACCTGTTTTCTTTGATTTTAATTGAGCATTTTATATAAGTATATTTTCTCTCTTCTCTTAGCATAGAAACTATAGTTTATTCATTTTACCTTTTATTAATTGCCCTAGAGTTTACAGTGCATATTTACAACTAATTCTTATCCACTTTCAAATAGCACTCCCCTATTTCACAGGTAGTACAACTATTTCTAACCAGGTATTCCTAATTCCCTTTTTCCATAACTTGCAGCATTCACTTATTTTGTTGTTACTAGTGTTTTGACCAAATTGTCTGTTAGGTCAGTTAAGAATAAGAAACCTAGGACTACATGGAGATGCAATGATAAAATATGATGCTTTTTGAGGCTGACTCACATGGGAAGGTTCTGAGATTGCATCTAGTATCCTCCTTTAAAGCAACAGACATGCTCACATCCATACCTTGAATTGGGTGATGCTGGGATGGAGCACAGTATCAAGGTTCTGTTGGGGTGTGTGCTCTCTCTCGTGGAAGATATTTACAAACTTAAAAAAAAAAAGCAAATACAATATACTTGCTTTCTTTATATAGATGTTAGTTTCTGGCCTACATAATTTTCCTTTTTAAAAACTTAATGAAATATGTTATGCAAGGCAGGAAAACTGTCCAGAAATTTCCTTTTTGTTAGTTTAAGAGTCTACTTTGCCTTCAGTCTTGAAGAATAATTTAACTGATTACAAAATTCTTGTTTGCTTTTCCCCTTTCAACATTTTAGTTATCTTATTCTAGTCTCTTCTTTCATGGTTTCTGAGGAGAAGTATTTGCTTCTCTACAGGTAGTTACCCACTCCCCCATTATGACATGGTATATTATAGAACTATTATCAAATGTGTAAAACATTATGTGACACTAAATGTGGAAGAAGATGGTGTGTATATATTCTTGATTTGATTATTAAACACCTTATGTATGTTTCAGTGCATAAACAAACACCATACTGTATCCCACAAAGATATACATTGAATATACCTAAACCAGAAACCACAATAAAAAATATGTATAAGCTGGTCCAGCCTTATGACCTAGTGGTTGAGGAAGCGAGATTTCACATGGCTGGCTATGGTTCAGGTCACTGCCCTAGTGATTTGGGATACACACCAGGTACATGTGCATGGGTGACCCAAATCATGACAGAATAGAGAAATGTAGGAGAAAGGATTGTGAAGTGACCATGCCCCAGTCAGGTATGCTTTCCACCTCTCTCTCACTCTCTCTGCCTCTCTATTTCTTTTGGGCCAGTGCATGTGCACTCTGGCAATAAAATATATATGTAAACTGTAATAGGGATCAAAATTACCCCCAAGAAACCTGCAGATAGTAATTTTTTTCACTTCCAATGTAATTTTAAAAATTCAAAAAGTTTAATACATTCTGTTCACTAAAAATAAGCACTAATTTATAGAATTTTATAAAATCAACAAATAAACTGTATTTGTAAATACTTTATTATTTAGGATTTAATAACAGGACTTGTTAGTAAAATGGATTCAATTATATACTTAATTCACAGATATATTTTTTCTTAGATATACAATCCTCTTCATAAGTACTGATTCCTTTTATGTATGCACAACAATGATTCTTCGTGTTCAGAACTGTCAATCTGTGTAGATACAGTAAAGACAACATGGAAAAAAACCCAAGGTATCATATCTGCACATGCCAATTTTATCTTAATTAATATTAGAAAGAATGACTTTAATACTACTAAGGACAAATAAAAGCAAAAAAGAATAAAGTAACAAAAAGCAAATTTAAATAAGAATAGAAGAAAACATCCTGAGAACTGATGATCTTTAATTATAAGACTTTAAGCTTAACAGAAAATATTAGATAGTGTCTAATTCTATTCTATTTGTTCAAGTAGTATTATAAATAAAATAAGAATTAGGTATGATAGAAGGTAATAGATACATAAACTTACCTAAGTTATACAAAAATTTATCATTAGAGTCCAGTAAAGTTAAAAATATTAATATCACAGAAGTGAGATTGTTTAGAAAGGGCAGACAACATTTAACCAATTATTTCCTACAACCTAATCCTCATGTACTATGAATCTTTCCTTTTTCTTTCTTGCTCTTTCTGTGCCCTACATTTTTAATACCCCAATGTTTTTCCCCCACATAGTCTCAGAAGACTTTAGCACTTACAGGCTTTGGGTCACTTTGGTGCCATCTTCCCATAACCAGGATCCATTGGGGTTACACATTTTGAGACCTATCCATCCGTCTATGTCAAACACTGATAAGCTTTCCTATTGGGGAAAAAAAAATCGTAAACCAAAAATATGTATATAATTACTTCTTCCTGAGTCTAGAGTTAGTGATAAACATTTCCCAATGTTTTGTACACATTGACTCAGTATTAATAAGCTTTTTCTCAAGATATTATCTCATTTTTTTAATTCCTTGTAGCTGTAGATAGCCTAATGATAATTTTTATCCAAGAAAATTTTAAAGTGGGACAATATCTTATATTTTTGAGAATAGTGATGGTTTGCTCTAAAGTTTATCCATCACTACTATTTCCCAATGAAATATAGTTACACTATAACAGAGAAGTGAAAGTGTCTTTCCTACCAGCTCTTCTTGAGTGTCTATCTTCAACAGATGGGAATTCAGTTCTGCACAGGCAACATGACTCTCTGGCCAGGTTTTGGCTTCATTGGAAACATGATAGAAACTGTTTCCCAACCCAATCCAGTGATTTGAACAAAGACTACAGGGATATTCTAGAAAATACAAATGGGAATATTCTAGAAAATCACTCAGTACTATGAATAACTATTATGAACACAATTACTAGATTTATGTGTTTATAATACAGATGGATGTTAGCTAGAAAACAAACACTTAAACATTTTTGTAACACTGTGAGCAATCTTTTTTTTTTTTTTGGAGAGGTTTTTTGCTATAGGGTGCGGGCGCTCGCCAGACAGACAGGGAGAGACATAGAGACAGAAAGCGAGAAATCACCCCCCAGGGGGGATGGTCACGCCTCAATCCCTTCTCCTCCATTCTCCTCTCGGGATCTTGGGCACACACGCACACGCGCCCGGCGTGAGTTTTAAGCCACCAGGTCCGGGACGCGAACCGCAGTCGACTACGTGGGAGTCCAGGGAGTCCGTGCTGGTTCCCACACTGTGAGCAATCTTTACATAAGCAATAGTTAGCAATAATTAATAATGTTTTGCTCATTTTGTTTTGAATGTTTCTATTTGCAAACTGTTATAAAATTCTACCCATAAAAAGATACATTTCAAATAATATTGTAAACATGCTTGATCTGATTAAAATTGTGTATGCATATTAAAATGGCTAGATAATATATTACTATATGGACACATAAAGTAATTAGTAAACTATTTCTATTCTTTTGGAGATTTTTATTATTGATGGTTTTTAATGTATGGAATAAAACTTAGTAATTAATTTTTAAAACTTACGTTCTAACCATAACTATGTGAACTAACATGCTCACATCCAAAGACCTTCCAGATGACCCAGGTACATGTGCGCCAGAGATCTGGTACTGGCTGGGGATGGATTGTAATATCAAGGCTCTGTTAAGGGTGCAGTGTCTCTTACTAATGGAAGAAACACATTAATTAATTTAAAAATATAGTTTGCATATTTTCTTCTGTTTTTAAAATTATTTTTACAATGATCAAAAATACAAAGTTACTTTTATTATAAGAAAATAATTACATTTTGCTCTCTCCCTCTGAAAAGAGAGGTTGGTTCGTATTCTTTCCCTAAAAGTTATTTTAATATTGGTATATATATATATATATATACACCACAAAATAAATTATATTATTTTACATTTGTGCTAATTTCATGAATAGTATCAACTTTTTTACTCTACATTATTTTTTCAGGTAATATACATTTTAAAGAATGTAGATCAAGCTCAATAATATTCATATTTAAGATATTATATATATATATAAATTAAGTTCCTGAATTTATGGTTAATTTATTTAAATTTTACCATTTTTTTACTATTTTAATGAGTGATATAACATACATCATAGTACATGTTTGCTAGAATCTTCAGATAAATAGTAAAGAGAGAAAAGAATAACTTCCAAAGAAGTCAGATGTTTGATTTTATTCATCATAATTTCACCAAGTGTGTGCATATTTGTCTTTAATATCAGTTTTCTAACATTTAATAATCCTATATTTTAAAAAATCCATACCAATCTAGTAGATTTGAAATGAGAGTTGCCAGTGAAGTTGAGCATCTTTTCTTATATTCAATTATATGTGAATTTTATGATTTCTTTTCATTCATATTCGTTGTCCCCTACCCTCACTCTATAAGTTATTATTTTCCTTTTCCTTTCCTCTCTCACTTAGCTTACTAAAATACATAACTTCCTTAACAAGCCTCTTTTAAGCAACTTGTGCTTAACAAGTGCACTTGCTAAGCAATTTGTTTTTTGCTGTTCATCATGAAATAATAACCAGAGACACAAGACATTATGTTTGGGGCAGCCGATGGCCTAGTGGTTAAGGTGACTGGCTCCCATGTGACCAACTGCGGAGTCCCAAATTGTGTGACTTGAAAAACATTCTAGGTGGCTGTGTGTGTGTCCAAAATCTGCAAAAGAGGGAGAAATAAAGGAGAAGGGATTACTGCATGACTATACCAGGAGGTGGGTGTTTTCTTGCTTTTCTCCTCTGACTCTCTGTGACAAGTACATATGATCTTTGACAAAATTAAAAATAAAAAAGTCATTTTGTTTGTTATTTCAAATTTCATGCTCCCCTTCAATGGCCTAAATGTCTCTCTCTGAAATAAAGCTTCATCATTTTATTCCTTGCTTCAAGCTCTTCCTTAAATACTGAAACAAAGGGCCAGCAGGTGGCATGGTGGTTAGAATGCAGGACTCCCACATGGCTGACTATGGTTTGAATCCTGGACCTGGCAGCTTGCTTCCACACATTCTCTCTCTCTCTCTCTTTCTCTACCTGTCTGTCTCTGGTGAGTGCATGTGCCCTATAGCAGATTAAAATATAATAACAATAAATAAAATTAAAATAAATAATTTAAAATATATATTGAAGCAAAGACCAGATTTTTGACTGATACTCTTCTAAAAGTCTACAGATATTTTTCATATCAGTCTTTTGTGCATCTTTAATTTCATTATTCCTCAATTTACATATTTAAAAGACATGTAAGTAATAAAATAATTAGATGGTAATACACTCAGGTCATGAAAGTATCATCTCTATAACCACCATGCCACCAGCTGGCCCCAATTTGATATGTTTCTAACATAGAAAACAAAACTAAAAAATTAAAAGTAGATTAATATCAAATAAAAATAGTGAAAAGGATAAATTAAAATCTAGAACCTAATTATTAGGTAAAATTATCTGTAATATGTGTTATTTGATCATTTAATGGATGATAATACCTTGTAATAAAAATTATAGAACAAAAAATATCTCTTGGAAAATTAAACTAAGATAGTTAACATATAAAAGGGTTAAAAATAATGTCTGAAAAAAATGCAACATACAGCAGGAACAAAAATGTGGAAGGCACGAGAGGAAGATAAGAACATATGAAACATACGAAAATCTTTTTTTGAGATTTTATTAAAAAGTCAGCTCCCCCAGGGGAAATGGCCATGCCATAATGCCTCTTCTTCCATTCTCTTCTTGGGATTTTGGGCATTCACACCATGTGCCTGGTGTGAGTTTCAAGCTACTGGGTCTGGGACTTGAACTGTAGTCAGGCTTTGTGAGTCCAGCACCTCAACCACTATGCCACCTGCTGACTCCCTTTTAGCTATTTTAAATCACCTTTCTTGATGTATAATTTATGTATTATAATATTCAACAATTTAAAATATACAGTTTGATGAGTTTTGATGAATAAATATGCCTCTGTGAGTACCTCTCCAGTCACCAGTCTGAGAATAAAAAAGGAAAAAACCACAAAAAAAAGAAATTACATGGTATCTGAAAAATACCTATGACTATAATTAGTTAAAAATTACTATTACCACTTCAATAAAAACCAGAATAATAAAGTGGTAAAACTACAGATTAAAAGTGTCCAGTGATCTAAAAATATAAACAAGTAAGTAACAAATCTATAGAAAAATACATTGTTTTGAAATTTCAGAACACTAGAAATAAAAAATAAACAAAATTTGAAGTCATTTAAAAATATCACAAAAGATTACAAATCAAGTATGATAACAGGTCAATACACTAACAGCAAAAAAATAAAACTATGATATAGTGTTTTAGGAAATGTATTACTTAACTATACATTCTTAATATTAATTAAGTAGGAAAGCAAAATGGAGAATATTTTAATGATATTCAAAACTTAAATGAATCTGGGGAGTCTTTTCAGTTTTATCTTCAGAAAGAGAAAAGATACCAACTACCCGCACTCTATGGAAGAGAGCAAAAAATTGGAGGACATAAAAGCAGTGAAAGTACTTAACGAGAATAGGACAGTGTGGAATGGGGTGGGGGGTGAGGAGAAGAAGATAGAGAAAGATAGCAAGAGAACAATAGAGAGGCAGGACGTTAGTGAGAAACAGATATGGCTTATTACCTGTTGATGATGACATGTATGGTATTCTCAACTGGATTGGTCTGAGAAGTATTTCATGATGGGTAAAGTCTTTTTACAAGCAAAATGAGAAATGGTGATTGACTGTTTTAAAAAATAATTAGAATAATAATAACAATGATTGGGAAAAACAGAAAAGATATTGAATGATGAAGTGGGGAGATTAATGTCTCTGTATTGACTGACATGCATGGCATTCCCTTTTGAAAAAGCAATGTAATACACTGTAAAATTATATGTAATCCAATGTAATATAAAGAAGATTATGATGATAATAAAAATAAAAATAAAATAAAAAAGAAAAGAGAATAGCCAACAATAAAGAAAAATATTAATAAAACAGACTATAAACACCATAAAATGATTTTCAGCTCATTCAAATTATAAATTAGATATATTAATTGTTAGTATAATTGTGTGAGAAAAGCAAGATATAGTTGAATGTATACTATATAGCCCCATTGTATAAAATAAATAAAAAGTAAAAAATGAAACAAAACCAAACCCCAAAAATACTCACAAAATTACATCTGTGTTCTAAAAAGCTTGAGCATATATATATCCATAATGAAAATTACAGACTAATGCATAAAGATATTTAAAATGTGGGTTACTTCGTGTGGCTTGAAGTAAGAAGCTTATCTACCTAACCCAAGGGACAGAGGGTAGGTAGAATGCCAGTAAAATGGAAAAAGAAAAGTAATGATTTTCATGTATGTAAGGAAAGATTCTTGCATTTAAAAAAACATTTAATCCTGAGAAAAAATAACATTACAATAGAAAAACAAAATAAAATGTTGACTATACTGTATATAGACTATATATCTAACATTTATTGAAATATTTTTTAGTGAACATGCACATACACACATACACAAAGTGTCTTAACAAGTTAGTAGAAAATGTATATTATGAGAAAAATCTGTGTATGGATCTCAATTTTTTTTGCATTTTGTTAACATAAATTTGAACTTTAATTCCATTTTCCATAAACATTTTGAAATTCCAAAAAAAAAAAAAAAAGAAAGAAAAAAAAAGAGTAGTGCAGTGACTTCATAAGAAAGGTAAGCTGGAATCTCTGTGGGGTAGAAAACACAGAAAAATGGCAAAAAGAATCATCTGTAACTGATAAGGTTAATCCACAGGTGAGTTAGAGACATACGGATTTGGGAGGAAAGTCCTCATGTGATCATGTTGCATGTTGAGAACAAAGTGGGAAAGGGAGAAGAACTGTGGCTTTGTGTTCTTATGAATCATGATAAGAAAACAATTTAAATGATCAAATATGAGTAACTCAAGAAATAGCAGTTTTAGCACTATTATTTTGAAATGTAGAGATAGGAAGAAACAAACTTGACAAGTTAAGAGCAATGACCTCTGGGGAGTAAGACAAAGAAAGAAGAAAGGGACAGGAAATCATTGTTTGTAATTATATTTTTCTTAGCTATTTCATTTATTAATTATAAAATTATTTATTTATTTTAGAGATATTTTTGCTATAGGGCACATGTACTTGCTGGAGAGAGAGAGAGAGAGAGAGAAAGAGAGAGAAAGAGAAGTCACCCCCCAGAGGTGATGTTCATGCCATAATCCTTCTCTTCCAATCTCCTCTCAGAATTTTAGGCATGCATGTACACGTGACTAGCTTGAGGTTCAAGCCACCGAGTCTGGGACTCAAACCTCAGTCAGCCATGTGGGAGTCCAAACCCTCAACCACTATGACACCTGCTGGCCCCTTCTTAGCTGTTTTAAATCACTTTTCTTGATATATAATTTATGTATTACAAAAGTCACCAATTCGAAATATACAGTCTAATGAGTTTTGATGAATAAATATGGCTCTGTGACTTCTCCATCAATCCAAAAGTTCACTCATCCTCCTTCTATCTAATGCTGCCTCCTGATCTGAGGCAAACATTATCTAGATTATTATCTTGTTAAATCACTCATACAAACACAGTGTTTCAATATGAACTATTTTCTACTGCTGTTTTACTCAGCATGTTTTTCAGAATTATTCATGTCATGCATAATTATCTCATTCCATTTTATTGCTAAGTAGAATTCCATTATATGACTCCAAGAGATTAGTCAATCACTCATCTGGTAATAGACATTTTGATATTTTACATTCTTTGAGTTGTTATGAATAATGTGTTTATAAACATTTTTACATGAATATTTTGTGAAGATATGTTTTATTCCTCTTATTTGAATGTCTAAGAGTGAATTGATAGGTAAGTGTGCTATATCTGTTTCTTCATATCTTGATCATACTTGGTACAGTCAATCTTTTCAAACTTCAACCATTTCAGTGGGTGTGTAGTGGTACCTCATTGGGATTTTAATTTACATCTCTTCTTGATGAATTCCTATTTGATTGATTTTTACTTTCCAAGTTAGGGGAATAGAAAAAAAAGGAAAACCACCAGAATTTTGAATTAATCAGATTTGGTATTTAATATGTTTAAATCTAATTTTTCTCCCAATAATAATAAAAATCACAAATAACAACTTATACTTTCAGTACTTTGCTTCTTTTCATATTCCTCTGTGTCATTTTTCTTATCTTACTGTGTATTTCTCTGATAAAGATTTGGACATATGTACTCCAGTCTTTCAGACTCCATAAAAAGCATTAAAAATTGTAATGGATACTAGAGACAAAGTGGAAAGAGAGTGTAGGAGGGGAAGAGTGTAGGAAAGGACATTTTTTTGAAAAACGAAGGGATAAGACACTCATGGGACACAGATAAGGCTTTTTATCTGTTGACAAGGATGTGCATAATAGTCTCAACTGGGCTGGTCTGAGGTGTATATCATACTGGATAAAGTCTCTTCACAATCTGAATGATGTATAGTGATTTAACATATGAGTAATAATTAAAAAATTAATAAAAAAATTTGGACATATGATAAAACTGTATTTTTCTGCTATTGATTCAGTGAAGTTTTGTGGTTTTGGGGAAGATATGATTTTTAGCTCCAAATCAAAAATATTAGAAGAGGACTGAACAGATTCAATACTCACCTTTAATTTTGGTAGATAGAATGGGGATATATGAGATATTTCTATTTGGCTCTTCTCGGCTGGAGAATACTGTAACAAAAAGTTTGACAGTAATCAAATTAGGGTACAATTATTAACAATGTGAAATTCAGTCTGTATAGAATATCTTGAATATACTGAATATATACACATGATATAGCTGATGTACTGGTTGTAATAAGAACAAATTAGTTTCTTAGTTACTTACAATTTGCAAGCAAGACACCCACTGTTGTTATCAAGATTATACACAAGACGCCCAGGCTGCCAGTTATCACTTGCCATGTTACAGTTCTGGGATCTAACAAGGAAGGAAATGAAAGCAATGACTGAATTTTTTCTTCCCCCAGAAGTCAGAAAATAAAAAATTGAAGACCATATATCTCACTTTCAGAGAGCCTTCAGGCAACCTTCCCATTTTCTAATTCTTACCTGAATTCAACTCTTACCTAGCCACATTGAGAACTCTAATTCTTTGCTCCTAAGATCTCCCTCCTCAATATTTGCTTCTTTTTGATCTCTTGTCTTCTGTTTCCAAGTTGAAGGACAAGTATATCACCAAAACCATCTCTACCAGGATCTTAGAGCATACTTTATCTAGTGTTCTAAAACTTCTTAACTCTAGACAGCTAGAAAATGTATTCTCTGCAAGTAAATTGAAAAACTAAGTATATCAGAGAAGATAAAATTACCATGCAAATAAAAATATGCCTTGAAAATAAAATGTTGATTTCTGAATTCCATGTGAACTTTAATATTCATTTATTCATCATTTCATTAATATATTAGTTAATGAGAAAATAAAATACTTTTTTATGTTGAGATAAAACATAAATTATGATTAGCTCAGGCCAGGCAGCCTTTGCGTCCCTGCTGCTCCTCCTCTCTCTGGGACTGCAGGAACCAAGTGGTGGTCCTGGAAGGCTGGAGAAACCCCACCTCTTCCACTGCATGGTGGCTTGGGATGGAGGACAAGGAAATGCTCTGTCCTTCAAGACCCACCATCTGATTCTTGCAGTCCCAGAATTAGAAGGTAGGCATTGCTGCTTCACCTGTGTTGTACTAACATCTCCCTTACCCTTACCCAGTCAGGAATAAAAGGGAAGCGAAAGGTAGTCTGACCGGAGCTGATCACTAAAGACCCACTTACATTCTACCTGCCAGCTCAGCCTCCAGCCATATTGGGAACAGAGAGGTTTGGGTATACAGGAACCAAATACCTGAAGGCAGAGGGTTTGAAGGAATTCTCTCTCTACAATCTGCCCAGTAGTAAAAGGAGAGAAAACCCCCTCTGAAAATCTGAAGCAAAACCTTTCACTGTGGATTTCACATTCCCACTCACTGTAGAGGGGAAGATTGTCACAGAGCTAACTCACACTATAGGGAAGTGCACAAGCACACTACTACAGAAACATACTCCAAAGAAGTACAAAGAAGTGAGTGTATCACCAGTTGACTAAAACTCAAATCTGAATCCTAAGAAATAGGAGAAAACTAGAAAATATCTTCCCACAAAGAAACATAGTATCTCATCAATAAAACACAAGAGATTGAAGAAATGTCAGAAAAAGAATTCAGAATTTTCATCATATCAAAACACAATGAGGGACCAGCAGGTGGCGTGGTGGTTAAGGTGCTGGACACTCCCACATGGCCGACCACGGTTCGAGTCCCGGACCTGGTGGCTTCTTTCTCACTTTCCCTCTCTTTCCTCCTCTGTGTCTCTCTCTGGTCAAATTAAAATAAATGAGTGAATAAATAAAATTAAATAAATAATTTTAAAAAACCACAATGAGATGCAAGAGAAAACAAACAACTAATTCTAGGAGATGAGAAAAATCTTTCCATGACTTGAAGGAGAAACTCAATAAAGAAATAGAAAACCTGAAAAAGAATCAAAAAGAACTGAAGATAAAGAACATGATAGACCATGCAGAAGAAAGAATTTCTGACCTTGTGATCAAACCTTCAATTTGGTTCCAGAAACAACAACCAAAAAAAAAAGGAAGAATAACTTAAAAATGAGGACATATGGGAAATCCAAGACATGATGAAATGACCAAATATCCATATAATAGGTATTCCAGAAGGTAAGGAGACAAGTAAAGGCATAGAAAATATCTTCATGCTATATTACCTGAAAACTTCCCATATTTAGAGAGTCATACAGTCATCTAAATCTAGGAAATAAAAAGAACGCCAAATAGATATAACATAAGAAGAACCTCTCCAAGGCATATCATAGCCAAATTGGTAAAAATCAGAAAATATTCTAAAAATAGTAAGCAAAATACAAGTTACTTACAAAGTTTACCCCATCAGACTAAGATAAGACCTTTCAGTTGAAACAATGAAGGCAAGGAAAGAGTGGAAAGACATATTTAAAATTCTGAAAGAAAATTAATTTCATCCAAAAGTACTATACCAAGCAAAATTATCCTTCAAATGTAAAGGAGAAATAAAATAATTCCCAGATAAAAGTGAAAGGATTCATTAAAATTAGACCACTTGTTCAAAGAATTCTTAGGGGAAATCTAAAGGGAGTTAAATATAACTAAGTGAATATAAAACAATTAGAAAAAAAAAAGGAGTAACAAAATGACAGGGATAAATCCATAAATAGCAATAACAATATTGAATGTCAATGAATTTAATCATTAAATTAAATGAACTGAAAGGCACAGATTAGCTCAATGGATTTAAAAATAGGAATCCTCTATACATTGCTTACAAGAAACATACTTCATTGACTAAGACATATAGACTTAATAGTGTGGAATGTAATATTTATAGTTTTATCAATGTGTTGAGCAGAAATGTACTTTGAAGCCAGTACTCAGTGATCAAAAACAACAGTTTTGAAGGGCATCAACTGAATGATGATCATTATAATGGACAAAAGTCACCGTATTACAGACGTACATACTACAATACATATTTCCTATCTAGTTTCTCAGAAGGGCTAAAGATTATTTGAATTGTTAAATTTTTGTATACCTCTATGCATTTTTTCTCTTGACTTAACAAGTGTTAATCATGACTGTCTCAACTATCCCTCATTAATTTATAAGACTTTTTATTGTCTGATTGTTAATTACTTTGTTTTTCTTTAGAATTGTATTTCACAGTAAAGAATATCATTGAAAATTTAATATGTGCTTCCAGAATAACCAGTACAGTGAATTTTGAATGTGCACAACATGATGTAATGTTATATATTGAAAATGGAGAGTATGTTTATATCCTCAATTTATTTTATTACACACTGTATACATACTTAAAAAATCATATTGTACCCTAAGCAAAGCAAGTCAGAATATGAAAGAGGGCATTGTATGTTCCCACTAATGTACCAAATGTCTGAACTCTATGACAGAAATAGAAATATTGGGTGGTATAAAAGCATGGAGAACAACTGTGGATACCAGAGACAGTGCAGGAGGGTGGTGGGTGGCAGAGAGTGAGGGGGAGGGAATCAAGGGGGAAAAAAAGGAGAAGAAAAATATATAAAAAACACATAAAAAATTAAAAACCAACCAAACAAACAAACTTAATTACTATAGCTTTAAACTAGCTCTTGGCATCCGGTAGTATAAGTTCTCCAACTTTTTCTTCTTTAAGATTATCTTTCTATTCTTGCTCCTTTACATTTCTATAAAATTTTTCATAAAAAGTTTAATAATTTTCAGAACTCTCCACAATACATACTGTACCCTGCAAAGATGTTACATGTAAATCAGAAATTACAATAAAAATAAATGTCATATATTTTATCAAAAACGAGTATATTTATCATGGCTTATCAGAAATACATTACTGGAAATGCGTCTCTAAAAATATGGGCCAGATGGCTTAAAAGAGACATAAAAAGACTAGAAATACTTCTCTGAAAAAGTGATACCAACTTTTAGCATAGTGGTTAAGGCAGCTTAATGGCACATGGCCAACTATGTAGTTTGAGTCTTGAACTTGATGGCTTGAGAAACCCCCCGGATGTGTGTGATTATGTGCATCTCCTAATTTCTAAGAAGAGGGAGAGATGGAGGAGAAGAGATTGTGGCATGACCATTCCCCATGATGGTTCTCTCTCTCAGCATGAGAATACTGGAGGTCTTTCACCCAGAAAGGCAGTATCCATAATGTCCTTAGATGTGAACAAACTCAGTGAGTCTATGAAATTAAAATTATAGTTAGACTGAAACTCAGAAAGCAAATGAAGAAACAGAGGTGGATTTGGGGGTGAGATTATATCCTGCAGAACTGGAGGTTCACAATTGCTAAATCCAAGGAGATAATTTCCCACTTTCACTTTTCTTGGCCCCTCATACTTTATTTTCTACTTGTCTCTGATCAGGTATTCTTAGAATGCCTCTGTTCAAGTCTTATATGTTGCCTTTCTCTATGATCGATGTTTAATTCCACATAAGCTTCATTTGTAATCTTATCGACTCCCCCAGTTTCTCTGTAGGAATTCAGCCTCTTAATTCCAATTTCATTATGGACATTTTTCCCTGAGCTATCATGAGACATTCTGGATGCAGGAAATCATCTATTTTTAACTGGATTAATCATTATAGCCGATTCTTTTAGATGGCAGATAAGATGACTACACTATCAGAACATTTACACTGAAACTTTGTTACTCCCAATATCCAATTAATTCATGAGGTTTTAAATGTTTTACCCATAAAATATTCTTCAATTTTCTTTTAATCATCACCTTGATGTCACAATTAATTATGTTAATTTTTGCCACTATTGGTTATTGTTTCTTCATCTTAGGTTCCATGACAAGTTAAGAGCAGGCCCATAGGAAAAGTTCAGACTAAATTGACATGAAGCTAATACCAAGAACTATTTTTTTTTTAATTTTTAATCCTTTTTATTTTTTATTTAACATTATTTATTTATTTATTTTAATTTGACCAGGGACAGAGTGAGAGAGAGAGAGAGAGAGAGAGAGCAAGCAAGCTGCCAGGTCCGGTCCGGCACTTGAACCACGGTCAGCCATGTGGGAGTCTAGCATCCTAAATACCATGCCACCTGCCAGCCCCACCAAGAACTATTTCTAAAATAGTGAGAAGAAACAATTTATGCAGTCACTGTACAATTAGTTGTCCCAACTAATAGAATTGAGGTCAGTGATATTTTAGATGAAATGAACATAGATATTTAAGAGACAATGTGTTCCATGGTAATATGATAAAATAGTTAAGGAAGAGGCTGAATACAAATCATTAGTGTAATGTGGCAACTTTGTGAGAATTTTGAGAGGGAACCTAATCTTTTAAACCCAATGACCTATGACTAACTAACAAAATATATAGTACTGTACCTTTTCTTTTTTTTCTAACAAACGATTTTCTGTGCTGGAGTTGAGAAGATTTCTGAAATTTCAATTCCATGTACTTTATTTCATCTTCATGTGATATGATATTGGTCTGGTCTACCCTGGACAGTCTTTGCTTCTGTTGAGATCTGGAAATTTTCTGTCCTGTGTTAATTACCTCTGGCATCTTTCCCATATTTTGTAGGCGTAGTGGTTCTGAAAAGACTCAGATTTCTTCAGCTCAACTTTGATAATGTTCTGCTTTTTCTCTTTGATGTGTCTGCAACAAAAATTGGAGGGAAAGTTAGTCTTTGCATCGCCAATGCAGTGAATAATGCATTTATTAAGATATGTAAGTAAGTAAGTATTTAGATATAATATCAAAAAGATAAAAAGGGGAGGAAATGCAAGTCAAAAATCTCACTTCTTTCTTTGCAATATTTCTATTAGAGAGAGTAATTTTACCCTCCCTTAATAAGGCTATAGCATTTCTTTCCTTCTTTGCATTAGTTTTGTAAGATTTGGATTGACAAGTGTATACTTTTTTATCCCTCAACAATCTCTGTATAATAAATAAAGTCAATATTGTGTGGAATGGTTAAAATACAACTACATTAGTTTCAATTAGATAAGTTTCTTTATTTCAAGTCAGATAAAAAGTAATCACTAAAATGTATGTGGATTCTGTTATCAATTGGGAGAAAACTCACTTCTCTAGGTAAATACTAAATTGGTAATATAAACCATGTCTATTCCCGTCTGTCATCTTACCATCTTTGTTCTACTTAACCAGATTGAATTTACCTAACACACACATACACACACACACACACACAGAAGCACACATATGCAAATAATCTAAATTAATAAAACACCAAAGAACTACCCAACTTGATCAAGGGAAACAAGCAAGTATTCACAACATCCAATACAAATAGAAAATCTTCCTTTAAAACACATAAATGCAAATAAAAATAATGAAATGATTTTTTTACTTATGAGAACACTATTTTAAACATAATTTCAAAATTGATAAATGATTATAAGTACAAAATTAATTATCAATATTTAGGAAAACAAAATATACATATTTTTCATTTTCTTTGTAAAATAATTTATCTTACCCAAATATTAAAGATATATTTAAAGTTACTCACACAGTGGGGTTTTATTTTTTTAATAGATATACAAGGAAAGTAGAATTACTAACAGAAGTTGACATAATTAAAAGAATTATTAAATATGGTGTGTAAACACACACACACACACACGCATATATATATATATATATATATATATATATATATATATACCCTAGAGCATTATTAATTGTATAATATAACAAGTATTCTTGGTAAGTATATAAAACAATAGATTTTGATATTCTGGATTTCAGGATTATGTGTGGATAGAGTTTTGAAAGTTTCGTAATGCTTTCTTTTTATTAAAAATTTAAGAATATGTTAAGAGTTGCTTAAAGGTAAAATTCTGCATATTTAGAAATATCAAATACCATTTAGCTTTATATATAGAAAATTTTCTATGTCCATGATTATTTTATAAATTTTCAGACATAAGAAAAAAATTTAAATAAACTTTAAACTTTAAAATTTTTTTTACAATTTCTAAAACTGTTTCTTGAAAGCATTTGGCCAATTCATATGTCTATATGAAGAAATTGTAATTAAGAGCATAATAGAATTATAAAACTGCTGCATTAAGTACTTAGGATACTTAAACTATCGTTACACTCAGGAAGAAATTAAAGTAGCTATTGTTGTTATGAATATGTAACAGAATTGGCATAGTGATAGAATCAGATGAAAAACTGGTTCGAAATTAGAGCATTATGCAGATTCACAGCACTAGTTTTACATTAGTATACAAATAAATTTCAGATAAGCCAAAATGTTAATTGTAAGTGATCAGACAATAAAAGAATTAACGGAAAGTATAAGTAAATTATTATAACTCTCTAGTCACACTCAGATGAATAGTTAGATTGAACTGTAGATACACCATTTTGTTGATAAAGTTGTAAAAACATTTATTATTAAATGAACATATTAAATGACTTATTTTATCACTAATCAAGAAATACAATGGCATTAATTACATATCATTTTACCTTTAAAATGAGTAAATACGTATAAGCAAAATATAATTTCACAGGAAAGGAGAAGAGGCAGCATTCATATGTGCATCTGGCTAATCTACCAATTGATACCAAAAAATTGGAAAAAATAGCAATTTTTAAAAGACAAATAATATATGCACAATTGATCTAAGATTTCAAAATAGTGAGACCATGATGGCTCATTAAATAAATTAATTTGAGAATTAAATTAGACTTTTGGAAAAATAGAACAAGAAAACTCCAAGACAAAAGAAAAATAAAACAGCTGGATTTATACCTTACACTATTGCTTCTAAAACAACGACATGCCATTTTTTTGCAAACAATTTTCTCACACTGTCATTTAATACTTTCTGAGTTTAGACAAAATTATCAAGAATGATAGACTTTTTTTTTAACTTACTGAGAGAAAAAAATAAGTGAAAGCGATTATACTCACTGACTTGAAGAATCAATGTGAATGCTTTGTAGAAGAACCCTAGGTATGCAACTGCAAAAAATTATTGCACTAGATTAATAAAATTGTGTGGTTGATTCTGGTTTACAAATGTCCAGTTAAGATATTTCTAGGTAGTATAAAAAAGCAGACACATGAGATTGTATTCATCAGAGTGTAAAAAATGCAAAGGAAATTCTGACATAACTGCTGATTTGTAGTTTGCTTCACCTACAAACCACCAACCAGGATGTGAAATGTTGCTTTAATATGACATGCCTTTGATACTTAGAATAGTTCATAAGTATTAGATATTTCAATTTCAAGAAAAATATTAAATTTAAAAACTGTTTCATTACAATGTCCTTATGTCAAGTGTAAGCCTTACAGGAAAAGAAAAAATGACAGAATAGCATGTTGTATCAAAGGTCACAGATAACAGGAGTACCACAGGATACATAGGAAAATACTTAAATTTATTAGAATAGAAATTATTTTGGTAGCTTTGCAAGTTAAATTGTAATTAAATACTTCTTAGTGGTAGTTGATATTAGAACCCATTGCATAGTGTTTATGTTTCATTTATTTATAGCATGATATAGTATAATGTGATAAAATATAATAAATAATTGTTTGATTTGTAAGACTTTTGAGTCACAAGCTTATGGGTAACAAAGAAACCACCTTATCCAGGCCAGTTCCATAGCTTCTGATAAAGGGAGATAGAGCCCACATCATCTACTATGGTTTGAATCTCCACTAAAATGCAGCTTGAGAAATGCCACGGGCATGTACGTGCTGCACGCGCCAAATCCCAAGGGGATGGAGAAGTAGAGGAGAAGGATTGTGGTGGAACTATATCCCATTAGGGGGTTTCCTACCTTGCTTGCAATTTTTTTTTTACTTGCCAGAGGACACGTGTGTTTACCATAGAGAGACAGTGAGAGGGAAAAAGTGCTCCTCTAATGGGGAATGGCTACACCACAATCCCTTCTCAGTTTCTCCCTCCTTTTGGGATCTTGAACACACACATGCTGGCATGTTTTCCAAGCCAAACCACTGGGGCTGGAATTGGACTATTCTGGTCATCCATGTGAGATCTGGCTTTCTTAACCACTAGTCCACTGGGCAGGGGTGGGAGGGTGCTTTCTCCCTCTCCCTCTGTCTCTCCGGCAAACACACACACCCTTCAGCTCATAGCACAAAAAGAAAAGGAAGAAAGAAAAAAAGGAAGAAAGAAAAAAAGGAAGAAAGAAAAAAAGGAAGAAAGAAAAAATGACTTTATCACAAATTTCCAAACTTGCCTGCTTTATGAGCTTGTATTTGATGACTCAAAACCATAGTATTTCTATCATTCTCCTCAACCCTCTCATTTATTAATGTTCAGATTTAACTTGTCTGATACCTTCTCAGGTATTTTCTTATCTCATCAATGATGATGAATCACAACTTTCCCATTTATCAATGACCACACACATGATTCTTCTGAATCCTGGCCATTCAGTCTCTGCCTTTCCACATCAGAATGCCTTTGTTACACTCTGCCTCATCCAACCACTCCATGGGAGTGGTCTTTGTATAAATGTTAAACTTTTAAATGTTTCATCTTAAAATGTCATTAGGTTTGTGTGAAGGTTACATTTGTCTAACAAAGCATAACTTGTTTAGTATAATATAACATAATATAATATAAAACACTACACTATTTCTCATCACCCTAAATGGTTCATATAAAAAATATCCTATTAATATTTCCTTTACACACAATGCCACCTGTTTACCTTGCTCATTTATCTCCTTACAACATAAAAAGGTTATGATTTCATTACCATCTTCAGTCCTGTTTGCAACTCTATTTTATTCTAATCTGTCAGTCTATATCTTTCTTTGCCTTTCCCATGTCTAAATTGGTGCTATGGTATGCTATTGCAAAATACTTCTGCCAATATGGTAAACTTCCTTAATCTCGTTTGGTCCCACTTGTTCATCAAAATTATAATCTTGTACAAAATGATCTGTTTCTCTCTCTCAATCCTTGTGAGCAATCAAGTGCTTGTAGAACAGGCTAGATTTATTGCAGTATATATTCATTGTCACCAATGTGAAAGTGCTTTGACATTACTAGGTATCTCATATTTTTCTGGTCAGCATTCTCTCATACTCTGAAATTCATTTTGTAGCACATTTACCATTCTTATCAAATATCTGACTCTTCCACATCTCTTCTTATACTCAGAAAATGACTGACACCACAGAGCAATAAGTTTCACCATGATCATACTGAAAATCTCTTACATGCATGCATCTTATCTTACTTCTGCTCTGTTAGGGAGATGTGCTCTTAGTCTTCCAATGAAATGCATTTCATTTTTATCTGGACCCATTCACTCCTGCCACTCAAGATTCACTCACTCACTATCACTCATTTTCTTTTGACTATTCAGAGTGGATTTTTATTAGTATCCCTTCCATCAGCCTAAAATTATCTGTATTTTTAACTCATTTGACCTCTAATTCCAACATACCTTCTGTTTTCACTTTCTATCATCTCTAAAAAGGAGAAGTTCTAAAAATGTATCTACATTTAATTTTCTTTTTTCATTTTTTACTTATTTTTACATTTTCCACAAACATTTACTTTACATATTTAAAAATTTTTGCTCATACTCCATAGTTCTTGACAGTTAATAAACAACTTTCAAAATTTCAAAATACTGAATTTTAAAGTCAATGTTAAAAATATTTATTATAATTTTGTGACTGTGTAACAACAGAGACAGTATGGTTTTAAATATTTTTGCAAAAATATTTACACGTCAACTACTCAAATTGTTGAAAACCAAATGCCCAGCACACAAGTCACGCATAAACTTCCTCAATTCAGCCCTGCCTACCAAATATTCTGTGATATACCATCTGCTAGCAAAGATCAGTCTCTTTTTCTTCCTTCAAAGTCTTTCTCAATATAATCCTCTGGTGTGGTTGCTCTTTTTCAATCTCTACTGATTACAATGCTGGACTAGAAAAGTCCAGGTTATTTTATGTTATAAATTCTTTCACATATCTTCTCTAATTCTCTCTGCCAGTCATTACTATTTATGGTGCCAGGCCATCTTTCTAAGAGCTTCTGTTGGCTTTCTTGAGATATACCTTAGTTCCATAGCCCTGTTCAATAATGAGTATTCACAATTTCTGATTCAATGCAACAAGCATTATTGAATGCTGGAAGCTGTGCTACAGCCGGGGTGGGTGAATAGGAAGGCGACACGGGTGAACAAAATCAGGCCAAGACCTCAATGCCCTTTAGCATGTTCTCAGCCGGCTACAGACAGAGTAAGCTCCAGACTGCAGCCCTGATGGCAGGAGTCATGCGTACTTATTATAGAAGGAGTTTTACAGGAGCAGGATGGGTGAGGGGAAATAAGTAAAAGATTTTACTCCAAAAGGTAAAGCATTCAAAGTATAGGAACAATAATCATAAAACATGACATCTGTTTTGTTTAGGTATAAACAATCATAATTCTTAGATCGAGGAAGTCCATTTTACGGGTGCATTCTCTCCTTAGATCTTGATTACCTGGGAGGGTCTTTTGGATGAGAGGGCTCCCAGGAATCTTAATAACCTCAGTCCCAGATCGGCTTGAGAACTTGAGCCCCAGGTCAGCTTTGAGAACTTTAGCCTCAGGCTAGGGTGGCAGCAAATTGCTGGCCTAGAAATAAATTCTGTCTGGTTTAGTAAAGACAAGGTTAATATATACTAAAGTGGGATACTTATGTTATCTCTAGGGTAATTCACAACTAAGAGGGTGAGTTTAATGTCTACATGGGAAAGGAATGTGGTCTTGTGAGCAGCTTAATGACTGACCTAAAGGTCACTGTGTACTTGGTACCCTCTATGTACTGCTCTATACAATGGCTGTGGCTTGGGGAATGGCAATCTTCCCTTGTCCTGAGATTAAAGGTGGCTCATGGTCTTTGGGGTAGCAGCACCTCATGGATGAGTCCCTGAGCCCCTCCCAGCTACTGAGATCGTTTCGCCAATTAGTGGCTTTATCCTAAACCTTTCTAATGCTTACCTATGTAATCCCCAGTAGGAGAAGTGAATGTTGCAGTCTTTATTGACATTTTCCAGGAGGGTGCGGTGAATCTAATGGGAGTAATTCCCCTTCGCAGCTGCTCCCTTAGTGGATCTGCATTCCTTCAGGATTATTGTAAAAGTTATAGTAAGGCAGGGGGTGCTGTTATGGGGTATCAGGGTGTGGCAATAAGGCCCATGGCAGAGAAATTGAGTGCAGGACAGTACAGTGACACAATGGAGGATCAGAACTCTTAAAACTGTTGACTTGCTAACAGTTCTCCTCAGCTGAGTCCTTGCTCTTAGGCACGAGGGGCAGTTCTTCCATACTCAGCTTGTGTTAACTGCATGGTCCCAGCAATTGAACTTATGCAAATAACCCTTTTGCCACAAGATAGATACTCCCAAATATTTTTCAATTCCAGAAGGGAAGTTTATGTGTCCATTTAAAGAAACAAACATGAAAAATATTTTAATAAATTGCTCAACCTATAAACACCTCAAAAGAAAGTAAAATGCTTAAATTGGGAAAACAAAGCATATCTGCATTTAATTTTGTTCTTGCCACTTGGTCCCTTACCATCTATCTGGCTCCTACCCTGATGATTCCATGGCACTTACACTCTTTCAGATCACAAGGAATTTCTACTTCATTAAAAGAAACATTTTGTTTTTCTTATATATGAAATTTAACTAGCACTCAACATTATTCACAATCACTTTCTCTTTTTAAAACATTTTAAAATTTTCTGATGTCTATTTAATTGTACATCTTTCTAGGCTACAATAAACATGCATGCAGTATATGATTTTAAAAAAGGGTATTGCTATTTTCATCATCTTCAACAAAGAACATTACATTATGTTGTTCACCTTCAACATTCATTCTTCTAGGGCATATATATATATATATATATATATATATATATATATATATATATTAAAAGGTTCTCAATATCTAAGCATTAGAGAAATGCCAATTTAATAATACAAATAGAAGTTAAAACTCACAAATTGATCTGCTTGGTATAGGGACAGTCTTAGAGCCTAGGTCCATGGAGGTCAAGCTGGATACTATTTCTAGAAGTTGCTAACCTGGCACATGAGTCTGTAGGAGCCAATTTTACTCTATAATGGGTCTGGAGGCTAGGTCTAAAAGGGAAAACCTGAGTCCTTGGGCTGTAAGTACTGATCTGGGACCAGGGCCCAAAGAAGCTGGCCTAGAACTGGGGCCTACTTGAATACACTTAGACCTTGGGTCTGCTGGAATATGGGGCTGCAGAGTCTAACCTGGCTTTGTAGAAATGTCTATTCATTTGCTTTGCTCATTTTAAATTGGGTTATTTGGGTGTTTCTTTGTTCATTTGTTTGCTATTGAGTTTTAAGTGTCCTTTATATATTTGGTTATTAATATTTTAGCAGATTATGCTTTAAAATATTTTCTCCCATTTTGTAGGTTGCTTTTTTATTTGGTTGCTTCCTATATATATATACATATATATATATATATATGTATATATATATATATATTTATATTTATAATTAATTTTGCATATGGTGTGAAATGAAGGACCAATTTTATTTGTTTGCCTGTGGATATTCAGTTTTCTTCAGTTCCTTTTATTGAAAAAAAAAAATCCTCTGGTCCCCATTGTGTATTTTTGGCAACTCTTTTAAAGATGACATATGCATGGGCTTAATTCTGGGCTCTCTATTTTGATCCATTGGTTCATATGTCTGCTTTTAAGTCAGTACCAAATTGCTTTGCTTACTGTAGCTTTGTAATACATTTTGAAATCAGAAAGTGTCGTGCTCTCTGATTTATTCCTTCTGCTCAAATTGTTTTGGTTATCTGCAGTTTTAAATTTTTATATTTCTGTGAAAAATATCATTGAATTTTTAATAGAGATTGCACTGAATTTTTGGATAGCTCAGGTATTATGAACATTTTAGCAATATTAATTCTTCTAGTTCATAAACACAGAATGTCCTTCCATTTACTAATTAACTTGATTTCTTTCATTACTGTTTTAAAGTTTTCAATGTATGTGTACTTCACTTCATTGTTAAGTTTACTTCTAAGTATTTTATTCCTTTATATGCTGTTATAAATGAGATTGTTCTCTTAATTCTACTTCCGAATAATTATTTGTTACTGCAAAGCAATGAAATTTACCTTGCAATTTGATTTTGTACTCTTCAATTTTGCTGAATCTATTTACTAGTTCTAACAGCATCTTTGTGGCATCTTGTTTTTTTTTACATGAGATATCTTCAAAAAAGTTCACAGAAAATGCATGTTATAAAAAACGCTCTGTATAAGAACTTTCTTGTATCCAAATAAGCTTTTAGTTTAACTACAATTTTCTATAAATTTTTTGAAGTTCTCTTGTATATGATCTTGCCATTTGCAAACACACATAATTTTACTTCTCCTTTACTGATTTGAATGCCTTTTATTTCTTTTTTCTTGTCTAATTGCTCTGACTAGGAATACTAGTACTACATTGACTAGAAGTGGAAAAAAATGAGCTTTTTTGTCTTGTTTCAGAAATTTTTATAAAAAAAATTATTTTTCACCATTGACTGTGTTAGCTGTGGCTTTTATTATGTCAAAGAAAGTTTCTATTATAAGCAATTTTAGAATAAGTTCTATTATGGAAGGATTTTGAATTTTGTCAAATGCTTTTTCTGTGTCTATTGAAATAATCATATAGTGTTTATCCTAAACTTTGCTATTGTGGCTTATCACATCAATTGATTTGGATATATTCCACCTTCTTTGCAATTTTGCCAACTTCAAAGTTGACGATTTTACCAACTTTATCCTTCATGGACAAATCACTTGATCATTGAGTATAATCCTTTAAAATACTGTTACATTTTGTTTGATAGTGTTTTTTGGGGGATTTTTGTATCCCTGTTTACCAGCGATATTATCATGTAGATTTCTTTTTGTGTGGTGTTTTTGCATTTTGTATCAGGATGATGGTGGTCTGACAAAATGAGTTTAAAAGTGTTTCCTTTTATTTTTTGAAAGAATTTAAGAAGGATTGCTGAGTTCTTTGCTAACCATTTGGTAAAATTTGTAAAGGCAGAGGCCAGCCAGTGGGATGGCATGGTGACTAAGGCACTGAACTCCCACATGACTGACTGCAGTTCAAGTCCCAGACCTGGCAGCTTGAAAATCATGCCGGGTATTTGTGCACATATGACCAAAATCCCAGGAGGAGAGTGGAGGAGAAGGGACTGAAGTATGATCAATCCCCTTTAGGGGATATTTCTCACTTTCCCTTTCACTGACTCTATCTGTCTCTCTCCATTGAGTGCATGTGACCCATGGAAAAGACTTTTTTAAAAAAATAATTTTTAAAAATTTATTTTTTAATGTGCATTTAATCACTATACATAGTTTTTTCCCAGCGTGGATATGGTGCATATTAGTCAAGTCAAAGACATTATCATATACATTATCATCTATAGCTAAATTTTCATTTCTGTGTCTATTAAATGTTTTGTTTGTTTTTCATAATACCTGCTCATCCCCTATTTCCAACCCCTTATTACTCACCCAGTCTATACTGTCTCTAATATCTGCAGTTGGGTTCCCTGCTATTATACATTCTAATCTTTCAGTTTATGCTATAGAGTGCAGACATTTGGCATATATTAAGTGGGAACATACAATGTCTGTCTTTTATAGTCTGGCTTGCTTCACTTAGTATTAAATCTTTCATATTCATCCACTTTATAGAAAATGTTAGGGTCTAGTTTTTATGGCCAAATAGTATTCCATAGAGTACATGTGCCACATTCAATTCACTTGTCTGTTTTTAAATGATTTGTTGATTCCTATGTCCTGGCATTGTGATTAATGCTGGGACTTAAAAAAAAAAAATTCTAAAGACATCTGGTCCTGGATTTTTCTTTTTAGAAAGTTTTTGATTACTGTTTTAATTTAATTATTTGTTAGTAGTGTTTTCAGGTTGTGTATTTCTTCTTGACTTGGTAAGCTGTATATTTCTAGGAATATGTCCTAGAACTTCTTCAATTTGTTGGTATATAATTGTCCATTAATAGCTTCCTAGGGTCACTTTTATTTCTATGGCATATATTGTAATGTCTCCATTTCCATTTTTTTTTCTTTTTTTTTTTTTTTTTGGAGAGGTTTTTGCTATAGGGCATGTGCGCTCGCCAGAAAGACAGAGACAGAGAGACAGAAAGCGAGAAATCACCCCCTGGGGGGATGGCCACGCCACAATCCCTTCTCCTCCATTCTCCTCTCAGGATCTTGGGCACACATGCGCACGCGCCCAGCGTGAGTTTAAGCCGCCAGGTCTGGGACTTGAACCGCGGTTGACTACATGGGAGTCCAGCAACATAGCCATTATGCTGCTAGTCCCTCCATTTCCATTTTTAATTGTATTTGTTTAAATATTCTCTATCTCTCTTTAAGAAGTGTATTATTATTATTATTATTATTATTATTTTTATACATTCAATCACTACACATAATTTAGGTTGTAGAGAGAATTTACCCAAAATGATATATACCTCAGACTAGTCCAATTGAGAATATTGTACATGTTACCAACAGGTAATAAACCATTTGTGTATCTTATAAATGTCCTATTTCTCTACTTTTCTCCCTAATTTCCTTCCTACATTCTTCTCCTCTCTCGCCTTCCTTCCACACTGTCTCCAGTGATGCAGCAGCATTCGCCCTAAGGCAGAACTACTGGAGGATTGCAGCATCAAGCCCATCTCTCTCTCTGTCACTCTCTCTTTCTCTCTTTTAGTTAATCTAGTGAAGATTTTATCAACTTTGATTTTCTTTTCAAAGACCCAATAATTAGTTTCTGTGATTTTTCCCCATTGTATTTCTATTTTGTATTTTTTATATTTTTATTCTAATCTTTATTATTTCTCTTCTGCTAACTTTGGGTTTATTATTTTTAGTTTTCTATTTTCTCATTTGGGAATAACATTAGGTTGCTTATCTGATGCCTTTCTTTTTATGTAGGTGTTTGTGGCTGGAAACTTTTTTCTTAGAACTAGTTTGGCAGCATCCTAAAGATGGTGGTATGTTGTGTTTCCATTTTCACTTGTCTCAAAAAAATGTTAAGTTTATTTATGTTTATGAACACATATGAGAGTCAGAGAAAGAAGCACCCTCAATAGGATTTTGTCATTCCAAGATCCACTTCCTATAACAATGCAATTCATCAAGTTCTTAGGCATGTGAGAATGTGCCTAGTATGTTTCAGAAAAACCACACCAAAGTCCTGAATAGTGGTCAGCCATGTGTCTTCTAGTACTACAGTTTAGTATGCTACCAATTGTATCTCCAGGCCAGTACTCAAAATATTTTTAGGTTTCTTTTTTGATTTCTTCTTTGACTCGTTGATTGCTTAAGAGTATGTTGTTTTATTTCTATGATTTATGAATTTTTCTGTTTTCCTTTTGATTTCTAGTTTTATTCCATTGTATTTAAAAAGATATTGAAATGATTTCAATCTTAAAACTTGTAAGACTTGATTTGTGACCTAGCATGTAATCTATCATGGAAAATGTTTCTGTCCACTTGAGAAGAGTAAAATTTCTGCTGCTGTTGGGTAGAATGTTCTGTTAAGGTTCTTTTGTTGATTACATTAAAGTCATTATTTTCTTAATTTTTTTTCCTGTTTGAACAATCTATTCATTATGGAAAGTGAAATATTGAAATATCCTACTCTTACTGTTTTGCTCCCTATTTTTCTCTCATGTAAATATTTGTTTTACATATATGTGTATATATATATATATATATATATATATATATATATATATATATAATTTAATTGCCAGAGAGTATGTGCACTCATCAAGCAGAGACAGAGAGGAAACCAGCAGTTGGCGTAATGGCTATGTTGCTGGACTCCCATGTAGTCGACCACGGTTCGCGTCCCGGACACGGTGGCTTAAAACTCATGCCGGGTGCGTGTGCGTGCGTGCCCATGATCCCGAGAGGAGAATGGAGGAGAAAGGATTGCGGCGTGGCCATTCCCCCTGGGGGGTGATTTGTCGCTTTCTGTCTCTATGTCTCTCTCTGTCTGTCTGGCGAGCGCATGCGCCCTATAGCGAAAACCTCTCCAAAAAAAAAAAAAAAAAAAGAAAAAAGAAGAGACAGAGAGAAAGGGAGAAAGCAGCTCCCCCCATGAAGTGTGGTCATGCTATAATCCCTTTTCCTCCATTTATTCATTCTACTGGGATTTGGGGCATGCACACACCTGTGCATGTTTTTCTAGCTGCTGGGGTTGGGATTTGAAGTATAGTCAGCCATGTGGGAGTCAGGTCCGTTAATCACTAGGCCACTGATTTATCCCAATGTTTGTTTTATATATTTAAATACTCTCTCTCTCTCTCACTCTCATACACATGTAGTTATATCTTTCGCATATAGTTATATCTTCCTATTGAATTGACCATTTCATTATTATGTAGTAACCATTTTTATCTTTAGTGACAGTTATTGACTTAAAGTCTACCTTATCTGATATAAATATAGCCACATCTGCTATCTTTTGGTTACCATGTTGATATCTTTTTCAATCTTCTCACTTTCATCCTACCTAGCTAATGATATTTTAGTCTCATTTTATAGGCCATTGAAATTTGTATCATAAAAGGTAATCAGTTGAAAGATTTAGTTGTGTACAACACCCCACTGTAGATAATTCTTAGCAATCAATATTCAATGTATAATACTTGGTTGTTCAGAGTAGAACCTCACTACTGAATCTTAGTAGGAGAAAGGAATAGAATAATAGTAATTTTTTTTTTAACTGTCACAAATAGGACTTTTTATTTGTCACTATTAAAGGTCTGAACTTTAAACAGATTCTTGGACTGGTGGTTCATATCCATCAGCTCGTTTAACTTTGGCGCCTGTCTCATCCCCAGTAGCTTTTCCAGAGCTACTACCTTCACCATGAAGCTCCATGAGTTTTCCCAATTCAAACTTGGGCTTCTTCAGCATTTTGACTTTCCTGACGAAGACATCGTGGAGAGGGTAGATGGACTGGCAGGCCTTTTCTATGTCTTTTCCGATGCTGTCTGGAATCAGTTTATTGACCACTTCTTTCAAGTCATTTGTCTGCACCTCCCAGGTCATGATTTCCATCATCTTCTTCCGGATTTGGCGGACCAGCTGATGCTGGTCATAAGAGGTCTTCCGTATCTGACTGTTGTGCTTTTTAGTAAACCCAACACAGAAGAGACGAAGCAAATAAACATCGGTAGTCTTGACGTCCACATGAGCTTCAGTCATGGTCTGCCATTTTTTGACCATGGAACACATTTTGTCACGGGTGAGATCCATGCCATGGAAGTTAGTCAGGCAGTTTTTGCCCTGAACGTCCTCAGTAATTAGCTTGAATTTCCTAAATGCGACTTCGTCCTTCTGCAGATCTGCAAGGCTCACTTCAAACACATGGCCCTTAAGGCCATCGGACGCAAGTTTGGTTCCTTGAGTCCTGGTAACCAGTGTCTTCCCAATATTTCTTATGTTGAACATAGCAGGTGCTTTCACGTCATACCAATCTTTTTTAGAAAATGGATCAACCACTTTCTTCTTGGCTCCCTTTTTGCCGCCTTTCGTAAGGCGCTTATTCTTGCCAACCGCCATGGTGCTACTCAGAGAGCCAAAAGGGAATAATAGTAATTTTGAAAAAGTTTCTAGTTAAACATTTTATATATATATGTGTATATATATATATATATATGTATATATGTATATATGTATATATACATATATACATATATATATATATACACACATGTATATATATACACACACACATATATATATATATATATATAGTCAATCTGAAATAAAGAAGTCTGACGTACACTTGTCAGGCCAAAAAAAAAGTGCAAGTATATAAATAGCCTTTCAGAACAGAGACTCCGGAAACTATAGCTAGTGCTGAGAAATAGTGGAGTTTGGGGTTTCCTTTATAGGAAAAACGTGAAAGAAGAGTTATTTAAGTTCATTTCCCTCTAAGAACCCATAGCATTACTTCACAAGAACATCATGAGTTTCTGACAGGCTTCTTGAGGTTTTACACACGTTAGGAACACAGCTACTGGCAGGAGGTGGGGTTGTGATGTACCACATGCAGTCTGTGGTAACTTAGGTACTGTTTCTTTAATGCCACCTGGTCAGTGAATTCTTTGTTAAGATGTGTCTTTGAGGAATTATTTCAAATAGGAGTGTGTGAGAAATAATTACACACTAATCTCTTCTAGGCCAGTTTCAGCCAAACTGCCTCTTTCTTCAGACAGTGTTTTTTTCCTACTCATAAGTTAATATATATATATATATATATATATATATATATATATATATATCACGTCTGCTTAGGTTTCCATGACTTCACTACTTCACGTCACAGTCCAGAATATGTGGATTAGTTTACAGGCCAAGTTGTTTTAGTCAGTCTTTGAGAACTACTTTTAATCTCTCTAGAAGTCTTAAGGTCATAGCAAACGTAGTTAATATTCCAAGTCTGCAGACCTCTCCAGTCCTAGTTAATTTCATATGCTTTATTAATCTTATCTCTTTTCTCATATATAAAAAAAAGAATAAGGTTCAACTATTTCTACTGCTTGTAGCCACAGAATGCCAATGGATAAGTGAAAAGAAAATGCAAAGTTCTGTGGCTTCTTGTTCTTATCCTTATCTACCCTGAAAACATCTCCACTCCTTGAAGCCAGTATCAGGGATCTACAGCTATAAAGGGAAGCAGTAAAAATATAAAAATATGCAACAAAATATAAAAATATGCAACAAAATACCCTTAATCTTTTATGTCTTGAGGCTGTGTTAAATGATTGCTTTTCTTCTGTTTTATTTTGTTATATTTGTATATGTATGATATAATAGTATTTTGTTAACTAATTTCATTATTTTCTTTTAGTGATTAAACATGATCATGTCCTTTTTAAAGCCTTAACTGAAAGAAATAATGCCTGAAAATCAAATAGCATTGATGCAATGAAACTATGCACAAAATAACTTTCCTCTACATATTCTGTACTTTAGTCTCATAAACACTGATATTCGGTGAATATGTGCAGGTGCTGCACAGTGAATGCAGAAAATATGGTACAAACTTTGTCCATAGATCATACTACACACTGTGTTTAGTGGTGACTGCACAGCAGTGTTTGTCTTCCATAGGAAAGCTTAAAAAGAGATGAACAAAGTGACAAGGTTAAACTTCACCTGCCTTATGTCCTCCGGTGGTTACACAAGCATGAATGGAAAAGGAAAATAATTTCAAAAACCAGTAAAAGCAGCAACATTTACAGTCCTTTCTTTCTAGTTCAGGATTGGTGGCAGTGTTGCTTTTGTAAAATAAGTTTATTCATATTTAGGACAGCTGAACAAAATCTGGAGAAAATAAAAACAGCAAAGTTAAACCTTAAAATTATGTCGAGCACCTCAGTATTCTGATGAGATAATTTATAAGTGAAGTAAATATTGAGATGATCAGAAGTGTACATAATTGAATGAAATCAAGCAAAAGAAATAGCTATACATTTCATAAGATAAAATTACAGAGGTATGTGTCAATGCTTAAAATGGAACTAAATGAAGTGTTAAAATGTGGCATAGGACAAGAAAAAGCATATGCCTTTGTAAATTTTTGCAAGTGGACATTTGGGCCCAGTCGTGGTGACAAGCTAAGAAGCTGTGATCTGCAGACTGGGACCACAGAGGCAGCCTGAGTTTGATTCCCAGTCCAACTATTAGGCTGGGCATGGTGGTATGCACCTGTAATTTTACCAATTTAGGAGGCAGAGGCAGGAGGGTCACAACACAGTAAAATCTTATCTTAAAAACAAACAGGTTGGGGGACCAGCAGTTGGCGTAATGGCTATGTTGTTGGACTCCCATGTAGTCAACTGCAGTTCAAGTCCCGGACCCAATGGCTTCAACTCATGCTGGGTGCGTGTGTGTGCATGTCCAAGATCCCAAGAGGACAATGGAGGAGAGGGTATTGTGGCATGGCCATCCCCCCTTGGGGTGATTTCTCGCTTTCTGTCTCTCTTTGTCTTGTTTAATGCCTCTTTCCTGGAGAATGTACTGTATGTGAATTTCAAAATTTCAACTTCTGAGATGTACATTTTGTTTGTGGAAAAAAATGTTACAGTTTCATTTGATTTTATGATAGATGTGAAGCTCTTGCATTTGCTGCTCTTTCTTTTGAAAATTGGCCTTTTCATCTACTGTTGTATGTGAAAATGGACAGATCCATTTTTATTTGCTTTAATAAAACCGAATTTGACTATCTCAAAAAATGAGGATGAAACTTACTGATTTTAAAAGAATATATAAAATTTGTTTAATTAAGGGAATATTTTCTTTTGTGATGCAATTTTAGATGATAGCTTTCTGCTTGTCCTTTGCCCCTCTTCCCTTTCCATAATGGCATTTATGTTTACTATAAATTTCCAATGGTATATTTATCTACTTATAAGTTATGCAGACTTTTAATACTTGAAGATGTATATGCAGTCATGAAAGACACACAGAGAGAACCCGTGCTTGGGACCTTGGCATGCCATAATCCTTTTTCTTCCAATTTCCCATCTCATCAGGATCCTGAGGACATGAGTATGTACCTATCATAAAGCTGACGGGACCACAACTCCAACCCCAGTCCTACTCTGCCATTTGGAATGTGGATTCCTCTGTTCAGTGCCTAACCACTTCACAATGGCCTACTCCAAGTCATACATATTTTTAAGGCTTTTAATATATTTTTGCCACATTATTTTATATATTTGTCCTTCTGTGACAAACATACAAGGAAAGCCTCTCAAAAAGGTCAATGTCAAATCACAATGTTATTATGTTAATGCCTTTAATGTGGTAAATGTATTTATTTTTACTTTGGTATTTTTAAGCTAATAGATTTTTAATTTATATCTAAATGCTTTTGTATATTCAAGACTAGCAATATCAAAAGACTTAATAACATTATGTTAATAATGGGGGAGTGTAAAATATTACAACTTCTATAAGTTTTAAAAGTTGTAATATTCAAAATTATAGTACATTTGTACTGTAAGCTTACATTCCTCTTTCTAGAATGTTATTTTACAGATGTCCTTAAACTGTATAAAACAATATGTATAAGAAAACATGCACCTAAGGCTTTTATATATTGAATAAGAATTCTTTTCTTTTTTTTTTTTTCTTTTTAGGAGAGATTTTTGTTATAGGGTGTGTGCAGTCCCCAGAGAGACAGAGAGACAGAAATTGAGAAATCACTCCCTGGCAGGGATGGCCACATCTCAATCCCTTCTCCTTCATTCTCCTCTTAGGATTTTGGGAATGCATGCACATGTACCCTGAGTGAGTTTTAAGTCATGGTTCCGAATCTCGAAACACAGTCAACTACGTGGGAGTCCAGCGACATAATCATTACACCATTTGCTGGTACCCTTTTTTTCCTTCTTTTCTTCTCTTTTATTTTTTAAAAATGAAGGTGTTTGTGTCATGTCATTGATTAAAACTACTGCCTGATAGGAGATGGTCCTGTGAATTGTCAAGTATGAGATAGTCATTGTCATCATTTGAGATGCTTTGACTCTACTCAGAACTGTCAATGGCAAATCATCTTTGGCACCTGAAAATTATCCAGAGACTTTGTCAACTAAATCAAGCAAAGCCCAGTTTTATTTATCATAAAGAAGAGGTAAATGAGTGTATATTAAACAAAGATTCTTTGACTGAACCTTTTTTTTTTTAAGATAGGATGTGAATACATTTGGTAAATTTTATTATTTATTTATTCTTTTTACATTTTTTGGTCTGTCATGTGTTTCCTCCCCTTGCTCCTCATACCCATCATTCATTCCCACCCTACCAACTACTTCCCCCCCTTACAGTTTCTAACATACACACCCATCCTTCCCACCATCACATCATCAGAGCTTTCAAGCTAAGCCATAGAGTGCAGATACTTGGTACAAATCGGGTGGGGGATATACAATGTGTGTCTTTCAAAGCCTGACTCACTTCACTTAACCCTAAAAACTCTATATAAGATCTCATTGTTTCTTATGGCTGAGCAATAGTCCATAGTATTTATGTGCTACAACTTTTCAACTTAGTCATCAATTTTTGAACACTTAGGTTGTTTCCATGTTTTAGCAATTATAAAGAATACTGCAGTAAGCATACCCGTGCAAGTGTCTCTCTAATTGAGTGTTTTCCTGTCATTTGTATAAATAACAAGAAATAGTATTATTGGGTCATTTGGATATTCTATTTGTAGGATTTTTTGAGAAGCCTCTATATTGTTTTCCACAGAGGCTGGACTAATTTATATTCCCGCAGAATAAGAAAATTACCTTTTTCACCAGTCTCACCAATTGTTATCAGTCTTTACTTTTTTGATCCTAGCCATTCTAACTGGGGTTAAATGGTATCTCATTGCCATTTTAATTTGCATTTCCTTTATGAAAAGGGACTTTGAAAATGTTTTCATATGCTTCTTAGCCATTTGTAAGTCTTCCTGGGAAAGATGTCTATTCAATTTATTTGGCTTTTTAAAATTGTTTAATTTTATGTATTATTTATTTATTATTTTATTTTTATTTATTTCTTAAAGAATAATTTTATTTAACTTTATTTTTTTTTACTTATTTTTATTCTACCAGAGAGGGACAGAGTGAGAGAGAGAAAGTGAGAGAGAAAATGAGAAAGCAAGCTACCAAGTCCGGGATTCAAACCGCAGTTGACCATGTGAGTGTTCAATGCTCCTAACCACCACGCCACTTGCTGGGCCCAATTTTATGTATTATTATTATTTTAACTTATTACAGCATGTGTGCACTCACCAGAGAGAAACAGAACAAGATATATAGAGAGGAAAAGTGAGAGAGCAAGCTACCAGGCCCAGGACTTGAACTGTAGTTAGCCTGTGAGAGTCTAGTGACTCAACCACCAAGCCATATGTTGATCTCAATGTTTGCCCATTTTTTTAATGTTATTAACAATGTTGCAATTTGTTAATTAACAAATTTTACAAAAAATGTTAACATATTTTTGTAAATTTTAGAACTACGAAATTATTTTTACTTCATAAATGTAACCTTATGATTTTACATGCTATGTAAAAAGGAACATTATTAAGAATAAAAGGGAGTATTACAAGCTGATAAAGATGTCAAATATCCAAGAAGATATAAAAATCCTTAGTGTGAAATTACCCCAAAACAGGTCATAAAACACATAATGCAAAAAATGATAGAGTTGCATGAAGAAATAGACAAAAAAAACTACTATATTTGGAGATGTTAACACACTAAATCAAAATTGACTGATAGTAATATCCAGCCAAGAGAAATATCCAGTCAACAGAAAACCAAATAGGGTATAGTTGACTTAACAGTACTATCAATCAACTTGACATAATCAATATTTATAAAACAGTTTATTCAATGACAACAGAATACACATTATTCTCAAAATTCCTTGACATATTTGCCAAGATATACTGCATTTTGAGCCATAAAACACACATTAACAAATTTAAAAGAATAGAAATCCTACAAGATATTTTCTCAGATAATAATAGAATCAATACACAATTAATAATAAAAAATAACTGATCTCCCAACTAAGTTAAATAACACATCTTTCTAAAAATAAATGCATGTAATAAGAGGTCCAAAGGGAATTTAAGACACATTTTCAACTAAATGAAAATAGAACTGATCAAAATTTGTGATATACTGCAAAAGCAGTGCTAGGAAAAGTTCTTACATTAACTACATATTATAGAAAAATAGAAGCATCAACAATCTAAACTTCTGTTTTGAGAAAGTAGAGAATGAAAAACAATTTAGGCCTAAAGCAAACAGAAGAAAATGAAATAATTTTTTCTGTTTTTTTTTTTTTTTTACTTTTTAAATTTCAATTTATTTATTTGCATTCATTCACTGTACATCATTACAGCATACACAATGAGATTTTCCATCCAGAGTACACTGTATATTGTCTCAATCAAGCACATCAACAAACATGTTATTGTCAGCAAATGATCTTCCATTTCTTGTTTTCTGTATGTTTTGCTTCCCCCCCCCCCATCCTTGATTCCCTATCTCTTATCCTCTGCAATCTCCCACTCTCCTCCCACACTGTCTCTGGTATCTATGTTTGTTTTCTATACTGTTTTCCCCCCACATATTATTGAATCGCCTAAGACCCTAATCAATCCAAATACCCTCATAGCAAACACAGGTGATACACACATTTCCATGAACCCAAGTCTAACTTTACACATCCTATAAAGTAGCACCTAGCTGTGGCTACATATCCTACTGCAGTCATTGAATAGATATATATTTTTTTTTTTCCTGAAACTTTTTTTTGGTAACTCAATTTACATTCCTTCCCTAAGCATCATCACAGCATACAAAATGCGATCTCCCATCCAGTACACACTGCATAGTGACTCAATCATGCACATTACAAAAAATTTTCCATTACTAGTTCCTAGAATTATTTCCACCCCTCTTTCTGACCCTCTGTCCCTTCCCACCTTCCTCTCACCCCACCTCCGGTGTCTACAATTGTCCTTCATTCCCTTCTTACCCACATTGCATTGATCACACAATTTCCTACATAATCTAACTACTTTCAATGGTGAGTTCATTCATTACTACTAAGAAAACCAGTATTAACTTAACTCAAAGAAACGCCAAGGAACTTTGCTTAAAGCCAGGAAACAGGTTAGGATTCTGTTCAAATGGTAGGTGCATGAACCTATCAGTCTCATGTACTTTTATCTTCTGTTCTGGTTCAATTTTCCTGATTAAATTCTGGGATATAATATTCAACTCCAGACTTGTCCCTATGATTAAGTTGGCCACTTTCTTAGTTTTTGGACTCTTATTTCCATGTGTCTGTGTTTAATTTTCTTGATACAGCACACCCTTGAGAACTTCTTGGAGATCTGGTCTGGTGCTGGTAAATTCTTTCAGGTTTTGTTTATCTGAGAATGTTCTTGTCTTTTCTCCCCACCTGAAAGATAATCTTGCCAGGTACTGTATTCTTGGCTGAAATTGCTTCTCTCATAACACGTTGAATATATTTTCCCATTCTCTCCTTGCTCGCATTGTTTCTGATGAGAGATCTGTTGTTAGCCTGATGGGATGTCCTTTGTAGGTAACTTGATGTTTTTCTCTTGCCAATCTTAGTATCTTGTCTTTGTCTGTGGTTTTGGTCAACCTGGCTATAATGTGTCTTGGAGAAGATCTTCTTGGGTTGATTCTACTTGGGGTCCTTTTTATTTCCTGGGACTGGATCTTTGAATGCTTCTCTAGGTTTGGAAAGTTTTCTTGCAGGATTTCATGGAATAGATTATCAATGCCCTTATGGGTCTCTTCACCTTCTGGAATGCAAATTATCCGGATATTTGGATGTTTGATGGTATCCAGTACTTCTTGCATATCATTCTCAAATTTTTGGGCCATTTTCTCAGTCTTCCTGGTGGATTTTTCTAAGCCAGCCATTTTCTCTTCTACATCTGAGATTCTATTTTCTGAATGATCTGGTCTGCTTTTAATACTTTCAAGGGAGATTTTGACTTCTTGTATTATAGATTTCATCTCTAGCAGTTCCCTTTAAGCCTTTTGTAAAGTGTGTAATTCCTCTTTTAGATCTTGCAAGAATTTCCTCATCTCCTGGAACTCGTCAACTTCTTTCTCCTTTCTCTTTAATAGTTCATTGTCTCTCTTCTCTTCCATCTCTGTTAGCTAAGACATTATGAATGCTCTAAATTCCTTATCAGACATTTCCAGGACTTTCACCGAACTGCTTGTGGATGAAGGAGAGTTACTCTTTTCCCTTGGAGGAGAGGTATTTTCTTGTTTTCTCATATTTCTCGTGATCCAGCAGTGATTTCTTGTCATCTGATGGATGGTGTGTTTCTTTCAAATTCTTGAAGTTTAGCCTGAATGTTCAGGAGCAAGCAGACAGAGGTGATCTAGAATCTGTTTGCTGTTCTGTTGTGATCGCTGGTGCAGCAGATTCAGTAGATATTGAGAAATATTTTAACCCTATTAGTATTTGGATGTTTAGCTACAGTGCTCTTAGATCCGTCTAAAAACATATTGAATGGATATTGGAGGGTGGAGAGACAAGAAAAAGGAAAATGAGAAAGAGAGAGAGAAACAACAAAAAGAGAAATAAAAGACCAAAAAAATTAAAAAAAAAAGAAAATTGTAATTACTGTTCTTTTTTTAAAAGAAAAATCACTAAATAGAAAATTGCGCGGCACGCTAGCGTGCCGCACAAAATATCTAGTTCACAGGAGCCATGAGGAATCTTCTTCTGAAGGAAGGGCTCAACTCTCCTGCCTGGGCAGAAGGACCAGAAGGGATTACTAAGAAAACAAAAGGTGGAGCTGAGAGCCAGAGAACAACTTTACCTTTAAAAAAATCGTAAAAAGGAAAAATTACAGAAAAAAAATGAGGAGACAGGAGCAGAGAAAGACAGAGACCTCAGAGACACAGACAGAGATAGAAGGCCAGAGGGGCTCCCTACCATGCTAGCTTTGCTTGCTGGAGGCTGAATTATGAGTAGAAAATCTTCATTTCTCCTGTCCCCTGAAATATCTAGTTCACAGGAGCCATGAGGAATCTTCTTCTGAAGGAAGGGCTCAACTCTCCTCAGCTTTGCTTGCTGGAAATTATGAAAAAATAAAATTTTTTGAGGAATCTTAAGGAAGGGCTCAAAAAAATGAAATAATTTTTTCAATGACACTGAAACCAGAAAGCAAAAGAGCACATCAATGAAACCAAAACCTGGTTCATTTAAAATATTAACAAAGTTAATAGTGTTTTAGCTAGCCTAAAAAAATTGAAAACACAAATTACTAATATCAGAGGTGTCAGAAGGTGGTGCAGTGGTTAAGGCAATGTATTAATACGTTGTTTTATTTTTTTTCTTTGCCTAGCTTCATCGAGACATAATAGGCAAATAAAATTTGTATATATTCAAGGTGTACAATCCTATGATTTGATAAACATGTACCTTGTACAGTGATTAGCACATTTAATACATCTTTCACATGTAGTTGCTATGTACATGTGGGGACAGGATGAAGACACTTAAGATCTATTTCCTTAGCAAATTTCAAATGCAGTATAGTTAACTGTAGTACCATGCTTTACATTTGGTTCCCAGAATTTAGTCATCTTAGAACTGAAAAATTTGTTACTCTCTGACCAACAGTTGCCCATACCCCCATTCTCTAGTCCCTGGCAGCCCTTGTCTGTTCTGTTTCTATGAGTTCAGGCCTTTTTCTTATTGATAATCCATTTCTACTCTAGGTGATTCTATCTACTACCATAGTTCCAGTTTGCTGAGTATGCACCTCTTGGGCTTAGAACTCTCTGTTGAGATGTACACCAGCTGTCCCTGCTGGAGGATTTGGTGGTCTGTTGATGCTTTGCAGTCTAAAATAGGGCTGCTAGTCTTCCTCCCCTGTCTCAATAAAAGGTGTCCAGCCTTCCAGGTGCCCAAGGTCAAATCCTCAAGGGTCAGTTTTAAAATAAAGTTATAATTTGAGGGAACCAGCAGTTAGCGTAATAAAGTTATAATTTGAGACAGTTTTATGGAACAATTGGAAGAATATTGCAGAGAGTTTCCTCTGTACCCCTCACCCAGTTTCTCCTGTTAACATTACCGATGGTCTCTTTGTCGCAGCCAGTGAATCAATATTGATAATGTGATTATAAACTGAACTTTACACTTTGTTTAAATTTCCTACTTCCTCACAGTGTCGTTTCCTTTTCCAGGATCCCATCCAGGATGCATGTTGCATCCAGTTGTCATATCTTCTTAGGCTCCATAAGACTGACAGTTTCTCAGATTTTGCTTTTTAATCTTTACTTTGGACTTCCTTAGGAAAGGAAGACCACAGAAGTAAAGTGCCATTCTCTTTATGTCATACTAAGGGTACCTACTCTCCATTTGATTTACTGCTGATGGCACTAACCTTGATCACTTGACTGAGGTGGTGTTTGTCAGGTTTCTTTACTGCAAAGTTATTCTTTTATGCCCCTTATGAGTAATTTTTTTATGCTTTTCCCTATTTTTAATCTGTGCTGAATCCTAAGCAATTCCTATCAGTTCTTTTTCTCTAATAAATTTCCATTCTGTCTAGATTCCTTTTATGCAGTCATCACTGCAATTCACCCATAATACCTGTTCTCAGATAGCTTCAAGAAGTCTCCTGACTCCTCTCTTTACCTTGACCCTTGCTTCTTCCCAACCCAGTCCACACCCAGGTAGTCTTCTAGCTGTGGTCCTTGGGTAAGGCTATACCGTTTCCTCAAACCTTTGAATGACTTCTCTCTCTTTTTTTTTTTTTTTTTTTTGAGAAGTTTTTGCTATAGGGCATGTGCGCTTGCCAGAAAGACAGAGAGACAGAGAGATAGAAAGCGAGAAATCACACCCCCCGGGGGGATGGCCACACCGCAATCCCTTCTCCTCCATTCTCCTCTTGGGATCTTGGGCATGCACACACACGTGCCCGGCGTGAGTTTAAGCCACTGGGTCCGGGACTCGAACCGTGGTCGGCTACATGGGAGTTCAGCAACATAGCCATTATGATAACTGTTGGTTCCTGAATGACTTCTCTTTGTACTTAACATATCAGGCCATGTAGTGTTCTGTCTCTGTCACTTCTCTAGCCTCCTGCCACCCCCCTTGCCTTGTTCTCTGTTTCATCCACAGGTTTTTTGCCCTTGAATTCATTCAGTGTTCTAAGCTCCTTTATACTTGTCATCTCATCTGCTTAGAATGATTATCACCCTTTACCTTATTTTCCTTCAGATCTGAGCTAACATGTTATTTCCAAGGAAAACTATGCTATCCCCTTGTAAGATCAATGAGGTACCATCACTATATTTTCTATTGTGTTCTGCACTTTGTTACTCTTCTCATGTTGCTTGCAGTGGCCTACTCGTTCTGTATCTGAATCACATCTCAATTGCTGAGACACCTTCTTTCTGCTTTTCCCTTGTATCACTGTTACCTGGTAGTGAGCCTGTCCCAAAATAGGTGTTCCATAAATATCTGTTGAATGGATGAATTTTATCTTTTGATGGGAAACACTTTATTTTTAGCATGCAAGTATGCAAGTAAGTTCTCATTTATTTCTCTCAGTTCAGATTTAAATACCATGTGTATCCTTTGAAATGCATTGTGTAAGGTGCTGTTAGGTACAATAGTGGACCTAGAAATGCATGTTCAGCCTTTGCTAGATTTAAGCACCCATATGTCCATTCATTCATTCTCTTATTCACCAAACCTGAATTGGATCCTCAGTTTGCCACACTCAGTGCAGTGTGTGGGAAGATGAATGCAAGTGCCAGTGAGCCTGTTGGGGCTGGAGAGAGCCCTACAGACACTTCAGTATTTGAGTGGTTGAGTAGACAAATCTGGACAGATCTAGTTTGACTTCTAACTTGGCCATTTTTAAGATTTATGGTCTTGGGCTTAATTATTACCCATCTATAAAAAGTGGGCAGCAGTGTCTTTCTTGTAAGCTGTGGGAAGAATTAGAAAGGGAACACAAGGTGATTGACATCATAACTGTAGTAATCACAGAGCTCATATCCATTGCTTTTTAGATCCTAAGCACTGTGCTAAGCAGTTTACACTGTTGACCTCAGATCGAGTCCTGGGCCTGGTCACACTTGTTTCCTCATTTTCTCTTTCTCTCTCACACATGTGTGTAGGTGCCCATTAGCAATTTAAAAAAATTAAAATTAAATAAATAATTCTTAAAAAAACTTTTAAAAAATTACTAATATCAGAAATAAAAAAGGAGAAATTATAACAGATCACATGGCTAATAAAGTATAATACAGGAACACTGTGATAATTTTATGTTCGCTAACTTGATAATGACTTAGATAAAATAAACAAATTTCTTGAAAGATGCAATTTACCAAAGCATGCAAGAATAAATAGATAATTTAAAAAGCTTAAAGTTGTTAATAAAATGTAATGAATAGTAATAGCCTTCAAAAATAGAAAACACGAAACTTCAAGACAAAATTCTACCAAATTTAAGGAGAAATTATACAAATTCTCACTAATGTCTTCCTGAAAATAGATGACAAAGGAAACACTTTTTATAATAACTCATTCTGTGAAGCCAGCATTGCCCTAATAACAAAATCATGTAATAATATTAAAAAAAAACTGTAGACCAAAATTTCTCATGAACATAGATAGAAAAATCTCAATAATAATAATTTAGCTAAATTATTAATAATCATTAATGATATTAGTGAAAATCAACCATTAAATAATTAATATACATATTAGTATTTATATAAACTAATAACATAATTATTAAATTATTATTTATTTATTTTGAGAGATTTTTGCTACAGGGTGCATGCACTTGCCATAGAGACAGAGAGAGACAGAGAGACAGAAAGCGAGTAATCACCTCCCCAGAGGAGATGACCATGCTGCAAGCCCCTCTCCTCCATTCTTGTCTTTGGATTTTGGGCAAGCTTGCACACAAACCTGGCATGAGTTTTAAGCCGCCAAGTCCGGGACTCGATTGTGGTCATCTACATGGGAGTCCAGTATCGTAACCATTACACCATTTGCTGGTCCTGTAATTATTAAATTATTAAATAAAATAATTATCCTGACAATATTAAGTAGTCAAATCCAAGAATCTATGAAAGGAATTATATGCTAAGAGCAAGTGAGAGTTCCATCAGGTGTTTAAACTCCCAAAACTCAACAACACAATTTATCACAACAATACACTAAAAAATATGTCAGTTTACACAGAAAGCGTATTTGACAACATTTATCATGATCTATGAGAAAAAAAAAAAAAAAAAAAAAAAAACAACAACAACAACCAAAAAAACTCCATCAACAAGGAATAAAGGGGAACCTTCTCAGGCCAGCCTCATGGCCTGTAGTTAAGGAAGACAGATCTCACATGGCCCACCATAGTTTAAATCCCAGACCCAGTGGCTTAAAGAAAAAAACTACCACCACCAACAAAAACACCATGCTGGGCATGTGTGTGTGCATTCCCCAAATCCCCAACCGAATGGACAACCGAAAAAAAAAAGGATTACAGTATGACCATATTCCAATGTGTGTGCAGGGATGCCGTCTCCCTCTTTCCTACAACTCTTTTTCATGAATGCATATGCCCTCTGGCAATTACAAACAATAGAAAGGGAGACTTCTAAACTTGATAAAGGAAAACTTCAAAAATCCTATACTAACATGTCCAATAGTGAAAAACTGCATTTTCTCCATAAGATTGAAAAAGATTAGGATATCTTCTTTTTCCATTCATACTCAACATTGTGCCTGAAATTCTAGCTATTTCAGAGACTAGAAGACAAAATAAATGGAATAAAATGATATAAAAGAAATAACATATCTGTATTTTTTCAATGACAAGTTTGTATTAAAAATAAAGAAAAGACAAGAAAAAATTCCATCTGGAACTAGTGAGTGAATTAGCAAGTTCCAGGATACAAGGATGATACCCAAAGTCAATTGCTTTCCTATATACAACAAGGAACAACTGAAATTTTAAACTACAAAATTAACATTTACAATAGTGCTAAATAAAACAAGTTTGGGGGTCAGTAGTTGGTATTGTGGTTGAAGTGCTGAACTCCTACATGGCTCGCTACAGTGCTTGAGTCCTGGATACAATGACTTGAGTGTCATGCCAGTTGCATGTGCATGCATGGCCAAAATCCTGAGAGAAAAATGGAAAAGAAGCGGCCATCCCTCTGCAGGGTGGTAACTTCTCACTTTGTCTCTGATGAGCACATGTGACCTATGACAAAAACCTTAAAATTAAATAGATAAACAAAACACAAACAAGTTAGTATGTATCTAAAAAAATATTTGAAGAAGAGTATATAGATATAGAAAGAATATAGATACACAGCATCATTGAGATACCAGGAAAGGGTCAGCCCTGTGACTTAGTGGTTAAGGAAGCTGGATCCCACATGGCTGACTACAGTTTAAGACCCAGCCCTGGTGGCTTGAAAAGTATGCCAAGTGCATGAGTGTCCAAAATCCTAATAGGATGGAGAAAAAGAGAAGAAGGGATTGTAGTATGACCTTACCCTATAGAGGGGTACTTTATCTCTCTTCCTCTCTGTCTATAGCAAGCAGGTGTGTCCTGTTGGCAACTAAAAAAAGTAAAACAAAATGCTAGGAAGAATAATTAAATACTGTCTAAGTCAAAGATTCTATTAACCTATTGAAAATTACATAGGTAATATACTTTGTAATTAAGAATACTATGAAGTTACAGTAAATAAGACAGTATACTACTAGAGAAAGAGTAGACACTTATATTAATGGAAGAGAATAAAAGGCACAGAGATAGACCTCCCACAAATATTATCAACTGATCTTTGAGACAGGAGCAAAAGTAATTTAATAGAGAAAGGATAGTTTTTTCAACAATGGTGCTAAGGCTAGAACAATTAGATGTTCATATGCAAAAAAAAAACAAACAACCAAACAAACAACCAAATAAAACAACAACAAAAAAACCTTAACACAGACCTTATACTTATTTTTCAAAGATTAACTCAAACTGGATCATAGACCTTAATGTAAAACTCAAAAATAAAAAGTTCTTTAAGATTATGTTGGAGAAAATATAGGTAACTTTGGTTTGGCAATGACTTTTTGGATATAGTATTATGATCTATGAAGGAGAAAATTGACAAGTTGGATTTCATTAAAATTAAAAACTGCTATGTAGAAGACATTTTTTGAAGGAAAGGGCAAGTGTCATAGTGGAGAAAATATCTACAAAACACATATGTGATGAAGGATCTATCATCAAAATACGTAAAAAGAAAAAAAAACCCTCTTAAAACTCAATAATGAGAAAACAACTCTGTCCCCCTCACCCCCCAGAAGCGTTTTTTTTTCTCTCTCTCTCTTTTTTTGTTATAGGGCGCATGCACTCACCAGAAAGACAGAGACAGAAAGCGAGAAATCACTCCCCAGGGGGATGGCCATGCCACAATCCCTTTTCCTCTATTTTCCTCTTTCAGGATCCTGGACATGCACGCACGCACACTTGCCCAGCATGAGTTTTTGTCACCAGTTCCGGGACTCAAACCGCAGTCGACTACATGAGAGTCCAACGACATAGCCATTATGTCAACTGCTGGTCCTGAAAATAACTTTACTTTTTAAAAGTGGCCAAAAGATGTGAAGAGATAACTCATCAAATAAGATTAAATGAATACCAAAGAGCCATATGAAAAAAATTCTCAACATCATGTCATCCAGCAATTCAATCAAAACAATAATGAAATACTGTAATGTACATATTGTAGTGACTAGAATCCAAATACCGAGAATGTAAAATACCATCAAGGACGTGGAACAAAATGACAGACTGATTTTGTTTTGTAGTTTCTTATATAACTAGACATAATCATATCATATGACCAAATAATTGTGCTTGTGAGTGTTTACTCAAATGAGTTGAAAAATTATGCCCACTCAAAAAATCACAATTGTCCATGGCAGCTTTACTCATAATTCTCTAAAACTGGGAGCGACCAATATGTTTCTCAATGAGCAAGTGAATAAACAAACTGGTACATCTGTGTGAGGTACTTTCATTCCAGAATAAAAAAGATAAAATTAAGAGAGAATACTGACAGATTTTTATCTTTTTAAATCTTTGAGTTCTACAGTTGTACATTCTGTTTTTGTGGCTTTCCTTTTTTTCTCTTGGTCATTCTGCCTAGGAGTTTATCAGTTGTCATTTAGATCTTCAAAAACTAGCTTTTGGTTTATTATTGATTTTCTCTATTATGTCTTTGTTTTTATTTCTATTCATTTCCTCCCTACATTGTTTTATGTTTATTTCCTATTTTTCATTATATATTCTAAGTGTTTTTTTAATTTCATCATTTCGTTAATTCATTAATTCAATCTAGAGAAAGAGAGAGATAAATAAAGTATCACAAACAGGATCCTGATACCTTGCTCTACCCAGAGCTTCAGCTAGCCCGGATCATGAGCACACACTAGTTCCAAAACGCAAACCAAGAATATTTCCAATGTAGGTTAGCCTCACAGAGCATTGTGGTTTACAATTAGAACTACTGATTAGCCCCTATTATATTTTCTCTTTCTTTTTTCTTATTTTAATTTATCTTATATAGTCAATCACTTAGCATGTAAAGTGAATTTGCTCTACATGAATATATGTCACACCAGTCCAGTTGAGGATACTATACATGTTATCATCAACAGACAACAGTCCAATTGTTTGTCCCATAAATATCTTGCCTCTTTTTCTCCTTAAACTCTTTCTTCATACTCTTTCTCTTCACCCACCCTCTTCCCACACTGTCTCTAGTATCCTTAACTATTTTCAGTACTTCTAATCTTTGATTTTCTGCCATGGAGTTTGGACAGTTGGTATATATTAAGTGAAGCATACAATGTCTCTCTTTTATAGCCTGACTTGCTCCACTCAGTAGTAAATCTTCCATGTTTGTCCACTTTATACCACATGCCAGGGTCTTATTTTTTTTTTTTTATGGCTGAGTAGTATTCCATAGAGTACATGTGCCACACTCTTTCTATCCATTCATCTGTTCATGGACATTTGGGTTGGTTCCATGTCTTAGTAATTTTGAAGAATGCCTCAGTAAACATAGGCAAGCACTTTTCTGACTGTTTTTCTATCCTTTAGGTTCATACATACCCAGTGGAATTGGGTATGTGGAATTGTTGGATCATATGGTAATCTATTTTTAGATCTTTGAGGAACCTTCATATTGTTATCCATAGTGGCTGGAACAATTTACATTTCCACCAACAGTGAAGGAGAGTTCCCCTTTAACCACAGCCCCACCAGCAATTTTTTTTTTTTTTAAACTTCACCATTCTGACTGGGGTTAGGTGATATCTCACTGTGGTTTTGACCTGGATCTTCCTTACGATGTAGGATGTTGAGCATTTTTTCATATGCGTTTTGGCTGTTTGTATGTCTTTTTTAGAGAGTTGTTTGTTGATCTCATTTTTCCATCTTTTAATTGGATTGATCATTTTTGGGGGGTAAGCCACTAGAGTACCCTGTGTATTCTGGTTATCATACCCTTATCTAAGGCATAGTTTACAAAAATATTCTCCCATCCCGAGGGTTGTTGATTCACACTAATTACTGTATCTTTTCCTGTGTAGAAACTTCTTAATCTGATGTAATCTCACTTATCTATTTTGGGGATTATTGCCAGTCTTTGGGGCTCTTTTTCAAGAAGTCTTTGTCTACTCTGATGTCTCCCAGAGTTTTCCCCAGTGTTTTCCACCAACAGTTTTATACTTTGAGGTCTTAGGTTTAGATCTCTGATCCACTTTGAGTTGATTTTTGTTAATGGTTCATCTTTCTGCAGGTAGATACCCAGTTTTACCAGCACAATTTGCTAAAGAGATTTTCCTTTTTCCACTGGATTAATGTGCCTTTTGTCAAAAATCAGTTGACTTTATATTTTGGGGTTTATTCCTGGGCTGTATTCTGTTTCATTGGTCCACATGCATATTTTAGTCCCAATACCATGCTGTTTTGATTCTCATAATTTTGTAATACATTTTGGGGTCAGTAGTGAGATGCCTGCGACTCTACTCTTGCACAGGATGGCTGTGGCAATATGTTGTTTTTTTTTTTTTTTATGATTACAGACAAATTCTGTAATTGTCTTTTTTAAATCAGAGAAGAATGTCTCTGGTAATTTGTTTGTGATTTCATTAAATATATAGATTAATATGAGTAGAATTGCCATTTTGATCATATTAATTCTTCCAATCCAGGAACAAGGAATGTCCTTACACTTTTTTGTGTCATTTTCAGTTTCTTTTTATGATGTTCATGGTTTTCTTTGTAGAGGTTTTTAACTTCTTTGGTTAGATTTATTTCTAGGTAACTTATACTTTTTGTGGCTAGGGTACTTCATTCGGCTTGCTGTTAGTATAGAGAAATGCTATATATTTTTGTATGTTTATTTTGTATCCTGCTACTTTACTGTACTTATTTATTATGTCCAGGAGTTTTCTCAGGAATACTGTCGGGTCTTCTATGAACACAATCATGTCACCTGCAAAAAAAAAAATAATAATAATTTCACCTCTTCCTTCCCTATTTAAATAAATGCCTTTTATATTAGTCTTTTTTCTGATTGAATTAGCTACAACTTCAAGCACTATACTTAAAAGGAGTGTAGAAAGTGTCTTGAACCAGTTTTTAGTGGAAGAGCTTTCTGCTTTTCCCCATTCAGTAAGATATTAGCTATTGGTTTTTCATAGATGGCTTTTATTGTGTTGTGTTGAGAAATGACCCTTATATTCCATTTTTGCTGAGAGTCTTAATCATGAAGGGAGGTTATATTTTATTGAATGCTTTCTCTTCATTGATTGATATGACCATATGACTTTTATCTTTCTTTATTAATATGGTATATTACATGTACAGTTGAACCACTCTCCCATCCCTGGAATAAAGCCTACCTGGTCATGATGTATAATCATTTTTATATGTTGTTGAATACAATTTTTCTATTATGTTGTTGAGGATTTTGGGGTCTATATTTACCAGAGGTATTTGTCTGTAGTTTTCCTTCCTTGTCATGTCCTTGTCTGTTTTGGGGATGAGAGTGATGGAGGGCTTCATAAAATAAATTTAAGGGGTTTCTTCCTTTTGGATCTTTAAAAATAACTTGAGTAGAATGGGGATTAACTCATATTTAAAAGTTTTGTAGAATTCAGAAGTGAAACATCAGTTCCTGGGACTTTTCTTTGTTGGGAAGTTATTTGTTACTGATTCAATCTCATTGCTTGTTATGGTTCTGTTCAGGCTTTCTATGTCCTCATGATTCAATCTTGGTAGATTACACGTGTCCAGGAATTTGTCAATCTCACCCAGGTTTTCTTGTTTGTTGATGTATAGTCACTCATAATGATGTTTTGTATTTCTATTGAGTCTGTTGTAACATTGCAAATTTGATTTATCTGGTTCCTTTCTCTCTTCTTTATTAATCTAGATAATGGTATATCAATCTTGTTTCTCTTTTCAGAGAACCAGCTTTTGCTTTCATTTATTTTCTTTAGAGTTTGTTTTGTATTTCATTTATTTCTGCTCTTATCTTTATTATTTCTTTTCCCTTGACTTTTTTTTATTTTTCCCCCAATTCTCTCAGGAATGATATTTGGTTGTTCATTTGCCATCTTTCCATCTTTTTCTTATGCACACTAAATACTGTGAATTTCCCTTTCTTGATTGCTTTTGCTGTGTCCCATTGCTTATGGAAACTTGTGTACTCATTATCATTGGTTTCCATGAATTTTTTGATTTCAGTCTTAATTTCTTTAGTTGTGAAGTCATTCAGCAGAAGGTTGTTTAGTTTCCATAACTTTGTGTATTTTAGTGTTTTTTTTCTTCTGAAATTAATATCATGTTTAATTCCATCATGGTTGGAGAAGATGCTGGATATGGTTTCTATGACTTTGAATCTGTAATTATAAGGCTTATTTCGTGCCCTATGATGGGGTCAATCATTGAAAAAGTTCCACGTGGCAGTGAGAAAAATGTGTATTTCATGGTTTAGGGGTAAAAGGTCCTATAGATATCTACCAAGTCCTTTGATTATAGTATCGTTTAGATCCTGTACTTCTTTGCTTATTTTTTCATCTAGTTGATCTGTCCAAAGGAGATAGTGGAGTATTGAGCTCCCCAATGATTAATGCATTGCATTCTCTCTCTCTTTTTAGATCTAGGAGTCTTTCCTTCACATATTTGGGTGCTCCTGTGTTGGGTGCATAGATATTTATAAGCTTTACATCTTCTTGATGGATTACCCTTTACTACTATATAAATACTTGAAAGTATTAAAAGTAGGTTAGACCAGGCAGAAGATCGAATCTCTAACATAGAAGACAAAACATCTGACCTAGAAAAAAGAATCAAGAAGATTGAGAAAACAACCATGAAAAATGAGGATAATATACGAGGAATACTGGATACCATCAAGCGCTCTAACATCCGGATAATTGGTATTCCAGAAGAGGAAGAAAATAATAAGGGCCTAGATCATTTACTCCATGAAATCCTGGAAGAAAATTTTCCAAACCTACAAAGGCATTCAAATATCCAGGCCCAAGAAATACAGAGGACCTCGAGTAGAATCAACCCAAGAAGATCCTCTCCAAGGCACATCATAGCCAAACTGGCAAAAACAACATTCAAAGACAAGATACTAAAGTTGATAAGAGGGAAATGCCAAGTTACTTACAAAGGTCACCCCATCAGGCTAACATCGGATCTCTCGGTGGAAACAATGCTGGCAAGGAAAGAATGGAGAAGCATAGTCAAAGTGTTGAGTGGAAAACAATTTCAACCAAGAATACTATACCCGGCAAAATTTTCTTTCATACGGGAAAAGAAGATAAAAACATTCTTGAATAAACAAAATTTGAAGGAATTTGCCAACTCCAGACCAGCTCTTCAAGAGGTTCTGAAGGGAGTGCTATACCAGGAAAACTAAAAAATCAGAGACAGTTATACGAGAACAAAAAGCAATCAAGAAAATGGCTCACTTAATGATAGGATCGGGTATGGAAATATCGATAATTACATTGAATGTCAATGGATTGAATTCTCCAGTTAAGAGACAGAGACTGGCTGAATAAATAAGAAAACAGAAACCCTCTATCTGTTGCCTACAAGAAACTCACCTTATGGATAAAGACATACATAGACTAAAAGTAAAGGGCTGGAAAAAGATGTTCCATGCAAGTGGAAATCAAAAAAGGGCTGGAGTAGCGATATTGATCTCAGAAAAAATAGATTTCAAGACAAAGACTGTAAGAAGAGACAAAGAAGGGCATTATATTATAGTAAATGGGGTAATCCAGCATGAAGACATAACCCTTATAAATATCTACGCACCCAACTCAGGTGCATCTAAATATGTGAAGGAAAGACTGCTGGAGCTAAAAGGAGAGATAGGGAGAAACACTATAATTGTTGGAGATCTCAACACCCCATAATCTCCTATAGATAGATGTTCTAGACAGAAAATAAATAGAGATATACAGGACTTAAATGATCTATAAATCAAATGGGCTTGACAGATATCTATAGAACTTTCCACCCTACATCCACAACATATACATTTTTCTCACCCCAACATGGAACTTTTTCAAAGATTGATCATATGTTAGGACACAAATCAAGCCTTTACAGATTCAAAGGCATAGAAACTGTATCCAGCATCTTCTCTGACCATGATGGAATTAAATTCAAGATTAATTTCAAGAAACAACCCCGAAAATACATGAACACATGGAAACTGAAAAACCTACTTCTGAATGACTTCTTCACTACTGAAGAAATTAAGGCTGAAATAAAAACAATTTATGGAAACAAATGATAGTGAGTACACAAGTGTCCATAATCTATGGGACACAGCAAAAGCAGTCATAAGAGGGAAATTCATAGCAATTAGTGCGCATAAGAAAAGGATGGAAAGATGGCAAATAGATAACTTATCATCATGCCTCAGAGAGTTGGAAAATCAACAACAAACAAACCCCAAAAATGCCAGGTGAAAAGAAATAATAAAGGTTCGAGCAGAAATAAATGAAATAGAAAATAAACGAACCATAAAGAAAAAAAATGAAAGCAAAAGTTGGTTCTTTGAAAAGATTAACAAGATCGACACACCATTGGGTAGACTGATCAAGAAGAAGAAAGAAAGAAACCAGATTAATCAAATATGTGATGAAACAGGCAATATTACTACAGACATTACAGAAATACAAAATATCATTAGAGGATACTATGAGCGACTATACGCCAACAAATTAAGATAACCTGGAGGAGATGGACAAATTCCTAGATGCATATAATCTACCAAGATTGTATCAGGAGGACATAGAGAACCTGAATATACCTATAACAAGCCAGGAGATTGAATCAGTAATAAATAACCTCCCAACAAAGAAAAGCCCAGGTCCAGATGGCTTCACTTCTGAATTCTACAAAACTTTTAAGGAAGAGTTAACCCCTATCCTACTAAAATTATTTCTAAAGATTCAAAAGGAAGGAAACCTTTCAAATTCATTTTATGAAGCCTCCATCATCCTCATCCCCAAAACAGATAAGGACATGACAAAAAAGGAAAACTACAGACCAATATCGTTGATGAATATAGATGCAAGAACTCTCAACAAGATACTCGCAAATTGTATCCAACAACATATAACAAAGATCATTCATTACAAACAGGTAAGCGTTATACCAGGGTTGCCAGGGTGGTTCAATATACGCAAGACCATAAATGTAAAACACCACATTAACAGAAAGAAAGATAAAAACCATATGATCATCTCAATTGATGCAGAGAAAGCATTTGATAAAATACAATATCCTTTTATGATTAAGACTCTCAGTAAGATTGGTCTAGAAGGGTCATTTCTGAACACAGTAAAAGCAATCTATGAAAACCCTACAACTAACATTATACTGAGTGGGAAAAAGCTGAAAGCTTTTCCTCTGAAAACAGGTACTAGGCAAGGCTGCCCACTTTCTCCACTGCTCTTTAGTATAGTACTGGAAATCTTAGCTATTGGAATCAGAGAAGAGAACAATATTAAAGGCATTCGAATAGGCAAAGAAGAGTTGAAAATATCTTTATTTGCAGATGACATGATGGTATACTTAGAAGACCCAAAGGTATCCATGAATAAACTTCTTGAAGTAATAAGTGAATAGAGTAAAGTGGCAGGATACAAAATCAATATCCAAAAATCTATAGCATTTCTATTCATGAACAACAAGTTGAATGAAGCAGAGCTGAAGAAAGGAATCCCTTTCACCATAGCCACAAGAAGTATAAGATACCTAGGGATAAGCCTAACTAAGAAAGTCAAAGACCTTTACAAAGAAAACTACAAAAATCTTAAAAAAGATATTGAAAGTGACATTAAAAAGTGGAAGGACATCCCATGCTCCTGGATTGGAAGAATTAGCATAATCAAAATGGCAATTCTACCCAAATTAATCTACATGTTTAATGCAATTCCAATCAAAATACCAGAAATATTCTTCACAGATCTAGAAAAGGCAATCATAGAATTTGTCTGGAATCATAAAAGACCTCGCATTGCAAAAGCAGTCCTGCACAAGAAGAATGGAGCAGGAGGCATATCACTCCCTGATCCCAAGATACACTATAAAGCTGTGGTCATCAAAACAGCATGGTATTGGGACCAGCAGTTAGCGTAATGGCTATGTCGCTGGACTCCCACGTAGTCGACCGCGGTTCGAGTCCCGGACCCGGCGGCTTAAACTCACGCCGGGCGCGTGTGCGTGCGTGCCCAAGATCCCGAGAGGAGAATGGAGGAGAAGGGATTGCGGCGTGGCCATCCCCCCTGGGGGGTGATTTCCTGCTTTCTATCTCTCTGTCTCTCTCTGTCTGTCTGGCGAGCGCATGCGCCCTATAGCAAAAAACCTCTCCAAAAAAAGGAAAAAAAAAAAAAAACAAAAAAAACCAGCATGGTATTGGCATAAAAACAGACATGTGGACTAATGGAAGAGAATAGAGACCCCAGAAATAACCCCCAAAGCTTACAGCCAACTGATCTTTGACAAAGAATATCAGTCAATCCATTGGGAAAAGGAAAATCTCTTTAGTAAATGGTGCTGGAAAAACTGGGTATCCACCTGCAGAAAGATGAAACTGAATCCCCATCTTTCACTATTAACAACAATCAACTCAAAATGGATCAAAGATCTGAACCTAAGACCTCAAACAATAAAACTACTGGTGGAAAATGCTGGGGAAACTCTGGGAGACATTGGAGTAGGCAAAGACTTCCTAAATAAAACTCCCAAAGCACGGGCAATAATCCCTAAAATAGACAAGTGGGACTATATTAGACTAAGAAGTTTCTGCACAGCAAAGGACACAGTAACAAGTGTGAACCGACTACCCTCAGAATGGGAAAATATTTTTGTTAAATATACCTCAGACAAGGAACTGATAACCAGAATACACAGGGAACTCAAGTGCCTTATGCGAAAAAAAAATGATTAACCCAATTAAAAGATGGGAAAATGAGCTGAACAAAAATCTAAGGAAGACATACGAACTGCCAAAAAGCATATGAGGAAATGCTCAACACCCCTCATCATAAGGGAGATGCAGATAAAAACCACAACGAGATGCCACCTAACCCCTGTCAGAACGGCAAAGATTAATAATATAAAAAGTGATAAGTGTTGGTAGGGATGTGGTGTAAAGGGAACCCTCCTACACTGTTGGTGGGAATGTAAACTAGTTCAACCACTGTGAAGAACAATATGGAGGTTCCTCAAAGATCTACAAATAGAACTACCATTTGACCCAGCAATCCCACTTCTGGGTATTTACCTGAAAGACAGGAGAACGCTCAGTCAGAAAAGTGCTTGCACATCAATGTTTATTGCAGCATTATTCACAATTGCCAAGACATGGAACCAATTCAATTGTCCACAAACTGATGAATGGATTGGAAAAGTGTGATATATATACTCGATGGAATACTACTCAGCCATAAAAAATAGCAAGACCCTGGCATTTGATAGAAAGTGGTCAGATATGGAGGATCTATTGCTGAGTGAAGTAAGCCAAGCTATGATAGAAAGATATTGTATGTATCCACTCAATATATACCGACTATCTGCACTCTATGGTAGAGAGCGAAAAATTGGAGGACATAAAAGCAGTGAAGGTACTTAACGAGAATAGGACAGTGTGGAGTGGGGGGGGTGAAGAGAAGAGGATAGAGAAAGATAGCAAGAGAACAATAGAGAGGCAGGACGTTAGTGAGAAACAGATATGACTTATTACCTGTTGATGATGACATGTATAGTATTCTCAACTAGATTGGTCTGAGAAGTATTTCATGATGGGTAAATCCTTTTTACAAGCAAAATGAGATGATTGACTGTTTTAAAAAATAATTAGAATAATAATAATAATAATTGAGAAAATCATAGAAAAGATATTGAATGTTGAAGCGGGGAGATTAATGTCTCTGTATTGACTGACATGCATGGCATTCCCTTTTGAAAAAGCAATGTAATACACTGTAAAGTTATATGTAGTCCAATGTAATATAAAGAAGATTATGATGATAATAAAAAGAAAAAGAAGAAAAAAGAAAAAAAAATTCTTTTGTGCTGTTCATGGCTGGAGAAGAGTTTCTCCGTTTCATTGAAGAAGATGCATTTGTTTTCCTATATGTTTTGTGCCTCTGTGTTGATTTCTAGCTATCTGGTGGATTATACCCTATTTCCTGCTTTTCTGTTATCAATTCTATAGTATCAGGAGGGAAGAAGAGCTCTTCTTCTCAGATGTGTTCCTGGTAGAGGGCTTTGTCTTTCAGTCAGAGAGTGTATATATAGCCACTTTTAGGTGTTACTTCCTTTGCTAGTCTCATGGGATCAAGTGCATCTGTGGCTTACCTGGAGATTTTTGGTAGAGGGAAAAAGAGTCGCACAGTACAACATGCAACTCTTAGAAACTCAGTATATTCCTGGGATGAGTTGGGAGGCAGGAAGAAGCCTGGGGTGGTCTCCAACCTCAGCTTCCCTCACCAACTGCCACTTCTACCTGGCTGGCAGCAGCATAGATCTGCTCCAGAGAAAATGGTGGAAGATGGATGTACCTGGGCTGAGTTGGGAGGTAGAAGCCTGATGTGGTCTTCTGCTTCATCTTCCATCACCTACTCTTCTTTCTGTTTTTAAAATTTCTGTTGTTGTTAACAGAGGGTGCCTGCATTTGTCGGGGGTGGGGGGGGGGGAGAAGCACACTGCATTTGTTTTGCTTCCATTTCTTTTTCCCCTCAGGATTTGGGAAATGCATACACACATGCTCAGACTATTTTTCAAGTCTCTGGGTCTTGAATGCAAACCAGCATCACCACGTAGGATCTGGTTTCCCTATGCATTTTGCTTAGTTGCACTACAGAACCAGCTCCCATATTATATTTTCTTAAATTAAAGCTTAGTTAACTATAGAAGGCCTTTGTTTTCTCAAAGCACATTTAATCCTACATTCTGTCTGAATGCTACTTTTGCTACAACCCATGCATGTCCATATAATGTATTTTATTTTCATTCAGTTCAAAATATCTTTCAGTTTCTCAGACTGTATCCACCTTTTTTTTTATAGGAGAAAGCACTTTTTCAAATTGGATAATATTTGTTGACCACTCTTCAAATTTACTAACCTATTTTTCTTTTGTCCTCCCATCTCTAATCTTCTGTTTAATTTATCTAGACACATTTTTAAAGTTAGATTTTACAGTTTATTGTTCTCTCATAATGTGCATTGATTGTATAATAATTGTGTATATATGTTTTTTAACACATTTATAATAGCTGCTTTAAATTCCTTGGCTATTTTAATTGCAATGTCTGAATCATCTAGCAATTGATTTCTGTTGTTTGTTTTCTAAAATTTTGTTTCCATTTTCTATTTCGTTTCATGTTTAGTGATTGTTTTAATTTAATACTGGATATTATGTATGTTTTAGATAATCTGTATTTTATTATATTTCATTGTAGAATGATTTATCTTTTAGAGTCAGTTAATGGCTGTACCAAATTCCAGAGTCTTCACTGCATTGTCTCATTACTAAAATCCCCATTAGTTTTTTAAGTTTTATTTCTTTGTTTGTTTTTTGTTATAGGCGTATGGTCTCACCAGAGAAAGAGAGAACTCACTCCCCAGGGCGGATGGTAATGCCATAATCCCTCCTCCTCCATGCTCCTCTCGGGATTTTGAGCACGTTTTTCAAGCTGCCAGGCTGGCCCTCCAGCTTTCTTCTGTGAGGTAAGTGGATTTTATTAATATATTTTGGGACTCACTCCTTTCATGATGTATTTTTTTTGTCTAAAAAACCTTTCTTAAATCTTTGGAATTTAAAAAAAAAAATTATGAGACCAAAAGATTTTCTAATGACCTTTCAAGCTAATAAATCATCAGCTTTTTTTTCATCCAAATCCTGTGAGTGTTAAGTAACAGTTTCAGACAAAAATCTACAAACTTGGATATCTTTCAGTTTTAGCTGACATTTGATTAGTACTTCCAAATTAATCTTTCTTTGGCATTTTAACTGATTTTTGTTCTTGTTGGCAAGAGTGTGTATCACTTGTAAGCTATCCCATCATTCTTCAGAGAGAAATCTTTTTTATTTTTTTAAGAGAGTTTTTTTGCTATAGGGCATGTGCGCTTGCCAGAGAGACAGAAAGTGAGAAATCCCACCCCCCCGGGGGCAGATGGCCACTCCGCAATCCCTTCTCCTCCATTCTCCTCTTGGGATTTTGGGCACACATGCTCATATATCCAGCATGAGCTTTAAGCTGCTGGGTTTGGGACATGAACTGCAGTAGGCTATGTGGGTGTCCAGCAACATAACCATTATGCCATTTGCTGTTCCTCAGAGAGAAATCTTATCCAAATAAATTTATTTGTTCCATAATTCAAAAATAAAAATTTTGCTTGAATTATGATTTTATGTTAAATAAATACTCCAACAAAATAGGTAACACTAATTATATTCTGAAAATGCCACTACTGGGGAGAGGGGGGCAGCAGTTGGCATGGTGTTTAAGGTGCTGGACTCACACAGGGCCAGCTGTATTTTTTCTTTTTCTTCCTTAATTTTAATTTACATTTTTAACTTTAATTCACGTCTTTAGAGTATACATTTCTTTTTCCAACACAAATACCATACATATCAGTCAAGACAAGCTTATTACTATATACATTATCATCAGCCAATAGCTTCTCATTTTTTGTCAATTAAGCATATTTTTACCCATTTTTTTCCTTCTCCTTTCCCTTTCTTTCCTTCCATACTAAAATTATTTTTTTAACATTTTATTGCTTCACAAAAGATTTTAAAGTATGGACAAAGCTAGAATCTAGTGACAAATGCACTGTAATTTTCTTCTGAAACTTTTTTTTTCTCTCTCCCTATTCCCCCTTTTACTAAAGAGAGGTCTAAACTCACTTATTTGCAAAAGAAAAATTAGGTTAATCTCAATTTGATCTGCTATTTGCACAAAACCCCAGATACAAGGCAACAGATACTATTGTATTATTGAGCTTATGCAAATAACCCTTGTGCCACAAAATAAAAATGCTCACAAATATTTTTCAGTTGCAAAGGGGTCAGGAAGGGAGAAAAGTTTATGTTTCAATTTAAAAAATTCTTTTGTTTTTTTAACAATTACTGAGCCCAACAACTCAAAAGAAAACGAAAATCCTTAAATCTAGACAACAAAGTATAGAAGAAAATCAGTAATGTTTTAGGAAAAAAAGTCACAGAATTCTATTTCACCAGTTCAGTTTTAAGTAATCTCTCTTTGGTTGAATTTTCAGTGTTATTGTGGTCTAACTGTTCCATTAACATTCAACATTATTATTGATATTTCAGAACTCATCTCTACCATTAAGCTGGCCTTTTTCTTGGTCATTTTTGTTCTCGTCTGTCTTTAAAACTAAAGTTTTAAGTATAGTACGCTGGTTTAGTACACTCTTCAGAATCTCGAAGAGCTGGTCTGGTGTTGGTAAATTCTTTCAGGTTTTCTTTATCTAAGAATGTTTTTATTGTTTCTTCCCATATGAAGGATAATCTTGTTGGATATAGTTTTTGGTTGAAATTGTTTTTCACTTAACAGTGAATATATTTTCCCAATCTTTCCTTTGCTTGCATTATTTCCAATGAGAGGTCTGATGGTTAGCCTGATGGGATATCCTTTGAAATTAATTTGACATTTTTCTCTTGCCAATTTTAGTATCTTGTCTCTGTTTGTGGTTTTGGTCAATCTGGCTATGATGTGCCTTGAGGAAGATCTTCTTAGGTCATTTCTATGTGGGATTCTTTGTATCTCTTGGGCCTGAATATTTGAGTGCCTTTCTAGGTTTGGGAAGTTTTCTTTCAAGATTTCATGGAACAAATTATCAATGCACTTATTAGTTTCTTCATCTTCAGGGATACTGATGCTCCGGATGTTTGGACATTTAAAAGTATCTAGTATTACTCGTATGTTATTCTCATTTTTGGAGGTTATTTTCTGTCTTTTTGGCAATTTTTTTCTAGGTCAGAAGTTCTATGTTCTACATCTGAGATTCAATCTTCTGCATGATCTAATTGCTTTTAATACTATCAAGGGAGGTTTTGATTTTCTGTATCACAGTCTTCATCTCTATCAGTTCTGTTTGATTCTTTTTTATGGTGTGTATTTCCTCTTTCAGATCGTGGAAGAACTTCCTCACCTCCTGGAACTGTTTTCTCTTACATTTCCTGGAGTTCATTGTCTCTCTTCTCTTGCATCTCTGTTAGTTTTGTCACTATGAATATCCAAAATTCTATATCTGACATTTCCATGAGTTCCATTTTATTGTCTGTGGATGATGAAGGTCTGTTCTTTCTACTTAGGGAGAGATATTTTCTTAATTTCCCATACTTCCTGTGCCTCTTCAATGATGGATTCTGGTCACCTGATGGACTATACACTACTTCCTACCTTCTTGGAGTTAATTCTGAGTGTTAGAGGCATGTGGAAGGAGATGGCCTACAATTTTTCTGCAGATTTGTTGTCCTGCTCCTCAGCAAGCAACCTGCACTTTTGGCAGTGGAACTGGATATTACAAAGGCCTCCCAGTTTCAAGGGAATAGGGGCACCTGGGCTGAGCTGTGGGTTTTTTTTTTTAATATACTTTTATTTTTATTTTTTTATTCTCACAAGATTCCCAAGAGATGGAATTATTATTTTCCTTTAACAGATAAGGAAGTTGCAGCTCAGTAAGTAAAATAATAGAAGCAAGAACATCTGACACATAGATTTAACCCAGATGTACCCAGGCCAAAGTCACCCTACTCCCAAGCATTTTTTTTTTAATTTAAATTTATTTATTTACATTCATTCACTGTACATCATTACAACATACAAAATGAGATTTTCCATCCAGAGTACACTGTATATTGGCTCAATCAAGCACAACAACATACATGTTATCAACAAATAATTTTCCATTTCTTGTTCCCTATATGTTTTGCTTTTTTCCCTCATCTTTGATTCCCTATCTCTTACCCTCTCCCATCTCCCACTCTCCTCCCACACTGTCTCTGGTATATATGTTTGTTTTCTATACTGTTTTTTCCCCCACATTTTATTGAGTCACTAAAGATCTTAATTAATTTAAATATTTTCATAACAAGCACAGCTGATATATACATTTCTATGAACACAAGTTCAAATTTAGGCATAAGCCTCAATGAGTAGAATAAACGTCCTATAAAGTAGCACCTAGCTGGGGCTATAATTATACTGCAGTCATCAAATAGGTATTTTTTTTTTCTGAAAATTTTTTTACCTTAATTTACATTTTTTCCCCAAGCATCATCACAGCATACAAAATGTGATTTCCCATCCAGAATATACTGCATAGTGGCTTAATCATGCATATTATTATAAAAAATTTTCCATTTCTAGTTTCTAGAATTTTTTTTTTTACCCCTATTGCCGACCCTCTGTCCTTTCCCACCCTCTTCTCATACTATCTCTGGAGTCTACAATTGTCTTCCATTCCTTTCCCACCCACATTGTATTGGTCACACAATTTCTTAAATAATCTAACTACTTTCAATAGCAAGTTCACACGATACTATTAAGAAAACCAGTTTTAACTTAAATCAAAGAAATGCTAAGGAACTTTGCTTAAAGCCAGGGAACAGGTTAGGATCCTGATCAAATGATAGGTGTATGAACCTATCCATATCTCAAGACAGGACACAAATACTTACAACCAGATAACAAAGTTTACAAGAAAATCAGCAATATTTTAGTCAAAAGTCATAAAATTATACCTCACCAATTCAGTCCCATGCACTTTATCTTCTGTTGTGGTTCAATTTTCCCAATTAAATTCTGGGATATAATATTCAACTCCAGACTTGTCCCTACAATTAAGTTGGCCACTCTCTTAGTCTTTGAACTCTTATTTCTGTGTGTCTGTATTTAATTTTCCTGATATAACACTCCCTTGAGAACTCCTTGGAGATCTGGTCTGGTGCTGGTAAATTCTTTCAGGTTTTGTTTATCTGAGAATGTTCTTGTCTTTTCTTCCCACATGAAAGATAGTCTTGCCAGGTGCAGTATTCTTGGCTGAAACTGCTTTTCTCTTAACACTTTGAATATACTTTCCCATTCTTTCCTTGCTTGCATTGTTTCCGATGAGAGGTCTGCTGTTAGCCTGATGAGATATCCTTTGTAGGTAACGATGTTTTTCTCTTGCCAACTTAGTATCTTGTCTTTGTCTGTGGTTTTGGTCAACCTGGCTATAATGTGTCTTAGAGAAGATCTTCTTGGGTTGATTCTATTTGGGGTCTTTTGTATTTCTTGGGACTGGATCTTTGAGTGCATCTCTAGGTTTAGAAAATTTTCTTGCAGGATTTCATGGAATAGATTATCAATGCCCTTATGGGTCTCTTCACCTTATGGAATGCCAATTATCCGGATGTTTGGACGTTTGATGGTATCTAGTACTTCTCGTATATTATCTTCAAATTTTCAGGCCATTTTCTCAGTCTTCGTGGTGGATTTTTCTAGGCCAGCAATTTTCTCTTCTATGTCTGAGATTCTATTTTCTGTATGATCTAGTCTGCTTTTAATACTTTCAAGGGAGCTTTTGACTTCCTGTACTATAGCCTTCATCTCTAACAGTTGGGTTTAAAGTATTCATATATTTTGCTGCAGTGCACCTAGACCTCCCTACACAGTGTGAGGAAGGTGAGAAGCAAGATGAGAAAGTCAGGTAAAAGAAAGGAAACAAAGAATAAAAGAAAAAAAAAGACAAAAGAAAACAATGAAAAATAGAAAAATTTATTTAAGAAAAGGTAAAAAATTAGAATTGCACTACATGCTAGTGAGCTGTGTGAAATCAGCTAGGCTAGGCCCACCTCAGATACACATGGATTCTGAAATTAGCAAGAGAAAGAAGAGGCCAGAGACAAGAGACAGTATCTGCAGATTATATTTTTTTAAATATATATATATATATATATATATATATATATATATATATATAGGAGAGAAAAATTTAGAGAGAAAAGGAGAGACAGAGACAGAAACAGAAACAGAAAGAAGGCAGAGACGACCCTACCTGGCTTCTCATTGGGAATTGGGGAGGAAGAAGGGGTTTGGGGCAGAGGCTTTTTCTGGTTAGAGGGGCAGGGCTGGGCCTACCTCAGATGTACATGGATTCTTTTTGCTTATTGTTGGGCTGGAAGGGAGGGCTGGTTGTGGATTGAGTCCCACATCTGGTGGCTTACTTTCTCACTTTTTTTTCTCTCTTCTCTCTTCACTTCCCCTTCTTTCTCTGGTGAGTGTGTGTACCATATAACAATTTTTTAAAAAATTATGATAAAAAATAAAATTAAATAATAATTCTTAAAAAAAATTGTCACTTCATGGTTAATTTTGTAGCCTGGTGGTTAAAGTAGCTGGATTCAACATGACAGACTATGCAATTCCAACCCCAGACCCAGTGGCTTGAGAAACATATATGATGTGTATAAACTGCCCAAAATCTTGAAAAAAAGGAGAAATGGAGAAGGAAATGAGGAAATGTGGTGTTACCGTGCCCTATAAAGAGTTAGTTTTCTTCTGCCTCTTACTGTTTTTTCTCTTTCTCTTTCTGGTGAGTGCATATGCCCTCTGTCAAAAGAAAAAAAAAAGCCATTACAAATTTGCTAGTCAAATGTAAGAAAAATAATTTTAGTCAGAAATAATACCATGAATAAAATAAGACAGTGACATGAAAGGAAGGAAGTGTCTACATTCCACATCCTTCCTTTGTCAATTTTAATAAGATGAGAATCTACATTTCTGTAAAATTTCTTATCTTTTGCTATTTCTGAAATTCTGAAGAAAAATAGTGAAAGTTCTCTCTATGTAGGACTAAGGCTTTTTATTTATTTTATTGTGTTTTTTCAGGATATGTGTAAAGATATACATTATTTTAAAAAATAAATCAGTTTGTCTTGATTTTATATCTGTTAAAATCATGGTTATGAGAGAATATAACAAAATAAAAATTAATCTTTACACTTCTAATCTGGGTTATGTGTAGAAAAATCCTCCAAAGTAATTTTCTTGTGACGGGTATAGAGATTATACATCTATCTTTGTCTGGTAATTATGATTGAACCAAAAAAATTAATCGGTTAAAATTAAAGTTAGAGAAATATAGCTACCTAAGAAAAAAAATTAAAATATCATGGTTAATTATCATAGAGAAAGAAACCAAAAATATATCAGCTGACACTTAGAGAATTCTAACTTAAAGACTAGTTACCTAGTTTTTCAACTCTCAGGGTCACATTCTTCCTTCTTACTTGTTTACTAAGTTGTATATAATCTTAACCATCTCTGATTTTGGACATCTTCTGGTTTGTTGGTCTATTTTTTAAAGTTAGCTTATTTATTTATTGTTTGTTTAATTAGTGAGAGAGACAAAGAGAAAAAGAGACAGAGAGACAGGACACTCGAGTTCTTGATGTGGTGATCCACTTCTCAGCTCCAGCTAGCCCAGATCAGGGACACACGTTTGCCTCTTATACTCAGGAAGATTTTCAGACTCAACCAAAACTTTCTTATGTGGGTCAGCCTCTGAGAGCTATGCCGATTCATCGCAGCTTGCCAATTCATTGCAGCTTCCATTATTGACCCATTTTCTTAAAGAGTCTTTTGTCGGCTTGTGATTGTCAGATAAGTAATAACTATACTTAAAATATTTTAGAAAAGGTTTCTCCAGTATAAATTGCATGGTGCATCATGTAGATGCAAGGAATGTGAGAACAAATATTAAAAAAGAGAAACTAGAAAGGGTTTGATGGTCAGGACTCAGGTCATTTGTTATGATAGATATAAGAAAATACAAAAAGTAAAAATTTATTGAGGTACAAAGTGATTTTTCACTGTATGTTTTCAGGAAAATTTTGCTTGATGATGAAAGCAACTTTAATAAAGATTCATATGCAAAAAATAAATTCTGAGAGCAACTAAAATTCACAGAATTCTTAGGAAAAGTTTTTAGTATAGAATCTATTTTTCAAATAAAAAATATCTCCACAGTAATAGGTAAGTGAAAGTTAAAGTGGAAAAGAAAAATGAAAAGCAATTTCAACCAAGAATACTGTACCCAGAAAAGGAAAAATTGTTGCATTTCTTTCTACATTATATAGTTTGGTCCTTACTTGTGAATTTTTATGACTGTCCAATTTTTATTTAATTTTGAATATTTAAATCAATTTTAAGTATTATATTACATTTTTCTTGTGTTCCAAGTGTGTTCAATGTGAAAATTTTTATCAGTTTAAATTTTTTTTAATTTTCTAAAACATTTTTTAAATTAATTAATTAATTTACATTCTTTCCGAGCATCGTCACAGCATACAAAATGTGATTTCCCATCCAGAATATACTGCACAGTGGTTTAATCATACATGTTGTCATCAATAATTTTCCATTTCTAGTTTCATATATATATATATATATATATACACATACACACACACACAAACACACACACACACACACACATATATATATATTTTTTTTTACTCCTATTTCTCACCTTCTGCCATTTCTCACCCTCCTCCCACACTATCTCAGGTGTCTACAGTTGTTTTCCATTCCTTTTCTCCCCCACATTTTATATTTTCACAAAATTTCTTAAATAATCTAAGTATTTTCAATAGCAAGTTCAGCTGGTATATGCATATCTATGAATACATGTCTAATTTTAAGTGTGAAACTCTGAGTAGAATGAATATTCTATAAAGTAGCACCTAGTTGATGCTATATAGCTTACTACAGTCCTTAAATATGTATTTTTTTAATATATTTTTTAATTTTAAGAAAAGCAGTTTTAGCTTTAATAAATCAAAAGAACGCTAAGGAAATTTGCTTAAAACTTAAAGCCAGGAAACAGGTTGGGATTCTGTTTAAATAGTAGGTACATGAACCTATCCGCAGCTCAAGACAGGACAAAAATCCTTAAAACCAGAAAACAAAGCCTAGAAGAAAATTAGCAATGTTTCAGTCAAAAGTCATAAAGTGCTATTTCACCAGTTCAGTCTCATGTATTTAATCTATCTTCTGTTGTGGTTTGATCTTCCCAATTAAATTCTGGGATATAATCAACTCCAGACTTGTCCTTATGATTAAGTTGGCCCTTTTCTTAGTTTTTGAACTCTTGTTTCTGTACATCTGTATTTAATTTTCCTGGTATAGCACTCCCTTCAGAACTTCTTAGAGATCTGTTCTGGTGTTGGTAAATTCTTTCATGTTTTATTTATCTGAGAATGTTCTTGTCTTTTCTTCCCACATGAAGGATAATCTTGCTGGGTACAGTAATCTTGGTTGAAGTTTCTTCTCCCTTAACACTTTGAATATATTTTCCCATTCTTTCCTCACTAACATTGTTTCCAATGAGAGGTCTGCTGTTAACGTGCTGATGGGATATCCTTTGTAGGTAACTTAACATTTCTCTCTTGCCAATCTTAGTATCTTGTTTTGTGGTTTTGGTCAATTTGGCTATAATACATCTTAGAGAAGAGCTTCTTGATTCTATTTGGGGTCCTTTGTATTTCTTGGGACTGGATCTTTGAATGCCTCTCTAGGTTTGGAAAGTTTTCCTACAGGATTTCATCGAATAGATTATCAATGCCCTTATGAATCTCTTCACCTTCTGGGATGTCAATTATCCAGATGTTTGGATGTTTGATGGTATCTAGTATTTCTTGTATATTATTCTCATTTTGGGGGCAATTTTATTCATTTTCATGGTAGATTTTTCTAGGCCAGTGATTCTGTTTTCTACATCTGAGATTTGATGTTCTGTATAATCCATTCTGTTTTTAATACTTTCAAGGGTGATTTTTACTTCCTGTATTAGAGCCTTCCTCTCTAACAGGTCCATTTGATGCTTTCTTATAGTGTGTATTTCCTCTTTTGGATCTTGCAAGAATTTCCTCACCTACTGGAACACATTGGCTTCTTTCTCCTGCCTATTCTGCAATTCATTGTCTCTCTTCTCTTCCATCTCTGTTAGCTTTGTCATTATGAATATTCTAAATCTTTTATTTTTTTTTTTTGAAGAGGTTTTTGCTATAAGGCACTTGTGCTCACCAGAAAGACAGAAACAGAAAGCGAGAAATCACCCCCCAGGGCGGATGGCCATGCCACAATCCCTTCTCCTCCATTCTCTTCTCAGGATCTTGGTCATGCACACACACGCACCTGGTGTGAGTTTAAGCCACCAGGCCCAGCACTTGAACCGTGGTTGAGTACATGGGAGTCCAGAGACATAGCCATTACACCAACTGCTGGTCCCTGAATATTCTAAATTTTTTATCAGACATGTCCATGAGTTTTTATTGTAGGGTCTGAGGATGAAGAGAAGTTATTCTTTTTCCTTGTAGAAGAGGTATTTTCTTGCTTTCCCATATTTCTTGTGACCCTGCAGTGATTTCATGTCATCTGATGGTTAGTGCATTTCTTCCTGATTCCTGAAGTTCAATCTGAGCATTCAGAGGCATGCAGAATGAGGTGATCTTCAATCTCTCTTCTGTTCCATTTTTACTCATCAGATTCAGTGGGAATAGATAAATATTCTGATCCTAATCGTATTCAGATGTTTGGATCCTGATCAGTTGGCCCTGTCTAGACACTTAGTGCAGAGAGGCTGAGCAGCCAATGAATAAAGATAAAGGGAAAAGGGAAAGAATTAGAGAAGAGAAAAGAAGAAGAAAAATAAAATGAAAATAGAGAAAGGGAAATAAAAGATTTTAAAGAAACATTAGATTTTAATTTTAAAAAGCAAAAAGTGAAAACACAAGGCACGCGTGCACACCATGTGAAAGTAGTATTTCACAGATCAAGTTCAGTATCCATCTCAGGATGGGGCTGGCCTGGGTTTGAGCTTTCCCTAAATTAAATGCGGAAAGGCATCAATTAGCACAATAAAAGAAGGGCTTGAGAGCCCAGAGATACTTTACCTTAAAAAAATTAAATTAAAAGTCACAAGGAGACACAGCAAGACAGAGAGAGATAGAGAGAAACGGAGAGAAAGAGGCAGAGGTAGCTATATCCAGTAGAAATGATTCTGGAGGGGGAAGTCTCAGCAGAAAATCTTCATTTTTGTTTAAGAAAAGCAAGATTACAGCTCAAGTTCAGTATCCATCTCAGGATCCAGCTTAAATATTTTGACCATCATTTTTTTTTAGAGAGTTTTTTGCTATAGGGTGTGTGTGCTCGCCAGAGAGACAGAGAGAGACAGAGAGACAGAAAACTAGAAATCACCCCCCAGGGGAGATGGCCACGCCACAATCCCTTCTCCATTCTCCTCTCGGGATCTTGGGCATGCACGCACATGTGCCCGGAGTGAGTTTAAGCCACTGGGTCTGGGACTTGAACTGCGATCGACTACATAGGAGTCCAGCGACATAGCCATTACGCTAACTGCTGGTCCCTTGACTATCATTTTTTTGTGTCCTCCAGAAGTCTCTTGAAATTTTTGAAAAAATAGTTTTTGTGGACTGAGATCACTGGGCACTTTGTTGGATTCCTGTATCAACAGTGTCCTCTTGTGTCAAGATAATGCAATGCAGCCTCTTAAACGGATGAGTTTAAGGGAAGAATTTTTGTTTTGTTTTGTTTTGTTCTGTTTTTAATATCATTTTGCCCATGATTATCCTAAAAGCCACACCCCTACATATATGTACACTTGTTTTCCACCTCTACATACTTTAAATGTGCTGCCTTCTTTTCTGTTTACCTCTTTCTTTTGAAGACTCCTCATATAGTAACTGAATTTAGGATGTAAAAGTCTTTTGAAAGTAAAAATTAATTTAAAAATGGTTACAATACCTGTGATGGTTTAAAATTTTAAGTCTAACTTTTAAAAATCATTAATTTTTATAAAGAAGGATATAATTTACTCAGCAACACAGTTGTAAGGTACCAGACAACACAATGCTAATATTTTTAATATTGAAATCTATCTAATATTAGGTTGTTAGAAAACTCATGATGCATTTTTGCATAGAAAAATATGTCATGACTTTTCTTGTGACCCAATATATCAGTAAGCAAACAAACAAACAAAATGAAGAGCTCAGGGACTTTCTTTTTTTGAGCTGAGGGGAAAGAACTGAAAAGGAACCAGCAGAGTCATAGAATGATAGCCTAACTGTGAGAATTTTGTTAAGAATCTCAGTACAATATTTAGTCTTTGTTTAAGCTTTCAGCAGAACCATACGGCAATAGACATAGAGTAATAATGGAAAGCTAAGTAGCAGGTAGAATACTGTTATATCTACTGCCACTTTCTGCTGAAGATTAAAGAAACAAAAAGGAAGTGATTAATGTGTAGAATTAAGTAAAATATTTCCTTAGTACTGGAGACTGTTTCTGTTTTGTGTTTTCTTAAGAATTATTTCATTTAATTGTATTTATTACATTTTAATAATACTACTATTACTCAGAGAGAGACAGACAGAGAGGAAAAGTAGAAAGCAAACCACCAGGTCTGGGACTCAAACCACAGTCAGAGCACGTTAACCCCCATGCACCGACTGGCCTGAAGAATGTTTCTGTTACTTGTCAATTAAAATAGTAACTGCTAGAGAGAGACTAAATCCTCATTAGATTTTGTTTTCTTCTACTTGGCAACAATGAAGAAATAATAAGCTGTTTCAATTAAGGCATTCATGGCCATATGAGATGTGATTTCAGCAACGGTGTTAACAATTGGGTCATCAGGAAAGTCATGACGTATTGTGCTATGTTTTTCTATCCAAAAATGCTCATGACTTTCCTGATGACCCAATTAAAGGGATTTGGTACAGCCCTCCAAGGTTCTATGCCTGTTGTAAGGTCCTATAAAAGGAATTGCTATGATTTGAATAATGATTTTAAAAAAAGTTAAAGTTTAAAAAGTTCATGTGTTAATATTTGGTTCTCTGTGTAGTGGAGGGTAAAGGTGAGGCTCAGTGGGCTCAGTGGGCAGTAATTGTGCTCATGAATGGATTAAAGAGTCTCATGAGCTCTAATGAGGATTTTTTGTTTATTTGCTATTTTTTTAAGAGGTTTTGCTATAGGGCGCGTGCGCTTGCCAGAAGGACAGAGAGACAGCAAGAAAACACTACCCAGAGGGGATGGCCCTGCCACAATCTCATCTCCTCCATTCTTCTCTCGGGATCTTGGGCATGCACACACACGTGCCCAGCTGAGTTTAAGCCACCAGGTCTGGGACTCAGACCACAGTGGACTACATGGGAGTCCAGTGACAAAGCTATTACACCAACTGCTGGTCCCAATGAATTTTAACTCTTGAGAAAGCATTAGTTTCTCACAAAAGTAGGTTTTTGTAAAAGGTAGGTGGCTGTCCTGGTTGTTCCTTTTGCATGTGTCACTATCCTCTCTGTTGGCCATGTAGTGACATAGGCTGGCCTCAAGCCAGCTCTATGCCTTTTGACGTTTCAGCCATCAAAGTTGTGAGCTGATACACTTCAATTTCTCTATAAATCACCCACTTTCAGATATTTCTGTTAGCAATGCAAGAGTAAGTCTAAGACAGTGACCACCTCAAACTCTCACTTGGGTAAAGAAAGATTCTTTCAATGGTTATTGGCGATGGAAATGAATTTTCTAGCCTGAGTTAGCTTAGTAAAAAATTTTAGTCAAAATTTTAACTTAGTCAAAATTGAAAAAAGTTCAGTGCAAATTTGAAGCAAACTCACTCCTTCATCTAATATATCTAGTGTTCAGAGAAATATTGAAAGTGAGAAAGAAGAGACTACACAAGCTTTACTAATATAAATTTACTCTACATTGAAAATAATGAGCTGAGCTACCAACCTATGAAATAAAATAAAATTGAATCTCTACTGTTCCTCAATTCCCAGAAACAATATGGGGCAAGTGATTGATTCAAGGTGGACCTACATGCTACAGTGCTTCAAACAAATAAGCAACACCTAACACAAAAACAATGTTAAAATCCAAATAAAATAAAATGTTAAGTACAGAGCTCTTGGTTTTGTTTCTAACAATTTTTAGCTAAAAGAAGGAGAATATGCAAGAGTAATTTAGTTTGTGGAGAAATGGAATCCAAGTACAAATTTATTTTGATGTAATAAACTTTGAAAGCCATGCATGTTTTTTTCATAGTGTACAACCTATGAACTTGTCAAAGACCCCTTGTATTATTAAAGTCTAGTTGTGATTGGAAAAAATAAAATAGTACTAAAGTGAAGTCATTGATACTTGCTGATATTAAAAAGTTTAGTTTTATTCAGTTTTGAAATAACACAACTATATTGTTGTTTTATTTAGACTATTAATTGTCTATTGGTGTTTGTACAAAACTGATTCAGACAGAGTATTGTCTATTCTTTGATTCTTATGCTTGTTTAAAAAGGAAGCACGTTGATATTGACATAAACAGAAGGATACATTATTGGCAATACCTGCTTCAATTGTTTGACTGATAATATTTTTTCTTTCAAGTTTAGACATGCTTCTTGTTTCAGAAAACATGTACTAGGCAAATGTCTTTTGATAAGTAAGCATTATAGGTTAATTGGGGTTATTTATGGACAGAATTATCTCTGACAAGTCAGTACTTTAATTTAATAAAAAGAATAGTTGGCATTAATCATAAAGAAACAAAATGGTTATTTTATTTTGCTTTGCCCATCAGAAAAAGGTAATGGAATTTGAAGATAGGGTTTTGAATATAAGGATATTTATGCCAAGACAAGGCTGGTTTGAACAATCGCATGAAAGAACTAACAAGGGCACTATTTTCTCATTCTCATATGTGGAAGGCACTTTTTGGTGTAGACATAGTACTTAGTTATTTAACCCACTCCTCATTTTAGAGATCAAGAAACAGTCCAGGGAAATACACAACATATACAGGATCACACAGTTGCATTATCTTTCTTTAATTTGAAGAGTAAGTAGTGCAAAATGTAAATTCAGAAGAAACTAAATGATACTCACTTCAGTCTATCAAGAAAATAATGTTATTAACATAAAGCATTCCCTGTTTATCTGTGTAACTTGCCTAACTTTTTAGGATTATTTACTTTTTCACCCATTTCTTTTATTTTTGTCTTGCATTTCTATGTGGAAAATTACTACCTATTAACTAAGACTACTGTGTTAATTGTATTGATTTATGTAGGAAATAACTGTATAATTGTGTTCATTGCTTTAGGCAATAACCAACTTTTTCATTCTAAGTTTTAGAAAATTTGGAGTAAATTTCTATTCCTAAAACACTGGCTCACTGGCTGTGATTTCTGGCTCCTTCTTTAATTCTTCTTAGTAACCGAAAGCTCAAGCATGAGTTAAATAAAATGTCTTACATCTTAAATGTTAACTTATTGTGGGATGGTATTAAATTATTCAATTGGCAATATTGTCAGAATCATGTTTTAGCATTTTTTTAATCTATTATCAGAAAACACCATGAATGTTCCAGAGATTAGAACAATACATTGAAGTAATAAGAGAAATGTAGAGCTTAGTAGCTTTGAGACATATGCAGTTTGTTCAAAATAAAGAGAAAATTACCTACTTGCAAATGCTCTCTTTTGTCACCATGTAAGGTTGTTAGCTGTTTATACTTAATTATGGTAAGTATCAAGTAAAAAGAATACAGTGAGAAAGTATAATGATAGATGAGAAATAAAATTTTAACCATTTGCTCCAAATTTAGTGGCAGACACGTTCTCAGTTCTTACATGAGAATAATGGGTAGATAATAGAGATCAGACAAATGATAGATGACAGACTAAACACCATAGATTTTCCTTGGAAAATCATATGCTAAAATGTCAACACTTTCAGTGTTAACACAGCACATTTGGTATCATTTAAGCTTCAATTTCTCACTTAGGTTGGCCATTTGGGGAGAATTATGTGTGTTCTATGTCCAATATATTATTTCAAAAGCATGTCTGCTCATAGCATTACGCTTTCTTCCAGTTTCCTCTTTCTGACTGAGAGCTTATAATCATTGGTAGTTAAAAATAATAGAGAAGATGCTTGAAACTTCTTGTTGAATCACGATCAGCTAATTTAGTTTAATAACTTCTATTCTTGTCACCATCCTCCATATATCACTGAAAAACAAAGGTAAACTGAATGATAGATATAGCTAATGGTGAGAGGAAGGGAATCAAGTGGAAACAAGAATCAAAACATTTAAGAGACACAAAAATGAAAAATGATCTGTTAATGATAATGTTTATGATAATATCTTTAACTGGATTAATATACAGTGTATTCATGCTGGGGAAATTAATGCATACTGAAATTATATATGGTGAGCAAATGTATACAAATAAATAAATAAAAACAAAAAAAGACTATATGAACTTACTTTAATCCTCTTAAAATTAGATTGTTCTAGTTTCCATATAACTGAAAATATAAAGAGAAGAAACTATAGTATTCATTAAATACACTCACAGATATTTAAAGGCAGAAGTGAAATATATAGCATGAGATAATAAAATTCTAGCTCTTGTCTTTCTGCAAATAAAATTGGCTAATATAAAATTTCTTTGAGCAATTTGATGGTGTTATAATTTCTTGACACTTATGCCATAAGAAAAAAACATCATTACCTTTCCTTCCTCTGTATGCCAGGAGTGAAATAATTTTATTGTGTAGCAGTTTTGGCCCTCTTTATAAAAGAAAAAGAAGCAGAAATGGGAGCTGTATGGCTTAATGACTTAAGAGTATAGAAGATATTTTGACTCATCTACATGATACTATTAAAGGCATAAAGTTACACTTAAGTCTCCAAAACATTCACTAAAGATTTCTTGAATTAAACAAATGTAAGCACATGTCCAACATTTTTCCATAAAGTAACTGTTCTCTTGTAACTCTAGCTTACTCTAAATTCCTAAGGTAGAACAAACATACTATTGATGCAAGTTTTTTCTTCTGTTTAAATATTTACTTTTCTCAACTACACTCACCTGTAAACTACTATTTTAGTTAGAATAGTCATTTTTGTTTACGTGCTTTGTAACCTCAATGATATTATCTTCTTACCAGAGCCTTAAAACTATTTAAGTCTTGAACTACCTACCAACAGAAAACTAAGACACCACTGTGACCATAGCAGTTCAGATGTTCACTGACTAGAGAGGATATTGGGTGACCAATGAACCAACCTTCCTTCAACCCAATCTCCTTTGTAAATTATTTCCACAATCTCTCTACAGCTAAACATCTTGAAAAAAAAGGGGGGGAGGGTTGTGTTAAAACTTCCTTTCTCCATTCCTTCACTGCCTACTTACTTCATAAGCTATTGCAATTTAACTTTTGTTCTTTCACTACACCATTAAAGCAGTTAATATTGAAGTCACAAATAATGTATTTGCAGTTAAGTTTAATGGAGATCCTTTATCATTAAACATAATTATTATAACATCATTCTTGAAATACCACATTCCATTGGCTTCGATGACATCAATTTCCTTCACAAAACATCCTCTTTGTCTCCTTTAGCCAAGATCCATAACTTCAATATTGGTGCTGTTCAGATTTGCCGTTAGATGTCCTGCTCCAGCTAAACACTGTCCTTTGCTAATCTTTACTAACATAGAGAAATTGGCTGTGTTTTACTTTGTGTTTGTTTTGTATTACATATAAATAGTATTGTATTTTGACACCAGGTCAACTTAGTTGCAAAAGCATATTCCAGTGAGTCTTCAACATCTTATCATAGAGGTATAAAAGGTGTATATTAAAGTCATAGCACTTTTTATTTTTTCTGATCTTTCAATTGATTAACACATCATTGCTTTTATATTTTTATTTTATGATTTCTTATTCATATTTATTGTACATTTCTAGAGCACACAATATGGTTTTCAAAGTATATATGCAGCACATGAATAGAATAGTCATTTTTGTTTATGTACTTTATAACCTTAAGGATATTATGATATTACAATCGAATCAAAGTTATTTCTATATATATAATTTTCAGCAGAGAGCGTCACAGTTTATGTCTGTTAAGTATTTCTTCCCTGAGCCCTCACACCCACTCCCTAATATACATGATTACTTGTAACACTTTCCTTCCAAAATGTGAAAAATAATTAAGCAAAGTAAGCAAAGTTTACTTGTCTATACAATTGCAAAATATTGGGATCTTCTCTCTTCCATTTGTTTTGCCGTTTATTGTTTTCTGTAACTTGTTTTTAAAGTTTTAAGAGGGATATATAATGACTTGGAGCAACAAAAAATTCAAGATAACTGGCAGGTCCTTGGGAAAATAAAACATGGAAGAGGAGATGTCTCCTGAGTTGACATACCAGCTCTATAAACCCATATGAACTCCTCATGCTTCCCTTTATTTTCTTTTTTCTACCTTTTCACATACATGTAGTTAGAACAATACAACACCTTTCCAGTCATGGAAAGAATTGTGCCCATTGTGTGTTTTCTTACTTTTTTAGTCTATTGATTTTGTTTAATCTCTCTGTGATTCTTTAACAGACTGAGAGACATTAAAAGTAACATGATTCTGAATATATAAAGGAGAGGACTTTCCAAAGTACCTTTTTCACATTTGCTACCATTTCATTGATGACTATTTTTTAAAACTCTCCTTACCAAAGTTCATTGCTAAGTTAATTTTAGCGTGAAATTTTGTTTTATTAGCTGCATTTATTCTATGTTGATTATAAACATGTTGAGTTGAAAAGTAGGAATTTACAAAATGGAAGAGTCTAAGCATTCTATTCTTAGTACATCAACTGAACTCTGTTTTCAGAACACATATTTATCACTTATTATACCAAAAACTTACCATTTTTGACTTCCAGAAACCTGTCCTTTCCTCTGTGTTTCTCCCCTGAACAGAGTGGTTAGCCAGCTGGCTGCCCAACCATACCACCAAAATTAACCCGTGATTCTGAAACCCTGATGTAAAGGTTAAAAGAGCCCTTGTCTATCCCACTTCATGTCTGTGCAATAGGTAATTCCTAGACATCTTGGCATAAATCTTGACTCCTTCTAATTCAACTTATACCCACCCCTCTAGTCTTTGCCATGCACCCATCTTTCCTTCTGACCACCATTATACTTTCCTTACTAATCTCAATGGCTCCTACATTTATCCCACCTCATCTCTGCCCATATCTGCCAGAAGGCACGTGTGCTCACCAGGGTGAGAGATAGAGGGAGCAAATGCCACCCACTGGGGCATAGTCACACTGCAATCCCTGCTCCTCTAGTTCTTCATCCTGTTGGGATTTAGAGCATAGGCACTCACACACCTGGTGTGTCTTTGAAGCCACCATGTCTGGGATTCAAACTTCAGTTGGTATTTAGAATCTGATGCACTATGATTAACCACTGTGCTGCGGGGCTAGTCCTAGTAACTGACATCTTTCTACAATAAACATGTGATTAAATTATCTTCTACTTACCCTCTTGAGAATATTATCACCAAGTACAGACCAAACTCCTTAACATGGCCAAGCAGCACAAAGTCATGAATCGGTCTTAAATTATTTTCAGTCTTTTCTTACATTCTTTCCAGCTGAGTCCTATTTAATCTCTCCCTCATGGGAATGCATATATGCTGTTTTCCTCTAACAGAAAACCCTTATGTACGATATCAGCTTATCTTTGCCTCATTCCAACTCAGTTCTTCTGATTTGCGGTCTTTATGGTATCATGAATACTGAGCTGTTCCCAGATTCCCACTTTGGGATGATAATACTGATTTCCACAGAAGCTTAGATTCTGGAAATCTATACCTACAGCTTTTCACTCAGCGCAGAGTCAGTGTCCCCAGCTTGAAATCCAAGGTCACTACTCTTACTATGGGCCACCTGCACTTCTTTCACGGTGGTGCGAGAGGTATAAAGGCCCAGACTTGACCTCGATTTGGGGTTACTATGAAGATAGCCCTACTAAGTTAGATGAAGCACAATTGTGAGTTCATCCCATCAAATACTGCTTCCTTGTAACCCTAAAGTGCTGATTTGAAGATCAACTTTGATATAATAACCTCTGTCTTGGGTACTATTTTCCTAAGATTGGTTTGATACCTGTTCAAAAAAAAAAAATCTCAAAATTTATGAGAACCCTATGCTATATATTTGCATATATATTTTGACATAAATTCCACTACAATTCCTCTCTCAATCACTTTAAAGTAAGTTTGGTATCATTCACATGTACTCATCAAAGAAACTTGTTCATTCACTGTCACTGAATTTCTACTGCAAAAGTTAAAACATCAGTATAGTTTTCTGAATTCACCACTTTTATGTGTTGATTATGGAATCATTTAACTTTCTTTTTTAAGAGGTTTTTGCTTTAGAGAACGTGCACTCTCCTGAGAGAGAGAGAGAGAGAGAGAGAGAGAGAGAGAGACAGTGAGAGGGAAAGTAAGAAATTACCCCTTGGAGGGATGGCCATGACATAATCCCATCTCCTCTATTCTCCTCCTGGGATCTTGGGCATGCATGTACATGCTCCTGGTATGATTTTCAAGTCACTGGGTCCCGGACCCAAACTGTGTTTGGCTATGTGGGAGTCCAGTAATATAACCACTAAGCAATCTGCTGGTCCCAACATTTTTTAAAAGATTTTTGCCACAGGACACATGTACTCACTGGTGGAGAAAGAGACAGAGAAAGACAGTGAGAGGAAAAGTGAAAAATCATCCCCCAGGGACAATGGTCATGCCACAATCCCTTCTCCATTTTCCTCTTGGGATTTTGGGCCCACATATGCATGTGTTGTCAGGTCTGAACTTAAACCACAGTGGGTCATGTGGGAGTCCAGGTCTTAACCACCATGCCACCTTCTGGCCCCTCATTTAACCTGTTTATTCACTGTTTTCTAAGGTTTCCAATATCTTACCTGCCATGAACTGGCATCTTCAGCTTGGGCTGTTTCTTTAAGTAAGTAAATGAGAAGATGTATGTGGGACAGTTTCAGGACATGGGCTTTGATGGTAAGACGTATAGCTCAAATTCTGGCTGTTTCTAACATGTTCTACAACCTTGGAAAAGTTTAACCTTGGGGGGATGGCCATGCCCTCTCTTACTGCAACCTGCCTTATAGGGTTGTCTTGTTCCTATCATAGAAACTGTGAGACAGGGATTCTTAAGAATTGTTATTGTTGCCATTTCTTACTGCAACCTGCTTTATAGGGTTGTCTTATTCCTATCATAGAAACTATGAGACATGGAGTCCTAAGAATTGTTATTGTCAAGCTACTGGGCTGGGATTCCAACAAGAATCTAGCTCTTTGGGCACAGGAATTAATCACTGTGCTACAGGCCCAGCCTGAACTTGAACTTGCATTTTTTTCTGCTTGTTTAAAACAATAGCTAACACCTATTGGCATACTTACACCTACTATAGCATGTCAAATAATTCTTTTAAATGTGTCCAACATGTTCCTATTTAATCTTTTAACAGCTGTGAGTTATAGCTGTTAACATCCCAGTCTTATAAATAAGAAAACTAGACACACAGACATAAAACAACTTATACAGTGTCAAATATATAGAAAGTGTAATAGAATATGTGTGAGTTCAGGCCTCCTCTCTTATCTCTTATGCCAACATTCTTTTTGCTGTATCTGTGTCAATAAATCAAATGTTATCCTAAACATTGTGAATGTTCCCTAATGAATTCAAGCTGAAAAGCAGGAGTGAGTAATTAGACAAAAGTCCACAACAGAGAAAAAAGAATACAGGACCAGAGAGGCAGGAAGAAAACCAAGAAAGAGCCAAATATTCTGAATGCAAAATAAAATTAAGTACCCAAAGATAATAGTAATAATAATTATCAAGAATGATGGAATAATACTCCAATAACATACTATTGCTAGGTCGAATAACATAAGACTTGAAGTAAATTAGATTTATTGATTAAACTTACTGCTAAAAAAAACATTAAAAATTCAAAGTAAATAAATGAGTGACCAATTGTTAGTGTCTTAAATGAAGGCATTCTTGATAAAAAGGAGAGAAGAGAGGAAGCAAAATAGTAATTTTCTGAATAATGATTGGAAAGTGAGAAAATACATAACCAATGTAGATTCTTTATTCAACTGTGTGTATTTAAAGAGAAACCTATGGTGGGATGGGAGGGGGCAATTAGAAGAGGAGTGAAGTTTAAAGGGATGGATGGAGACACATGGGGGTGTTATGTCATGAAGGAGCCGCATTTTAAGTAGGAGTGGTTGTCCATTGCAAGGAGGTAACTAACTGAATGACCTCAGTGTGCTCGGCCAGCAGGGTGCAGGAGCCGGAGGGAAACTGTGTTGGGAGCATGCCAACATGTCGGACATACAAGAAGCCACTAATCAACCACTGGATGTGAACCTTCATGAGAAGCAGAGGTCTGCTTGAGTGACAGAAAGTGGCCTCAGCAGTGAATTCGAGCATCTCCAAGTTACTATTGAAGCCATTGTACCTTCTGCCTTGAGCAAACAGCTGTGATGAGGTAAAGATATTGGCATCATCATGTAAAATCAGCAAAGACCAGGAAAGAGAGATTTTTGAAGATTCTGCAGAAAGTCTGACTACTCAGGTTCATTGCCTGAGATCAATTGATAACTTATTTGTGGTTGTTCACAAGTGCAAAGATTCCCAGCTTTAAAAAAAGAAAAAAAAAAAAGAAAGAAAGAAAGAAAAAAGGAAGACGTTCTAAAGGATTTTGAAGAGTAGGTTGGAAAACTCCTAAGGTAAGACCCTCTAAAAGTATAGAAAATTACATGCCAATTTCAAGGGAAATAAGCACAAAAAGTTAAATCAGAATTCAAGTAAAGGGAAAAGTGAAAATGGGCAAGGAAACCAATTATATGAGAGATATATTAGAAAAGAGTTCACTGACGGTTCTTTAGATTCACATAGTTTTGACTATTATAAAAACCCAGCCATTAAAGAGGAGGCATCAACATCAGTAGGTGATGATTTGGCATCTTGCGAAGATGAGGCTGATGAAAACTCAAAAGGAGAAATCGCTTCGAGTGATAAAAATGTGGAGTCACATGCAACAGGGCAGAAAGAAACACTGCTTCATCTCTAATGAGGCCACAAGAGAATTTGGAGGTGCCGTTCAGGATTACTTTAAGTGGAAGTCTGATACAACCAACTTCACCGATGTGGAAGTTCTTTTAAACATCCACAATAAAGAAATCATTGTGGGCATTGCTATGACTGAAGACAATCTCCTATGAAGAAATACCACACATTTCATACTCACAACTCTCAGGTCAGCTCTTGCCTATAAGATGGTCAGTCTCTGTGCTTCTCAACCTACTGACATAATGTAGTCAACCCAGTGTGTGACTGGGGAGATACCAATAGAGCGGCTGCAGAATAGTCTGTTACCAAATAGTCTGATGATAATAACCCACTGGCTATGAATTGAGCGGCAAATAACATCTCATCTTTATTGACCAGGAGTCAAATTAAAGAAGGCAAACCTTCCTAGGGCTTGCCCATAGATGCTGTTCTATGGGATATCTGCAATCTGCCATTGAGAAATCGCTCTGTGGATATTACTGTAACAGATATGTCATTTGGAAAAGGATGGACTCCAAGAAAAGAAGCAAGAACTTTTATACAGCATCCAGGAGACATGAACTGTGTCTGCAGACCTGGGAAAGATCTAGTTGTCCTACTTTGAACAACAAATGCTTTACCAAAGCATTATCTGGAAAACGACATGTCTGGTAAAAGGCATACAGTCTGGGTAAACAGAGAGGGTCTTCATGCTTCAGTTTATCTTCTGAAATGCACACCTCAAGCTTTTGCTTGTCCTTCAGAAGACAGAGAAATAGGAACTCCTTGGTAATGCAAAGAATGAGGATGATTGATAATATTTGTACTCCCCCAAACTGGAAATGTCAGCATGAAGAATTTGCTTTCTGCAAGAACAGTATTAACAAAAGTGCAGTATGTGCAGTTTTAAACCACTTCAAAACTCTTCACCCTGGTTAGCAACAGGTTTGAAAGTAATGAAATGGAAACTAAGCCTTATAAGAAAGGAGAGCTTTTCCTTGGAGCTGTTTTGAAGGGGTAGTTGAACAATATTAGTACTTTTCTTAAAATGCTTTAAAAATGCTTAGTGAAAAGCTTACTAAAATGCTCCGGAATTTGGGTTTAGAATATCTTATTTTCACACTTTACATTCTTTTTTTAGAAAAATTGTGGTAAGTAGAAAGCTGCCCGGGCCTGAAGAAAAGGCAGAGCTCATAACCGCAGCATTTCAGGCCACATCTTGCTGCCTGTGCAGCTTTGCTTCTCAGTTGCTCAAGTTCTCTTCCCCTTAACCTCAAAAACTGAAGCATGATTACATTCTGTGCACAAATTTGTCCTGTGACAAGATAAACCCCACAAGACCTGTGGGAAAGTTTACCATCTGCCTGAAAACTTAAAATATGCCATATTTTATCCAGACTCAAGAAGAACTAAAATAGAAGACTAGAATTTATCAAAGGGATTGCAATGGTACTTTACTGTAAATAATAATATAGGACATTTCTATCTGAAAAATAGTAGTAGATACATTGGTAGATGAGGATGGGACCAACAACCTAAATTAGAAGAATTTTTATTGTTCTTATGGTACATACAGATGTGTTACTTTTCAAAGTCAAATATAACCCTGTTTAACCAGAAATCTCTAAACAACCCAGTGGTCGAGGGGAATGGATTCAGAGACTATTCAAAAGTAGCCTTTGCAGGAAAGATACCTATCTTTTCTGCTAAGACAAGAAGAAAAGAATTGGGTAGAAGTGAAACTGATATATTTAAAAATCTGCTAGAAAGACTTCTGTTAGTAACTAGGAAAAAAAAAAGACTCCAGATATTTGTTTTAATTAAATTTTATTATTTAATATTCTGCTCTTGGTTACCATTGACATTTCTTTGTATGCTTGCTTTGTATGTTATGTGTTCAATCACCATCAGTTACAGTTCTTATTGTATTTGTTCTGGAAGTTTGTTTCCATGCTATTACAATTCTAAGTGAATAAATTGATTTTCAAATTTAAGAAAGACCGCAAGAAGGCTAAGGATTCATGAGAAATGATATGTTTATTACCTCAGTTATATAATTATCACAAAATCAACAAGTTTTGTCATTTCTGTTTTCAGGTCTACCCAGATATTCTTCCTCGATCCTATACTCAGCCTCTTTTTATCATTGATTCATTCAGTTTCTGCTTTAAAAAAAGAACTACAAATTACATGGAATAACAATAGCAATGAAGGTAAGCAGATCATGAATCTAGAATAGTATGGAGCTGTGAACCTCATAGCTTTTCTTATTAACCTTGTTCGGAGTTTCCAGCCAAGGCAGGCGTCTCACACAGACATGGAAAAGGTTTGGTGCAGTCTGCAGTGTCAACCGTGTGCGCCTCTAGATACACACATTTCCCCTGCAAATCCAGACTTGGCTTGGGTAAATTCCTAAGAAATTTAAAAAAACACAATTCAGTGGTCCGATCTAGTGTGTTTAAATTAAACAACATTATTTAAGAACTTACTATGTGACATTCATTAGGTGGTTGTTCAGTGAGACACCCAGAGAGTGAGAACACTCCCTTTTTTCAAAGCAATAATGCATTTATATAGAGGTAAGAAGGACACATAAGTAATAAGCTGTATGTAATGTGATCATAATTTATAAAAATACACTTATGTAGAGAAGAGGACAATAGTCTGGCTGGAAAATTATGGCAATAATATAAAAAAATGGGATATATGACCTGAGGTATAAACTTGTGATTAAGTACAGATTGGCATGACAGAAGCAGATCAACTATCTGTGTACAGCTGCAGTTGGAGAGGGATAGTTTACTTGTAAATACTTTAGATAAAAAAGTCAAAATTAATAGTGAAATTTAGAATATTTTATACACACACATGTATATATGTAATATATCTGGATAATTTTGCTCCTATATGCACCTAAATTTGCAAAATCACCCCTCATAGAAATTCCTCAGGGGAGATGCTATTGAATACTCCAGTTGCAACTGCATATTCCAGGTGAAGTAAGTTCTTAAATAGAGATCTAGATTAGACAGAACATTTGAGGTCAACATCAGCAGGACTACCTTTCAGAAACTTTAGAGCAAATCGGGTTGTGTAGTACGGTCTGAGAAAAGGTCAGGTGTGTCTGCTCAACTATTGCATACATAATGCATTCATTTCCAAGTGCCAAAGGAATTTAAAAGACAAAAAAGAATTCTGAACTTATATTAGGAAAATTAACCAAAATATTTTTGTCTATGTTTCATTGCCCAATTAAATATATACATGAGTGCTCTATGTGTCCAACATTTACAAGATTTGAAGCATAGGTGAACTATCAAATACGAAATTTCAATGATTAAAATGATTACCATAAAAATAAGAATAGACTCATGAATTGTTGTAATAATACAGGCAACTTTAGGAAAATATACAAATATGTTTACACATCAAATATTTACATGATTATAAACTATTTAAATAGAAATAAAGCAGCTTCAAATATTTAAATATTAAAATTTTAGTATATGACAAATAGAACATTAAAATCTATAACAAAAGACTAATGAATAACCTGAATATACTATTTTAATTGATTACTAGTTGTAACATTGTGCTAAACAGATAAAATTATATCCATATGTGTACACATACATGGCTGCTTCAGCTTTTCCCTCATATCCCAAAATAAATTTCCATTGAATAAAAATCATGTTAGTTTAAATGTTAAACATTTGTTCACCTAATAAAAGCAAATAATATAAAAGACAAATAGCAAAAATATAATAAATAAATAAAATAAAATTGTCATACCTACCTGAAATAAAGAATGCAACTTTAATATATAAGGAATTCGGGGCCAGCAGGTAGTGTTTAAGGCACTAGATCCCCACATGACCAATGGTAGTTCAAGTCCTGGACTCGGCGGCTTGAAACTCACACCAGGTACATTGTGTGCATGCCCAAAAATACCAAGAGGAGAAGGAGGAGAAGGAATTGCAGCATGCCTATCCCCTCTGGGGAATGATTTTTCAATTTATCTCTCTGTTTCATTCTGTCTTTCTGGTGAGTGCATGAGCCCTGTAACAAAAACCTCTCTCTAAAAAAAAAAAAAAATACACACACAATTAAAGAATTCATATCAAGAAATAAAAGATAAAATAATAAAATGATAAAAATATGTTATATAGTTATAGGAAAAATAGCTTAAGTAAATGTCAAAAGACTATAACTTAAAAGAACCAAATAAAAATAATCAGCTACCAAATTACTAAAACTTTGAAGCATTATGTAATATTGGCCCAGAGTAATGAAAAAGCTTGCTTTTAGGTTTGTTTGTTTTTTGCCATAGTTGTCTAATGCCATGTTCTGCAGACAATTTAAGAATATGTACAGATGTCCCTCTATGATGGTGTTATGTCCACATATTAAATTGAAAATGTCAAATGTATTTCATTCACCTACTCTTGGGTATATCATAGTTTAACCTAACTTACTTTAATGTGTGAAGAATACCTTTACTAGCCTATAGTGGGCAAAATCATCTAATACAAAGCCTACTTTATTAATAAAATTATAAGGCCCAGTTATTACTGAATATGTATCATTTTCACCATTGTAAAATCAGAACTCTTAAGTAATAAATTGGGACCATCCATACTCAAAACCATACAAACAAAAACAACTCTTTTAAGAGTAACAGGTCTGCATTTCTTCCAAATAAAAATACCAGAGATGTTCAAAAATTCATATATAATGATGTTCTTCCTTATATTGCATTTACCAAAATGATGCTCAAAATATCTAATAATAGAGGCATATATTACATAAATATGAAAAGACCTCATGATTTATAAAACTACTTACACCATGATACAAAATAGCTTAAGCGTGAAATAAAATGGTCTAAACCGTCCTAAGAAGTCTTTTCTATTTCTTCCAACTCTTTAAACAAAAGACAGGGAGACACTGAAAAAGAAATAAGGGATTGGATTCTATACTGGAAACTTACAGGTCAGGAGAAGGAGAGGAGCCATCCTCCCACTTCCAGTCCTTGTTCTCCATGTTATAAGAGAGACCAATCCAAGCCTGACTTACTGGTAATAACTTGGCAATAGTCTGCATAAAGGCAAAATACACCAAGATGATTCGTTAATATTAAAAACATATAAGACATAAAAATATAAAACTGTATCAGTGAGAAGTAAATAGTTATAAAAAGAATGCAACCTATACATGCTTGCTGTTAAACGAGACATCAGAAAGAAGTTCAGTACTGAGTATCTGAAGGTGTCTGTGCATTTTTGGCACCATGAATTAAGTACAAAGAAGAATAAAGAGACAGCTAATTGAAAGTTTCATATTCAAGAGGATGCTACAGTAAGATGTGAATTCCTGTTCTTAACTTGTTTTATCATTTATTCAACTCTGTGAGTATGCTTTGAGCTTAAGATACATAATTGAACAAAAATGGCAAAAATCCCTGCTTTGAGGGATTTGGAGTAGATACAAATAAACAACAAGCACGGACATCGTGTGGTATGTAAGGTGATCCATGCTCTGAAAAGGCTCACAGCAGGGTATAAGGGAGTGAGAGGACAGAGCAGGGTGTCTGGGTTCGTACTAACATGAGTTGCAATTTTAACTAGGTTTGTCAGAGCAGGTATTATTAGGAAGATGATCATTGAAAAAGTACTTGAAGGAGGTGAAGTAGCAGATGATGGTTCTGAGTGATCACTGAATAGAGAATGAACAGAGAATGTGAAGACCCCACAGAAAGAACATGCGTAGTGTGTTGAGGAAAAGAGAGCTGGGCTGGGGGGTCAGCAGGTGGCATGGTGGTTAAGTAACTGGATTCCCAAAGGGCCGACCACGTTTTGAGTCCCAGACCCAGTAGCTTGAAACACGGTAGGCACATATGAGTGTATGCTCAAAATCCCAAAAGAAGAATGGAGAAGAAGAGATTGCAGTAAGGCCACACCCCTCCCCACTTGGGGAATGAATTCTCACTTTCGGTCTCAGTGTCTCTCTTTGTCTTTCCTGTAAGGTACACACACTATAACAAACATCTCTCTCAAAAATAAATAAATAAAAGAGTGACCAGCAGTTAGTGTAATGGCTATGTTGCTGGACTCCCATGTAGTCAACCATGGTTCGAGTCCCGGACCTGGTGGCTTAAACTCACACCGGGTGCATGTGCATGCATGCCCAAGATCCCAATAGGAGAATGGGGGAGAAGGGATTGTGGTGTGGCCATTTCCTGCTGGGAGGTGATTTCCCACTTTCTATCTCTCTGTCTCTCTCTGTCTTTCTGGGGAGTGCATGTGCCCTGTGGCAAAAACCTCTCCAAATAAATAAATAAATAAATGAGAGCTGAGGTGAAGTGGAGTACACCAAGGAAGGATCACTAAAAACAGCTAAGCAAGGACGTGTCCTTTTCTCTTGTTTTACACCTGCAGGTGAGTCCTTCCTGTGATTAATTCCTACTATATGCTTACATCCCAGAAGTAAAGAAGGAAATCAATCTCACCATCAATTTGCCCCTTTCTGTCTTTAAAAATGTAGCATTTATAGATACACAAATGTCAGAACAGTTCAACCAAGGTCCCGGTTCTCTGGTTTGGTGGTAGCAGTGGTCTCTGTGGTATAGCCAGTGGTTCCGACAAGGTCCACACCTGCTTCCTAGGGAGAAATATATTTGTAATTCAGACCCTACAGAACCTCACAGACAGAGCCTCGTTGCTTCATACTTTCCCCTCTTAAAAGAATAAGGCTAATATAAAGAATTATTCCCAGATCAGAATTCTGTCAATTTCAAATTACCTTGTATGTCCTTTAATTCTTGTAGAGTTTCAATGATATACTTCTGGTTTTGGAGGACCTCCAGAGCTTTTATATAGGACAAGACAACACCAGATGAGAATACAAATTGCATCTGCCTTTTGTGCTATTTCTAAAGTCATATATAGATAATGGTCAAATGCCAAAATTTATCAAAAGTTTCAGTGCAGTCCCTTTCCTTACTGGGTTAGTTTTATCTCTGGCTAAACCAGTCTATTCAATTGTCAGGAAAGTCATGACGTATTTTTGCATAGAAAAATACGTCATGACTTTACTGACACCCCAATATTATGTAGAAATCAGCATTTTCACAGGCCCAACCTAAAGGACTCTGGAACAGTTCATTTAACTGTTCACCTTAAGTAGGGCACTCATAAGCAAATAAAAAATACTTTAATACAAGGTCTCTATAAAATAGTTTCATGAACATATACTATTTTTACAGTACAATTTAATGAACACAAAGAATCTTTCCTATTATTACATGTTTTAAATTCCTCTCCTTAGAAACCATGAAGACATAATTTTTTATATATTTAAGTTCTTCTGTTTGTGTGCGCTACAGAGTGTGTGTGCTCACCAGAGAGAGACAGAGAAACGAAGAGAAAGAATTCTTCATGGGGCGTAGTCATACCACAATCTCTTTCCCTCCATTTTTTCTCTCCTCTCAGGATTTTGAGCATACATGCTCAATGTGTTTCTTAAGCCACAGGGTTCAGACTGAAATCCTGCAGTTGGCCACGTGGATTCCAACACCTTAGCATCAGGCCACGATGCCAGCCCATGTTCTTCTATTTTTTTTCTATATGTTTTTTTTTAATTGCCTGGGGCATATGCACTTGCCAGAGAAAGAGGGATAAAGCAACCTCCACGGTGACACTACAGTCTCTTCTCCATTTCTCCATCCTGTCAGGATTTTGGTCACACACACATATGTACCTGCCATGTATATCAACCCTCCAGGGATGGGATACAAATAGTGATAGGACTTGGAGGATCTGGCTCCTTTAATCACTGGGCCATGGGGTCAGCCCTATTTCTGTGCTCTTTGTACATGGTTTAATTTTGGCTTCTATGTTTTTCTCTATACATTCCAAGTAGGGTTCATAGTGTATTTATCATTGATCAACAGTAAAATGCTTTACATGTGGCACACACTGAATAAATATGAGTAAACAAATGTGTGGATAAGCTAATTAATTAACATGAGACTATTTTGATAAACATGAAACTCAGGTCCAGAGGATACACGGGGAACTAGAAGAGGTAGAAGCCTTCAAAACTACTGTGTGGTAGTAAGCTCCTTATCGTTAATGCAATCAAACATTTTAATGTCACAACGAAAGAATTCACCTAGCATTCTGCAAGTGTAGCTTGTCCCAGCTCTAACATTACCTTTATTTTGGCTAGACACTTGTTGAGCCTGCAGAAAACTTTCTGCTTTGTTTTGGAAAGAATCGATCCATTGGTTAAGGCTCTTCAACTTGCTCTCTGATGCCTGAACAGTCTGAAAGTCTGAGAATGAAAGCTTAAAACATGCAGGGAATACATCCTCACTTATGAAACAGTAAGCTATTATACAGGGTAATTTTTATAGCTTTTTCTTAGTAAATTTCTTCATAAAAAGCTTTAAAAACTATGAAAAACTGGTTAAGTACGTTTTATCTACTATTACTCCTAAAATCTATGCCTAAAACAGAAATATTGTCTCAAGTACTTATAAAGGTGAATATGTTTGCTTACAACAGTGGTTCAGTTCAATTAAAGCAGACAGCAACAACAAACTAAGTCCTCAGACAAATTCTTTGGTATCATAACTGGTTGATTTAATGTACATAATTTCACTTCCTAAACATAATTCTAGAATTTTGAGTTTCAAATTGATGTTGAAACTATTAAGAAATGACTATATTTAAGTAGAACTTTATAAATAATTTTAATAATAATAAAATCATTCCACTTATTCAATTTAGGCTGCTGTAGGCATGGATGACTTAAATAAATTATAAAATAAATTACTTTCTTTTCTAAAGGGAAGACAACTGCAAATTGATTTCATTATTACGAAAGGTAAATTTCTTAATAAGATAATTTAAAACATAATAATAACCACTAGTTACTGTCAATATAATCTGCAGAAATCGCAAACATATATTCTCTGAAACAATGTGTAGTGATTGTGAGCTCACAAATTCATATTTATCCATATGGTAAAATTTTCATTTTTTCACATTCTTTGTTTAGCATATCAATAAAACATTAATCAGAAAAGGCATCTGTAATATGTTTAAAAAATGTAATAACATGACAAGCCAACTATTCCAACTTTTCTCTGAACTAATCAAACTTACACTGATAACCAAAGAATCCACACAACAGCAAGAGCAGCAGACTGAAGATCCCCAGGACCACTGGAATTATTCCATGTAGAGAAAAGGAAAAAGAAGAAGCTGAGAAACAGAAAGAATGATGATCAGAAATATGTCCTCCTGTTTTTTGAAAGATTAATATAATTTCTTATTTCATATTATCCTCACACTACCCTGAATTTTGTGAAAAACAATGGCCAATGTGTGAATTGCTATAAACTGCTAGACTGAATGAAAGGAAAATAAACTAAGAGGATGGGCAGGTGGCCAGCTGGTGGCGTGGTGGTTAAGGCAGCTGGATTCCACATGGCCAACTCTGCGGTTCAAGTCTGGATCTGAAGGCATGTGACCTGGAAGCCTGAAAAACATGCCACGTGCTGTGCATGTGTGCCCAAAATACTGAGAGAACGAAGGAGAAGGGATTGTGGCATGTCCATGCCCCGTGAAGGGCATTTTCTCTCTCTTTCTTTCTCTCTCTCTCTCTCTGGTGAGCACACACACCCTACAGCAGAATAAAAGAAGAGGAATAAATTATGTGCAGGAAAGAGTTAACATAGTAGACCTAGGGGCAAGCTGGTGGCATAGTGATTAAGGTACTGGACTCCTACATGGCTGACTGCTATTTGAGTCCCAGACCTGAGGGCTTGAAACTCACACTGGGCATATGTGCATGAATGCCCAAAATCCCAAGAGGAGAATGGAAGAGAAGGGACTGTGGCAAGGCCATACCCCCTAGGGGGTGATTTCTTGCTTTTTATATTTCTTGCTTTTGTCTCTCTGTGGAGTGTGTGTGTCCTATAGCAAAAAAATCTTTTTAAAAACAAAAACAAAAACATAGCAGACCTCACTGCTCTCCTTTGAAAAACCTTACAAGGTTGGCCTTGACAAGCATCTAGAAACTAGATTTTTGGGAAGGTTCCTGCCACTGCTCACTGGTAGGAGTGTTTCATTATGCCTAAACTCTTCACATAATCCATGTAGTTTATGGTGTATGTTTACTTTTCTTCTGTTAAGCCTGTATTTTTACATGCCAACCAGAAGTTGCCAATGTGATCAGCACCCAATAAAGACACTGTCTGCTGAGTCCTTAATGAGTTTCCTTGGTTGGCAACATTTTACAAGCACTTTTGCAACTTGTTGCAGAGGAAATTAGTGTTTTCTTTGGGAGAAGACCATGGAAACCTGTGTCTGTCTCTCCACAATTCATTCTATGTGCCTTTTCCCTTTGCTATTTCCTTTCACTGTCATTGATCTTCATTGTGAAGACAACTGTTCCCTGAGTCCTGTGAGGTCTTCTAGTGAATCATCAAACCCAAGACAAGTCTTAGGAATCTCCAGCACAGGCAAAAATTGTACATATATTGCGTTATTAAGTACCCTTAATTACCAGATAGGAGTTTTCAAATCAATTTACATTAGCCCCATGAATAGAAGCAAACAAAAAAATGTTTAATGGCTTTAAATATTGTTATTAAAATAGAATTTCTAATCTGGACTTGATGATTACAAACATATTCTCATATAAAAAATTACTGTGAATCCTTGGAAATATTTTAACCAGATGATATTTATTTACTTTAAGGTACAACAGTATCTATAATTGTATTAAATTCCATAAAAAAGTATCCTTATATCTAAAAACTATACTTTCAAATATTGTTTGGATTTTTATTCTTCTCGGGGGGCACATGCACTTTCCGGAGAGAAATAAGGAATAAAAGAGAAAGTGAGAGGGAGAAAGCACCCCTAAAGGAACATGGTCACACCAAAATTTCTTCTCCATTCTGTTGGAATATGGGGCATGCACACACATGCCAGGTGTGTTTCTTAGGCTACCTGAGCTGGAATTTAAATGTGATTGGTCATGTGGGATTCAGATCCCTTTACTTCCAGGCAATTAGCAAGCCCTAGATTCTTTTTCTTGGTATATTTATTTCCTCTAAAATAAATTTCTATATTGTACTACAAAAAAAGTTTCTTGTATTATAGAAGAATTACATTTTTAACACACACTTTTATATTTTAATTTCTATATATGGCTAAAACTTGAAAAGTGAATTTTCCCAACATGAATACACTTCACACCAGTCCAATTGAAATTATATACAGGACCAGCAGTTGGCATAATGGCTATGTCACTGGACTCCCATGTAGTCAACCGTGGTTTGAGTCCCAGACCCGGTAGCTTAAACTCATGCCGGGCGCGTGTGTATGTGTGCCCAAGATCCCGAGAGGAGAATGGAGGAGAAAGGATTGTCACGTGGCCATCCCCCCTGGGGGGTGATTTCTCGCTTTCTGTCTCTCTGTTTCTCTCAGTCTTTCTGGCAAGCACATGCGCTCTATAACAAAAAACCTCTTAAAAAAAAAGAAGAAAAAGAAAAGAAATTATATATGTTATCATCAACAGAATTACATACATGATAAAAAGCTGCCACCAAAGAGGATTCCTGTGTTTATAATCTAATACCCAAAACAGTTCAATTTTATGGATAATATAGCTCAGTGGTCATCAGCCAGGAGCAAATTTATGACCAGTGGACAACTGTAACTATGTGGACACTTGGGGTACAATAAGTGAGGAGTGCCTGCTGCTACAGGAATCTAGTGGGTAGAAACCATGGATTCCTCAATATCCTTTAATCACAGGAACGTGTCCTCTAATAAAGAATCATCTAGCTCAAACCTCAGGAGTACTGAAGTCAAGCAATCTTGCTCTAAGTGATCTGATGTTTATGATCAAAAAAAAATAACCTAACGAAGGACATTTGGAGAAGGGATACAGAGGTAGAGCATTGACGGGATGGGGAGGTGTGGTGTTATCTGTTGAAGATATTTTGACCAACGGGTCTGGGGAGAAATGTTCGCATATCAAAATGGTCTCATTGTAAGCCAAACCAAACAATATGATTGAAAGTATATACAAAACAAATAAATAAATAATGTGAAAAAAAAGAAAGAAAAAAGATACTAAAAAACTATTAGATTTTAACTTTAAAAAGCAAAAAAATTAAAACAGTATTTCAGAGTTCAAGTTCAGTAGCCATCTCAGGATCTATTTAGTTTTATTTATCATTACCATTATTTTAACTTGACCAGAGAGACAAAGAGAGAGAGGGAGAGTGAGAAAGCAATCCACCACATCCAGGACTCGAACCATGGTCTGCCATCTGGGAATCCAGTGCCTTAACTACCATGCCACCTGCCAGCCCCAGTCTAGAATTATTTTAAATTCAATAGAGGTATATTGTTTAGCATTATGTGCAGCACATAATAAACTGCACCAAAAAAATGTTATCATTCTGTTTCCTGTAATTATTTCTAGTCATTATTTTTACTGTAGTTTCTATAAAGCTTTTTACTATACTAAAAAAAAAGATAACCATGATAGTATTTTTCCTTTTTTACTGTTTACAGATTTGCTGAATTTTAAATCTTGAGCATCTTAAGACTTTCCATTTTATATAAAGAAACAAGTCTAAAACGAATGAATAATTTATTGTCTTTAAATATACTCTTGAATGTGTAAAGACTTAAACATCTCTGTGAGCAGATATACCTTTTTGTACTTCTATATATGCTTCAAAATATTTAATCTCTTTATCTTGTATAAATAAAAAATTTTAAACAGTAACAGCTAGAGAATAACAAGATGAGATGAAAATTCACTTTGAAATTAACAAAGAGCATAAATGTACTTTACCATTCACGTTGGTGCTTTTAGGACTGGAGTCCCATTCATCCTCAGGAGGAGGAGGAAGTTCAAGAGGTATTTCCGAGTCCACAATGGGGACCATCTCTGCCTGTTCTGTGATTTCTTTCAGCACAGAAAATATATAATTAAGGTTTAACTTTACAAAACAAATGAATTAAAATTTGGTTTAAAAGATTCATTCCTATTCTCAAAGGTTTCTAAGAATACAAAATAGTAGTAGTAGAAAGATCAAATATAAGACATTTAAATTATATTAGTTCATCCAGCTTTTCTAAAACTATTTATATTGATTGATAATACATTGCATCAAGCCAGAAAACTATAATGTTAATTATATTTAAGAACCTTCTATCTGGTATATGTGGGAAATATCTAGGAAAATATGAGACATTTAGGATCAGAAGTGATGCAAAACAAATAAAACTAAAATTTTTACTTTCATGAAAATGACATAGGATATTTGGATTAAAAAAAAAATACCTGGAGGTTGCTCAGCGTCTGCAGCATTGGACATTGTGGATTTTTACTTTTGATGATTTCTTTGTCCCAGTTCTGAAGAAAGGTCCACAAAGATGTTTGCAAGGTGAATGAAGTGGTATTTCCGCCTACTTTTGTCCTAAAATTGATAAGTCCAGAGCTAGCTTCTGGTGAGGCAGCTGCTTATAGTTGCATGATAGTAACTTACTTTAATGAAAACCACAGAGGAAATGTGAACTGGCAACTGGAATATACATCTAACAGGCTTTCAAAAATATAAAATGTCCCTGTTCAAGAATGTGCAACAAGCCTTTTAATAGCATCTGGCTTGTACAGGGCATATTCTATCATTCTGGAAATAACATCCTTAATTAGGTGAACCCCGTCATCAAGAAAAATTATAATCAAGTATTCTAGAGTAGCAATTCCTGTTAAGTGTACAGTGAAAGAAGAAGTAAGATATATGGAAAACAAAGACTGAACCAGAAGAACAAGATAAGGAACAACACTGGAAATAACAGATAATTTGTATAGCAATGATGGATAATAGTCTATGAAATGGTATTTGGCAATAGAAATCAGATATTAAAATCTATCTACCCATACAGTGACAGTTTGGCTCTTAGTGACCCCCACCCTCCCCATCACACACACATGCTCTCATCTTTTCTCAAGTAAAACCAAGTTCTATTCATAGACGTATAATCGGATAACCACTAAAGACTCTATATTTTGCTATTTCTTTGACTCATAAACAGAGCTCGATATTTAATGGGTAGAAATAGATACTGCACATAAATAAAAATAGACACAAGGCTCTTTTCTATTAGAGTTATCACCTCATAGAAACCAATATGTATTTGACCCAATTTGGTTGAAACCACAAAGAATACCTGAGATATAAGTAGTGTATTAAATTTATTATTCTTCTATATCTATTTCAGATCAAATGGTCTTATAAGTAACCCTTAACGTATATCAAATCTTACCCTTTGATGAATGAAATATAAGGATGGTTGACTAAAAGTATATACACATATATATAAGTAATATTAAAACTTTATTATTCAGTCCAAGATTTCTGTGAAGTCAGAAATAAGGGGAGCATAGGTTTAATTTAAAAATTCTACATAATTGACTTTCTGGTTATATTATAATTCATTTTTATTTGGTTTATTTTATAACTTTAAATATTAAAATATGATTGCATTTATTTATTTATTTATTTATTTTTGAGAGGCTTTTGCTACAGGACATGTGCGCTCGCCAGAAAGACAGAGAGCTAGAAAGAGAGAAATCACCCCACCAGGGGATTGCCACGCCACAATCCCTTCTTCTCCATTCTCGTCTTGGGGTCTTGGGCACGCACGCACACGAGCTCGGCGTAAGTTTAAGCCACCGAATCCAAGACTCGAACCACAGTCGGCTACAGGGGAGTTCAGCAACACAGCCATTACGCTAACTGCTGATCCCTTTCATTAAGTTTCCATGAGTTAGGATTCAGATAGTATAAGTGGAAAGGAAAAAAGGTATTAATTCTTAATATTTGAATACCACAGATAATAAAAAGTATAAAAATTATTATATGAACATACACATTTTCCTATTCATGGATGCATTCATTCTATTAGGAAGAAATAATCTTATAGCCTTGTAATATGATTAACTACCTCTGTACTGAAGTAGCTATATGTCCATACATTTTAATGAAAGGATTATTTCTTTCATTTTGTTTTTATTTATTGATATCATAATTGTACATATTTAAGGGCCACGAAGTGACATTTTGATACATGTATACATTAGGCAATAACCAAGTCACTGTGGCACTGTGGTTTGCATATTCATGACCATAAACATTTACTATTTCTTTATTATGAGAATATTAAAAATTCTCTGGGACCAGCAGTTGGCGTAATGACTATGTTTCTGGACTCTCATATTTTTGACCACGGTGCGAGTCCCAGACCCAGTGGCTTAAGCTCACACCCGGCACGTGTGCGTGCGTGCCCAAGATCCCGAGAAGAGAATGGAGGAGAAGGGATTGCAGCATGGCCATCCCTTCTGGGGGGTGACTTCTCTCTTTCTGTCTCTCTGTCTCTCTCTGTCTTTCTGGCTAGTGCATGCTCCTTATAGTAAAATCCTCTCCAAAAATTAAAAAAATCTCTTTTCTGGCTATTTGAAATATCATGTATTATTGTTATCTATATTTGCCATACTATCGATTAAAGTACTATTCCTCCTATTTAACTGCAATATTGTATCCCTTAACTAGCATCTCACTATCTCCCATTTCCCTTTTTATTCCCCAGTCTCTGGTGATCTTCTAAGATACCAAATATTTTTTTAGATTTTACATGTGAGTGAGATCATGCCGTATGTTTTTTTCTGTGCCTGACCTATTTCACTCAAGATAATATCCTCCAGGCTCATCCAGATTGTTGCAAATGACAGGATTTCGTTCTTTTTTATGGCTAAACAGTCCCCTTGTGTGTGTATGCATGTGTGTCACATTTTCCATATTTGTTCATCTACTAATAAGCACTTAGGTTCTTTACATATCTTTGCTGTTATTATCATTAGTGCTGTAATGAACATGAAAATGCGGAGATCTCCTTAACATATTGATCCCTTTTCCTTTGGATAAATGTACACAGTAGTGGGATTGCTGAATTACATAGTAAATCTATATTTAATTTCAAAGAATCTCAATATTATATTCAACAATGGTTGTACTACCTTACATTCCCACCAAGAACATATTTTATTTTCTTTATAATCTTATGAGATTGAGGATTTTTTTTTTCTTTTTGATACCAGCCATTCTTACTGGGATGAGATGATATCTCATTAGTGCTTTATTTTGCATTTGCCTGATATTGATGGCAAGCATTTTTTCACATACTTGTTTACCATTTGTATGTCTTTCTTGGAGAAAAGTCTCTGTTCCTTTTTAAATAAGGTTATTCTTTTCTTGTTTTGCTATTACATTCCTTATAAAGTCTGAATGCTCACCTTTTGTCAGATATGTAAATGCAAATATTTTCTCCCATTTCATGGGTTGTTTCTTCACCCTGTTGATTGTTTCCTTTGTTGTGCAAGCCTTAGGTTGCTATAATCCCATTTGTTTATTCTTGCTTGTTTTTTCTCATGTTCTTTAGGTCTTATCTAAAGAAAATCTTTGCCCAGATCAATGTAATATAGCATTTGTCCATTTATTTATTTATTTATTTATTTATTTATTTTAGTTTATTTGTTTGAGTTGTAATCTATTTATTGAGTTGTTTTTTTTTTTTAATGTGGTGAGTGAACCCACATAGTTGAAGAAGTCTTATAATAGTAATAAAAACAGCATGGTATTGACATGAAAACAGGTGTACAAATCAATGAACGAAATAGAGATCCCAGAAATAGATTCACGTATTTACAGGTAACTCATTTTTGTCAAAGGTACCAAGAACACACAATGGGGGAAAAACAGTCTCTTCAACCTAAAGAGAAAACTTCTTAAAGAATAAGCTAGAAAGAAGATTCTATATGTTTTCTTTAGGGGAAAAAGTAATGAGCACTTATAATTCTATATTAAAAAAAGAAAAGAAGGAAGATAAAGAAAAAGAAGAAAAATGGAAATTAAAAAAAAAAAAAACCAAGAAGAAACAATATATGCAAATTATTTACCCAGTCATATGGGTATAGAAAATTATTTATATTGATCATCAGAGACAAGTGACACTACAGACAAGAGATAAAAAGGTTAGTCTTTTATGTATTGCTAGGCCTCATAGTAATCTGTTATAATTATTATGGTTTTAAGGACATTCTTACAGACAGAGGAGAGTTTAAAAAATTGTAGTGATATCACGTAAGAAGAAAATTCATATTGTAGGCAAATAGCTATCTCAGAGAATATTCATTGTAGAGTTATCTTGGGGACCAGAAATATTAGAAAACAAGTGTTTTATAAATGGGAAACTGGTTAATCTCTATCAATATTAGAAAATACTATGCATCCAATATAATCACACCATTGAAGTTTTACTTATTGACACAAAGATATATTTATGTAGATAAATTAATTGAATAATAGGACCAGCTAAAATAAAAATATATGTAACTTAGAAGTTTAAGAATGATGGAAAGGAAATGGAAGTGTCTGTGTTAAAAATGCCATCAGTAGTTGCCACTTTGAAGTATGTCACAGTTATTGTTTATCTTCTTCTTTGTGCTCTAGTATATTTTAAAAATTTTTTGTAAGGAGTATGATTTAAATTTGTAAGATTATAATACAACACGTATTAATTAAAATGTTTAAGAAACAGAAAGTCAGCAATATCATCCATAGTTTTTTATATCACTACACGTTTAATTTGCAATTTTGTTCTATTAATATATTTCTCCCTTTTCATTTGTAATTCAAAGCTGCAGGCCGGAGGTGGGGTGGAGGGTAAGGCAGCAGAATTCTACATGGCTGACTGTGCAGTTTAAGTTCTGGACTCAGTAACTTGTAAAACATACCAGGTACCTGTGCATGCGTGCCCAGAGTCCTGAGAGCAAAATGGAGGAGAAGGAATTGTCGCAAGGTCATGCCCACCACAGGGTGATTTCTCACTTTCCCTCTCTATCTGTATCTGGTAAGCACACACACCCTATAGCAGTGCTTAAAAAAAAAAAAAAAAAAAAAAAAAAAATCAAAGCTGTCTAGCATATGTGTTCTATGTCTCATTTGCCTGTTTATATTTAATAATGTCTACCTATATTTAGTTCAGAATGTTGTATCTTGGAATCTGTTAATTCTAATGTATGCAATACATACATTTATAAATCTCCAGAGCAGAATTTCTTGCTTTCTGATTGAGAATCTTAAGGCTTTATTGATTAGCTGAATTGAAAAATGCAGCATATAATGGCAAATATAGGGAAAAAGTTTCCAAAAAATTGTTGAGTCTCCTTTAAGTTTTGTAGCTTTGTTAAATCAGTTTTTATAAGTCAGTTGCCTTTTGCTAAGCCTCCTTATCTAGAATATGGTGAAATTGAAATAAATGACCTATAATATGTTTATCTCGAACTTCAGTATGTATGAAAGTCTTAAAAACCTTCATGAAAAATATATATTATGAAAATTTACGCAGGAATTTCAAAAAGTTTTGTTCTATAATGAACATGTACTATAAGTTCATTTTCCATAAACTTTTTTTTGGAGAGGTTTTTGCTATAGGGCACATGTGCTTGCCAGAAAGAAAGAAAAAGACAGAGATTGAAAGTGAGAAATCACCCCCCAGGTGGGATGATCACACCACAATCCCTTCTCCTCCATTCTCCTCTCAGGATTTCGGCACGCACACACACGTGCCCGGTGTGAGTTTAAGTCACTGGGTCCGGGACTTGAGCCATGGTTGACTACTTGGCAGTCCAGTGATATAGCCATTACGTCAACTGCTAATCCTTCCATAAACTTTTAAAATTATGTTTTAATTTCCGAGAGTGTGCATATACTCACCATAGAGGGAGGGAGACAGAGAAAGCACTCCCTGTGAGGCATGATTACCCAACAATCCCTTCTCTATTTCTCCCTCCTTTTGTACTTTGAGCATGGATGTGCTCAAGTCTGGCATGTTCTCACACTTCCAGGTCCAGGACTTGAGCTGCACAGTTAGCCATGTTGAATTCAGCTCCTTTCACCACCAAACCACAGGCTGGTGCTTCCACAACTTTCTGAAAGTTCCTTTTATTAAAAACTTTAACTATTAATTTGTCTGCTCCAACCAGACTTACAATTAACTTTAAATTTGAGTAATCCTGAATTATTTCTCTTAAAATTAATGAGATAATTAGAAATCTCACTTTTATCTCTGATGCATTTCTTTGATAACATGGCAAACTCTTAATAAAATTTCTCTTGATGCTCTGATTATACCATTTTATTATTTGTCATAAAACAAAATATGCATGATTAACATTCCTTTCATTTTATTTTAATCTTACTAGGTTTTCATAAAATTTTTTCTGTGTAGTAATATAAAGTTTCTTTTCATCAGCAAATATTTTGAATTATAAGCCACTTGAAGACAAAGATGATAAATTTCCACATATCTCTATATAACCCATAACCATCTGTGACTATGCTGTATAATAACAAAGATACAACATTTCACACCAGTTAGGCTCACTAACTGGTGACCAGCAAGCATTAGGCTCACTATAGAGTTGTCAAAAATTTTGTTAAAGAGAGATTTTTGCCATAGGGCTCCCAAGTATGAGTTTAAGCTGCCAGGTCCAGAACTTGAACCGTGGTGGACTATGTGGGAGTTCAGCGACGTCACCATTACACCATCTGTTAGTCTCTAGATTTGTCAAATCTAAAACAAAAAGTAAAACAGCACCTCGTTAAGTTTGAATTTCACATAAGCAATGAGTTATTTGCATAGGAAAATTTATACTAGATGAAACTCATTCATTGTTTTTTGAAATCTAAATTTTACTAAGTTTTCTATAGTTTATCTAGCATCCCTACCCTAATCCCAATAATCCTTAAAAACTATCATCCCTATCCTAATCCCAATAATCCTTAAAATCTATTACTTAATGTTGCTATAAATAGAATGAACAAAAAGAAATTGAGCTTTTATTTCTAACCAGTTTTATATAAATATACCATCATGCAAGACTTATTTATCAGAATTTGTAATTGTCTATGGTTTAAATAATGGGAAGTTACAACAGAAACTTATTTATTTATTTATTAGTGCTGTGTGTTTGTTGTGGAGTGGTACTCTTTCCTTTGAAAATGTATAAGTACAACAGAAACTTTAAAAATAGGGCACATTAGCAGCCTTATTCTCTCCTTAAAATAAAAAAATACTATCACACTTACTGGAAATTCACGTCAATGAGTAAAAATTTGTAACCACATGAGGTATCCTTAAAATTTTTTTCACCGGACCAGCAGTTAGCGTAATGGCTATGTCGCTGGACTCCCACGTAGTCGACCGCGGTTCGAGTCCCGGACCCGGCGGCTTAAACTCACGCCGGGCGCGTGTGCGTGCGTGCCCAAGATCCCGAGAGGAGAATGGAGGAGAAGGGATTGCGGCGTGGCCATCCCCCCGGGGGGTGATTTCCTGCTTTCTATCTCTCTGTCTCTCTCTGTCTGGCGAGCGCACGCGCCCTATAGCAAAAACCTCTCCAAAAAAAGAAAAAAAAAAATTTTTTTTCACCAAGATAAACTCATACTAGCTTATTATGACATGTCTGAACAGGATATAATTTGAGGCAGCAAGATGAGTAAGATATCAGTTTGAAAAGAGCTTCTATTAGAGCTGCATGAATTCTGCTAAAATTGAAAAAGAAAAATGTTAAATTTATGGTGAAGCTTAACTAGAACAAGTTTAGGTGAAATCATTGGTGCTTTACCAAAAGTTAATGTCAACAATGTCCCCAAAAAACTAACAGTTTACATATAGATAATTTGCTTTAAGAAGGAATGAGGCAATGTTAAAGATGATGCCTCAAGCAGCAGACCATGCATATCTACTTGCAAAAAATTAAAATTAATCTTTGTTATGATGTAATTTAAGAGGATTGATAATTATCAGTAGAACCAATAGACAACCCCATAGACAGCACAAATGGCCCAACTTATACATTTTTTTTTGGAGAGGTTTTTTTTTTTTTTCTTTTCTTTTGCTATAGTGTGCATGCACTCACCAGAAAGACAGAGAGAGACAGAGAGATAGAAAGTGAGAAATCATCCCCCAGAAGGGATGGCCATGCAGCCATCCCTTCTCCTCCATTCTCCTCTCGGGATCTTGGGCACTCACGCACACGCGTCCGGCATGAGTTTAAGCCACCGGGTCCAGACCTTGACCCGTGGTTGGCTACATGGGAGTTCAGTGACATAGCCATTACGCTAACTGCTGGTTGCTCAATTTATACATTTTGACTAAAAAACTAAAGTGAAGCAAACGTTCTGTTTAATGGGTGCAAAAAATCAGCTGCAGACAAGAGCAAAGCTTTCAATGGAATTTTTTTAAAAGTAAGATCAAGATTTCAAAGCATTTCTTCAAAAAATTTTAACAGGATATGACACTTGGCTTTACCAGCATAATTTTGGAGAAGAAATACAATCAAAGCAATGGCTACCAACAGGTAAAATTAGTTGAGTAAAAACAAAAGCAGAGTGGGGCCGGTCAGTGGTGTGGTGGTTGAGAGTGCTGGATTCCCACATGGCTGACCACGATTCCAGTCCCGAACCTGGCAGCTTGCTTTCTCCCCCCCCCCCCCTCTCTCTCCCTCTCTTTCTCTGTCTCTCTCTGGTCAAATTAACAACAACAACAAATGGAATTAAATAATTCTAAAGAAAAAAAAAAAACAAAAAGCGCAGAGGTCAAGAGCAATGATCATGGCCACAGTTGTTTTAGGTGCTCAGGGAATTTGTTCGTTGACCTTGTGGGGGGTCAAAAGATGCTAACAGCAGATTATCATCAGAATGTTTTTGAAAAACTTGGTGGAAGCTTTATCAGAAAAACACCCAGGAAATATTCACCAGAGAATCCACCATCTGAAAACATTCCTGCTCATTCTTTTTATCAAACAAGTAAAATTTCGGGAAAGTTTTGATAGGAAATCATTAGATATCCACCTTACACTCCTAATTTTACTTCTTCTGATTTTTCTCTAACCTTAAGAAAAATCTTTAAAATACATCTGTTTTCAAATATTTAGTTAATAATGTAAAAAAGACTGTGTTAAATGGTTAAGTCCCTAAGATCCACTGTTCTTTAGGAATCGATTAATGATTGATAACATCATTCACAAAAGTCTCTTGAATTTGCTTGATCTTCTATTGAAATATAAAATTTATATTTTTATCTTTTAATTCTATTAATTCATGAACTACTAGAATTTTAAAAATCTCCTCATATTGCCTACCACTTCAACTCAGTGTAATATCAACTAGGCCTAAAAATATTATATGTAACATGAAGTCTTTATGTGCTACTTATTAAATTGAATGACTAAGATACCAAGATTTGCCACCAAAGGAGCTCTCCTGGTACAGGCAAAAAAGTGCATGATATATTTTGATGGGAAAGGAGATAAAGAAAAATAGAAGAGGTACAACAGACTCTGACCCTTTAATATGTCTATAGCCAATGTGGAACATATTATAATTATGTTATACATGATTTTTATCATACATTTTAAGAAATGAGAAACTAAAAATATACACACTACCCCATGGAATTTTAAGTGTTTATTAATTAGTATTGTTAAAATATCAATTGTTCTTAAATTTGTGTACTATCAACATAATCCCAATTCGAATCCTAGAAAGCACTTCTGTAGGCATTGACCAGCTGGTTGTAAAAGATAGGGAAATGCAAAGGAAATAGAATAGTTAAGACACTTTGATAAGGAAGGAAAAAGTTGAAGAATGCGTATAATGTGATTTCAAGACTTATCATAAAGCTACATTAATAAAGAGTGTGGTATTTTTAGCAAGATAGACATATGTATCTATAATGATATAAAGCTCCCAGAAATAGATCAATAAAAATATAGTCACATTTACCTGTTTTTTTTTTTTTAAATAAAAGTGCAAGGAGGTTCGATAAAGAAAATTTTTCCCCTACAAATTGTACAGAAAAAAGTTTTCACAGGATTGAAGAAACCAAGATACATAACTTAAGTCCTATTAAAACCAACCAACAAACCCCCCCCAAAAAAATGCAAAGTGATCATGGACCCAAATATAAAACAGAAAACTGTAAATGTAGGAGTAAACCTGTGTAAGCTAGCATTTGATAATGAATTTCTAGATAAAACAAAAAATAAATAAAATTAAACAAAAGCAAGCACAATCAGTGAAAAAAGAAAATGATAAATAGGACTTTAAAAATACTTAAACTTGGGACTAGCAGGTGGTGTAATGATTAAGGTGCTGAATTCCCATGTGGTTGACCATGGTTCAAGTCCCAGAGCTTTTGGTGTGAAACTTACTCAAAAATGCATGTGCGTGCATGCCCAGAATATTAAAAGGAGAAGGGAGGAGAAGGAATTTCAGAGTGGCCATCCCCCCAGTGGATGATTTCTTACTTTATGTTTCTCTAGCAAGTGCAGGTGCCCAAATAGCAAAAATCTCTCTCTCTCTTTCTCTCTCAAAAAACAAAAAACAAAAACAAAAATAAAGAAACAGTCTTAAACTTTAGGGTCTGGATGGTGACACAGTGGTAAAACATGAGACCTTGCAAGGCTGAGTCAAGTGGGAAAGTTCTAGGTTTGCATCCAGAGACCATTCTGAGTATGTCAGACACAGATGTGCCCATGTTCCTGGGTCTTGCTGAACCTAGAGGTGGATCACAACACCAGCACCCTGTTGGGGGTGCTGTTTCTCCTCCACCTTGCTTCTGTCTTTCTCTCTGTGTCTCTCTCACTTTGGGGGGAAAAAAAAAAAAAAAAAACAGACTTAAAAAAATTTAAAGATTTGCTTTACAAAAGACACCATTAAGAAAATGAAAAGACAAGCTACAAATGGAGAAGAAAATATTCTCTAGTCACACAATGTATAAAGAAGCAATTTGTGACATGAGTAGCATGAAAGGGCAAGAGCTTTATAGGAGTCAAGTTTGTGTATATCATTGAAGTTGAGTTGTTATCAATTCAAATGAGCATGTTATGTGCTATCTCAGTTACAATTTTAAAAAAATATCTATAGGATATACATAAAAAGGAATGAGAAGGCAATTGAGAGGTTTTATTATCCCCCCCAAAAAATTAAACACAAATGAAGTCAGTAATAGAGGAAATAAGAGACTAAAAGGCTATAAAATATGCAGAATACAAATAGTAAAATTACCTATCAGCAATTACTTAAAATGGTAATTGGACATTTCCCATTCCAAACATCAAAATATGTGAAGGAAAAAAAAAAAACTGGTAGTACTGAAAGAAGAAATAGATGAATCCCCTGTTATAGTTGAAGATTTCAACTCTTCTATCAGAATTCAATAGGTAAAAAAATCAGTTAGATCATAGTTGATCTTAAAGCTACCACCAATAAACTGGATATGATTGCTATCTATGGAATACTTTATCCAAGAACAGCAGAATACATATTATTTACAAGCTCTCATGGGACATTTTCCAAAACAGTTTATATTATGGGAGATAAAACACTTAAACAAACTTAAAAATGTAGAGATAATACAGTATCTGCTGTTAGGTCAAAATGTATTCAATCAGAGGTCAGTAATAGAAAAACTCCTAGAAAAATTCCCCAATCTTAAAGATTAAATGACACTTGGTCAAACACATGGGCTAAATAATAAGTCTCAAGCAAAATTTTAAATGTTAAACTAAGTAAAGCTGAAACATAACAAAAATTTTGGGCTGCAACAGCAAAAGTAATTTTTAGAAGTAAATTTATAGTGGTAAATGCATGTATTAGAAAGAAATATGTAAACCAATCACCTAAGTTTCTATGTTAGGAAACTGGGGGAAAGAAAGCACAAATTGTATCCGAAATAAAGCAGAAGGAAAGAAACAATAAAAATCAAACCAGAAATTAATGAAATTTAAAACAGAAAATTAATTAAAACAAACGTTTTTTTTCAAAAGATTAATAAAATCAGTAATCACTAACCAAGGTAACTAAGAGAGAAGACACAAAGGACTAATATCAGAAACAAAAGAAGAGATGCCATTAAAGATACGTAAACATTAAAAGGATAACAAAGGAATACTATGAATAATTCTATGATAAATAAAGTGGAAAGTACCAATTCTCAAAAGACGCAACCTGCCACGACTCACTCAAGAAAAAGTAGACACAGAATAGGCATGTATCTATTAGAGAAATTAGAGCAACAATTAATAACCTTATAAACTACAAAGCACCAATCCCAGAAAGGATCACTGATGAATTTTACCAAAAGTTTTTAAAAATTTGTATTAATTCTCTATTATCTCTTTCAGGACATAGAAGCAAAGCAAATACTTCTTAATTCATTCTCTGAGCCCAGCATTACTCTAAAACCAAAATCTGACAAAGGCATTAAAAGGAACAATAACTACAGGACAGTATCTCTCATGAACATAGATATAAAAAGCCTAAACACAATAGTAGCAAATTGAATCTCACAGTTTTTAGAACAAGTATTAAATAATTATACAGGGCCAGCAGGTGTCACGGTCATAAGGGTGCTGAACTCCCACAATATTGACCACAGTTTGAGTCCCAGACCTGGTGGCTTGAAAATCATGCTAGGCACATATCTTGTGTGCCCAAAATCTGAGAAGGAGAATGAAGGAGAAGGGAATATTGCTTGGCCATCCTCCCTGGGGGATGATTTCTCACTTTCCCTTTCATCTCCACTCTGTCTTTCTCTGATGAGTACATATGCACTATGGCAAAAACCTAAATATGTGTGGATATATATACCTACACACACACACACACACGTACAACAAAATTAAGTACATACAATTCAAAGTCTATAAGCCCATTTCCACATTCAAAAAACAATGCATGTATCCTCACTTCAATAAGTAAAGAAAAAACATCAAAGGATCATATCAAAACATCCAACAACCATTCATGACAAAAATTCTTACAAAACTAGACATAGAGGAGATTTACGACATCTTGATAAAGAATAACTACAAAAAATCATGAATTAACATCATATTTAATTATGACACGCTCAAATCTTTCCCATTAATAACCGGAACAGCTCAAAGATGTCTCTCCTTGCAATTGCATTCCAATATTGCACTGGAAATCTTAGATAATATAATAAGACAGGAAAAAAGAAATGAAAGAGACAAAGTAAGACTGCTTTTGTTATAGATATTATCTCTGTGTGGAAAATCAAGCTAGTTGATTTAAAAAAAAAAAAAAAAAAACTTTTGGAACTGTTTAATTATAGTGAGACCTGAGGATAAAAGGTAATAAAAATACACCTTTTATAAATAAAAGTCAACCACTTTTCTAGATAGAGGCATAAATAAATGGAATTTGAAATTTAAAATACAATACCATTTATATTAGCACACCAAAAATAAAATTCTTAGATACAAGTCTAACAAAATATATACAAAGATTTATCTGAATAAAACTAGAGAATAATGTTAAAAGATATCAAAGAAGAATAAATAAAGGGAGATATAGCCCATGTGTAGAAAGACTCAATATTATCAAGATCTCAGTTCTTCCCAATTTATTCTATAAGTTCAATGCAATCCTAATAAAAATCCCAGTAAATTATTTTGTGTCTATCTTCAAACCAATTCTAAAGTTTATATGAGAAAGCACAGGACCTAAGAAAGCCAACACACTATTGAAGAACAAAGCTGAAGGTCTGACACTACCAGACATTAAGATGTATACAAATATCATGATGAGAGGGTGGTATTGGTGAAAGGATATACAAAAAGATCAATGGGGTGGAATAGAATAGACAGTCCCAAAATAGACTTGCATAAATGTAATCAACAGATCTTTGACAAAGAACCAAGACAATAAAATGGAGAAAAGAGTCTTTTCAATAAAAGGTGTTGAAACATGACAACCATGTGAAAATAAAATCATGGCACATACTTTATATTCTTTGAAAAAATTTATTCAAAATGAATCACAGATAGAAATTTAAAATTCAAAATTTTAAAACTTCTAGGATATAACTAATACAGAACCTAGAGATTTTGACTTTTTAAATACAACAGGAATAGTATGCTATTAATGAACATATTTTTGCATTCTCAGAAGACCAACTGTAAAGAAAAATGAAGGAAAAGGGATTGCGGCATGACTATGCCTGGTTCGTGAGTGATTCTCTCTCTCTCTCTCTCTCTCTCTCTCCCCCCCCTCTTTGTCTCTCTCTTTCTCTCTGGTGAATGAATGCACACTCAGTCAAATTTAAAATAAAAGCAAAAATTGAAAAGTATTAATTATAAACTATCAGTTTGTATAATTTTATGATGCTTTTAGAGAAATTTTTGCTATAAGACATTTGCGCTTGCCAACGAGACAGGGAAGGGGAGAGAGAGAGAGAGAGAGAGAGAGAGAAATCACCCCCCAGGGGGTGCTCATGCATCCATCCCTTCTCCTCCACTCTCCTCTTGGGATTTTTGGCATGTGTGCACATGCGCCCAGTGTGAGTTTCAAGTCTCTGAGTCTGGGGCTCAAACTACTATTGACCATGAGGGACTCCAGAGCCTTAACCACTTTGCCACCTGCTGACACTCAGTTTGCATTATTAAAGTACTAGGTGGTACATGAAGCAAAATAAACTTTCATGTATTTAGTGTATGGGAAAAGTCAGGAAATAAAATGGTAGGAAAAGTTAGAAAATATAAACACATTCATCCTTTTCATTATCATAGAATGTTTCATAATCAGAGAATCATGAAGAATGGCTTTGAAAAAAATACACCAAGATTATTTTTAAAGATGTATCCTTCAATGTCCTTTTTCCATACTTTGAATTGTTAACTTTTTTTTTTTTTAAGAGGTTTTTGCTATAGGGCGCGTGCGCTTGTCAGAAAGACAGAAAGTGACAAAGAGACAGATAGCGAGAAATCACCCCCCAGGGAGGATGGCCACACCACAATCCCTTCTCCTCCATTCTCTTCTCAGGATCTTGGGCACGCATGCACATGCGCCTGGCATGAGTTTAAGCCACGGGATCCAGGACTCGAACCACCGTCGACTACGTGGGAGTCCAGCGACATAGCCATTACACTACCTGCTGATCCCTGAATTGTGAACTCTTTAGGCTTGATTCTGTTCTTATTAGTTCTTGGTGCTAAGAGATAAGAATATGCAAAATAAGCCATTCAGCGTGTTATGGGTTTTGCTTGTTATTTGTGTTTATCTGCATATTTGTGCTTATGAAAGTAAGACAGAAGAAGAAGCCAATCAAATGTAAGCAATACTTATTAGAAGCAATAGCACTCAGGGCTAACAAATGTGAAAATGATTTTTTAAAAATTCAACTTATTTGAATCAGATAAAAACTGCAAAGTGACGAGCATGGTGTCGTTATCTTCTTAATAAAAAGCCAATAATCTGGGTAAATTAATATTTTAAAATTGAAGAAGATGGGCCCAGCAGGTGGTGTGGTGGTTGAAATGCTGGACTTTAACATGGCCAACCACATTTCTTGTCCTAGGCCTGGTGGCTTGCTTTTTTACTTTTTTTCCCTCTGTCTGTAGTGAACACATGTGCCTTATAGCAAACTTAAAAGTAAAAATAATAACCTAATAATAATTAGTAAAGTAAAATAACTAATTTTTTAAATTGAAGATAATTTGAAAGGAGAATCTTAATCACCGTGAAGACTAAAAAACCTACATTGCATATGAAAGATTAAAGGACTCATGAACCATGTGAAATAATGGGACATATTTGCCTCATGTAGAAGTAATTATAGCAGCATATAGTCTCTCAAAAATATATTTAAAGATGTACTAGTGAAAAGAAAAATATTTAAGAAGTGAATCAGAGCATTGAATTTTTCATGAAGTGAAGAAAGTAGTGACTAGGCAGAAATAGAAACACTTGATGAATGTGCAATTTGAGCAGCTAAAACCAAGCAACTAATGTCAGGGTCTAATACTCTTATCACAATAGCATAAAATTCGCCAATGCTTATTTGGGATGATGTATAACAGAAAAGACAGAAAGACAAAAATTAGCAATTACTATTACAAGACAAAAATAAATAAATAAATAAGACTGTGTAAAGAAAGCAAATAAGAAAATCCTCCACCCGGCCCTGTTGTATAGTTATATCTCACATGACAGATCATAGTTTGAGTTCTTGCTCCTATTACTTGAGAAACATGCCAGACACCTGTGTGTGTGTGTGTGTGTGTGTGTGTGTGTGTGTGTATGTGTGTGTTCATGCCCCAAATCCCAATGAGATGTAGAAATGGAGGAAAGGGATTGTAGTGTCACCATGTCTCACCCCCTTGGGGGAGAGAGCTGCTCTCTCCATCTCCCTCTCTTTCTGTGTCTCTATCTCTGGTGAGTACCACCCTCTCTGGCAATTAAAAATTATTTTCTTTAGAAAATGTAAGTATTTCTGCCTTTAGCTACTACTTAAGATTGTCTTATGATCACACATTTGATCACTGAAAACTTCTGTGAAAACTTTTTATACCAAAAAGAGCTTGCTTTTAGTTGGCATTGCCATAATTTAAAACTCAATGAAAAAGTTTTGCAATATGCTATCACAAAATGCTTTTATGTCCAAACAAAAATCCACGATTGAAACATATGCATTTTTGGACTGTGCTCTTTTAGACAATGGAATGGTAAAAATGGGTAAAGCAATTTCAGCCTTTATCAAGTGAGTCAAAATCTACATATTTCAATTAAATTGTCATGTCTAATGATTATACCATAGGAAATGCTGCATTAGAACACTGGGAAAGAATCCAATATTTTCCTCTTCTTTATCCATCTGAGTATAGACTGGAAAAGAGGGAAATAAAAAAATATTAAGACCTGAAGTTTAGATTAAGTATATAGTATATTTCATGCTGGAATGAATGAAACTACATGCTACCTAATCATGTTAAGGGAGAAATATTTCCGGGAATTAGTATAGATTTAGATGTATTTTACAATAATCAGGGATTGAGATGCTCTCAACCTAATAAATCTTATTACCTTATTTTCAAAATCCTTTTCCAATAAATACAAGGGATGACTCTATTAGTTTTTGTATTTCCACTGAGTCAATACTATAGAAGTTTAGAGGATAGATTTAAATGTCTGGTTAAGTACATTTTCTATTTAGAACCCAAAACATTGCTGTCAGTGATAGGGATTATATTTACAATTTACTATTTGGTAGTGGTGGTGGTAGCGGTAATGGTGGTTTTGGTTTTCTTTTTTTGTTTTAATGTACAGTATTTGTTTGAATTCTGTGCAAAATGGACATGGACCTTAAATTTATCTTGCCCATTCATCTCTGTTGTTTAAAAAGTGCACATTTCTCAGTAATAAAGGATGTAAATGGGTGAAACCCGAAACTCAGTTGTGAATTGCTTTTTCATATTATCCCATGTAGGTAAGAAATACTAAAGCCTGATGGGTAATGAGGGCAGCTAAGATATAGAGCCACAAAGAATCATCTTGTGTTCCAGCTCACACACATCTATCTGTTCCATCTGTCCACGGGAGCTACTCTTATACGTGGACCACCCTTCGTTACCAGCAGAGACTACCTTCCAGACTCAGGTACCTTTTTCTGTAGTTATTGCTCAGCACATCCGATTGTTACTGCTGTCACAAATCAATTGTGCACAAACAGCACAAGCATAGAGACTTTAAAACCATTCTGCTAAATTTATAGGGCAGGCAATAATGTTGACAAAGAAACTTTCCTTTATGGGGTAAATCATATCCTATCAATTTTCATGAATTATCATTGAATATAGCTGATAGTTCAACCATCAAACTTTCCAATATATTGCTCGCATAGATGAAGTATATTAGTACAGCAAATAGCTGCAGTAACGAGCACAGATTTAAGTAACAAAACATTTACCTAGTAATATATTTTTCTTGTTTGCTTCTTTATGTAATATAGCGTCCACATTCCTAAAACATTCCAGACTTGGTAAAGTAGTTTTAAAGTATTGTAATGTACTTCTGTTTAATCTTTATTTTCATAGAAAGTTATGAAAAATTATTAAATATTCTTAGGGTATATGAATGCACACTCAGAGGTCTAAATATTTTTAAACATATTATAGAAGAAAACAATAGGATGAAATTCCATGAAGAAATAGAAATATGTAAAACGTGTATTTTTTTTTCTTTTTTTTGGGGAGTGGAGAGGTTTTTTTTTGCTATAGAACACATGCATTTGCTAGAAAGACAGAGAGAGACAGAGAGACAGAAAGCAAGAAATCACTCCCTGGGGGGATGACCATGCCGCAATCCCTTCTCCATTCTCCTCTCGGGATCTTGGGCACGTACGCACACGCGCCCGGCGTAAGTTTAAGCCACCAGTCCGGGACTCGAACTGTAGTCTACTACATAGGAGTCTAGTGACATAGCCATTACACCAACTGCTGGTCCCTAAAACATATATATTTTGATGGTGCAACTAACAAACCAATGACCATGAGAATGTTATAAAATTTTAATGTCTTCAAATTTCTCTGCTATATAAATTAATTATAAAATAATATTTAAAATAGTTGAAACAATTAAGTTAACTTTTAAAACATTGCTAGGAAAATTAATATTTCAGGAAGAATTACTTACTCTCAAAAGCCTATGCCTTCAGATATTTCAAACATAATATAAAATACCTTAAGAGTACAATCAAACCAACATAATCCTAATTCCAGAGTATTCATCTACAATACCATATTAGAAAAGGTGGCAAGAACCCAGTGAGAACTTAATGGAAGCAAATAGTCTTTCAATAGTAAATAATCATAATAATAATGATAAGTAGTGTGAAGATACAGTTTTAAATGATATAAAAAATAACAAAAAAAAAACTTGGAATAATCTATGATGAGGTACTATCTACCCTAACATCACAAATGGCTCATAATTTTTTTTTCTGGATATGGACAGTTTTTCAATGGGGAACTTTAGGTAACAGTTGAAATGACAATATCCAAGATCCAAAGAAGAGATATGGAGAACATTGCAATTTCGGAAATAGGTAGGAAAAAATACCTGAGGCACCAGCAGTTGGTGCAATGGCTATGTTGCTGGACTCCCATGGAGTAGACCATGGTTCGAGTCCTGAACCTGGTAACTTAAACTCATGCTGGCTGTGTGAGTGTGTATGCAAAAGATCGACAGGAGAGTGGAGGAGAAGGGATTGCAGCATGGCCATCCCCCCTGGGGGGTGATTTCTCACTTTCTGTCTCTCTGTCTGTCTCTGTCTTTCTGGCGAGCACATGCCCTCTAGCAAAAACCTCTCCAAAAAGAAAATAAATAAATAAATAAAACAAGGAAAAAAGAAAAACCTGAGGCAAAAATCCACCTTGGAAGAAAAATTAAAATTAAAAGTTTAGACAAATAGTTAAATGTCATGAATGATGAATTTTAATGATAAATGAAGAATTCAGAAAAAAAATCCAAACTCTTTAAAAAAGAAAACTTGATGATTTGTGTGTATTTTAAAATTATATCTCAAAATTTTCAGAAATGAATGAACGGTCAGCATACACTGAGGTGAAACTGCTTCCTTCTAAGAAGAATAGTAAGTTTCTTCCCTGAGACCCTACTGAACTCTAATATCATTTTTAGTTGCTTGTTAAATAATTTTCCTAAAGCATTTTATTGCAGGTTTGTATATAACAAGTTATGATACATTATTTTTGAGATTTTTGTCATTAAAATATTTATATGATATACTGTACATGATAAGAGGGAAATAACTGCATAGATCTTTATTTGGAAAGAATCCTATCCTTTTAACTCTTTTCACACTCATCAGTAACCGAGATTCTTTATGGGAAATAGTATGAATGTCAAGCAGTATCTATATCTTTGTTTTAATCCTCAGAGAAAAATGAACAGCTAAATTTCTTGTAAGTAAAAACATATCCTTCAAACTTCAACTAACCAAAGATAAAAAGAACTGAATCATCAAAGAAAAAGAGGGACCAGCAGTTAACGTAATGTCTATGTCGCTGGACTCCCATGGAGTCGACCTCGGTTCGAGACCCAGACCTGGTGGCTTAAACTCATGCCGGGCACATGTACATGCATGCCCATGATCTTGAGAGGAGAATGGAGGAGGGATTGCGGCATGGCCATCATCCCAGGGGGCGACTTCTCACTTTCTGTCTCTCTATCTCTCTGTCTCTGGCGAGCGCACGCGCCCTGTAGCAAAAAAAAAAACTCTTAAATTTTTTTTTTTTAAATTTTTGGAGAGGTTTTTCGCTATAGGGCGCGTGCGCTCGCCAGACAGACAGAGAGAGACATAGAGACAGAAAGCGAGAAATCACCCCCCGGGGGGGATGGTCACGCCGCAATCCCTTCTCCTCCATTCTCCTCTCGGGATCTTGGGCACGCACGCACACGCGCCCGGCGTGAGTTGTAAGCCACCGGGTCCGGGACGCGAACCGCGGTCGACTACGTGGGAGTCCAGCGACATAGCCATTACGCTAACTGCTGGTTCCCTTAATTTTTAAAAGAAGAAAAAGATAAAGTTTTTAGAGAAGACCTAGCTTCACCTGCCCTATTCCTTAGTCTACATATCTGTGACTCATGTAACTTAAGCCAGAAACTATGGCTCCAAATACCAGAACCAGCTTGTCCAGTTTCATGAGGTTGCTTAAACTACATCTGAAAATCTAAGTGAAAACAGAATATTGAGAGAAATGTTCAGGTTTAATGCATTTTAGATAATTTGACTTGAATATTTATATATTCATTCCAAAAATATGGATATATTTTGGAGATTGTTCTATATTTTCAAAAGCAAGTCTATACATTTAATATTCATCATCATGTTCTTAAAGCATTGAGAAAAATCTGTGAATTATTTTGGTTAAATTGGAGTAAGAATCCAGGAAATCTGAATCTCAGTTCACTATTCGTTCAAAATGGTAATTTCAAGTATGTAGGCATCCCCAGATTGACTTTTCAGTTACGGAAAAATCTCTCTCTAAACCTTCCTCTAATTCACAGAACACCCTGCTGAGTTTGAATATAATTCAATACAGAATGAAAAAACTTTAATAGCTTCTAGATATTTGAATGACAGGATCAGAGATATATAGGGAGGAATTTCTTTGGCAGTTACTTTGGTAGAATATCCTCAAGTTTTCTTTTATTTTTGGACAGGTTCTTCAGCTGCCTGGTGGCACATCTTAGTGATTCTTGGAAACTTCTGTTCTCTTCTCTTTTTAACATCTAGATTCTTTGAATTCTTAGGTAAGTAAAATTAATGCTGTGGGCTGAACCTAACTTCTCTGGGTGAAATTACTGTATTTACTAGCCTTCTGGTCCTGCCAGTCTGCAGTTGTGGTTTGCATTTCTGCTCAGGCAACCCCTCTTCCTTCCCCGTTAGTGTAATTACTTGGCCATTTACCAAGTTCCTTTAAGGCTTTGGCATCTTTATTATAAAGCCTATTATAAAACATTTGCGGTTTTGTTGACAATGGATATGCTGTGTGCGCGTTTTCTCTGTCCACTGAGACAACTTGGAGTGAATTATCAAGCCCTATTGGTTCTGCCACCATATCTCCATTTTGCAGCTAAAATTTATTTAACTTTTTTTTACTCTCAAAGACACCTAATTAAGCAAGTAATGCTTGTCTCCTAGACCATGATATTTACTTGCTAATTTGTCCCACTTTTTGAATCCTGCCAAAATAACTATTAAATAAATTCCTCCCAAAATAACTATTAAATAAATTCATCCCAATATATCTCTGATCCTCTCATTGAAATACCCAGAAGTCATTAAAGTTTTTATTCTCTAATGAATTATATTCAAACTCATGGACTTATGTGAACATTTGTAGATTATCATTTATTTCAAACAAGTAACTTTAAGTTTATATGCCCAATTTATGTTCACATAACTCCAGATCAGTTGCTGTTCCCTAAATGTTTTGTGAGTTGCTCTGTCCCACCATGCTTTCTTATGCTATCTATCCTCTTCATCTGGGAAGGCTTCTTCAAGCATTCCTCAAGATACATGTTGTAGGATAAGGATGACAATTATAATTTTTCCACGTTGCCTTTTCTAATTCTCTCAGAGGAATGGAGTAATTTATTATTTTCAACATGCAATATATTTCTTTCAATCATTGTCTCTCAACCATCACACTATTGATGTTTTGGTGTTATAATCTTTCTTGAGGGTAGAAGTGGGGAAGGCATTTTCAGTGGATTTCTTATTGTTTCAGATTATAACATCATGGTGTCTATAAATGCACAGTTTTTTTTCTTAGATCAGAACAATTTTATGTCATATTCTTGAATAATTTTACTAAGTGAAAGTTCTAGTACAAAGTTAAATGGTAGTGGTGAAAATTCACTTTCTCATTTGTTAATTATTTTGAGAGGGAAAACATTTGTTCATTTGATACAGAATGCAGCCTCAAGAATGTGCACAGTCCTCCAGAGATGACAATAATATTTGCAAGGTTTTTTTTTTATCGTCTATTTCTCTCATCCCTTTTAATACATGTGCCTTTGTGGGTATTTCATCTGCTATAGACTACTAATTGTTGGCTGATGATTTAGTACTTTTGACAATGACATAAGGAATACACTACTCCACAGCTGAAGCCAGTTTAATTTTATTTATATCATTTTATTTTCATCATAATTTCTGATTTCTATATAATAATAGTACATGTTTGTGGGATACAATGTGGATTTTAAAGCCTGAATATAGGGTGTAATAATCAAAACAAGGATATAGACATATTCATCATCTTCAGTATTTCACATTTCATTGCTGTGCACATTCAATATTCATTCATTCTCCTGTTTTCTTTTTCTTGAAATATATATTGAATTGTCAATGATTGTTTTTACCGTGCTGTGATGCACTGTTCCATAGTTTATTTCATATTTTTCTATGTATTTTTGTTTCCATAATAATTTTCTTTCAAATATGTTCCAATCCATTACCCATGCAGCTTCTAATGTCTGTAATGACTTTCTCTACTTTCATGCTATCAAAACTTTAGCCTCTGCTAAAGTGAGGATATGTAGTGCTTGTCATGTAAAGCCTGTCCTATTTCACTTAACATCATGCATTTTGTGACAAATGTTGGTAATCATTGTATATGTGCCACATTTTCTTCATCCTGTCATCAATTTGTGGGCACTTAGGTCAATTCCATGTTTTATTTAAAGGGCAGTTTGGGAGACATTCTTTGAACAATATACAGAGCCCAGGAAGACCTTTCATTGCTGCTCCCCTTACTTGGGTCTTTTTGGACTCATTTTAGAATGAAAAGTTGTTGATGGCCATGTATATGGTCATGTCTTTGACTTGACTTCCATGCAGTTTTCATGCTGGGAAAAACCATGTTGTACATTGTAAAGATGTACAGTGATTAAATGTTTAAAAAAAATTGGTACTTTCATAGTGCTATATATCTCCTCCTTTTTCCTTTAAGTCTCCATTGTTTTCACACAGCATTCTTAGGTTTGAATTTTTGTGTTTGCGTAGGTCGGTTTCTTTCTTTCTTTTTTCTTTTTCTTCTTTTTTTTTTTTTAAGAGGATTTTGCTATAGGGCACGTGCACTTGCCAGAAAGACAGAGAGAAGGGATGGCCACGCCGCAATCCCTTCTCCTTTCTCCTCTCATGATCTTAGGCACACATGCACATGCGCCCAGCAGGAGTTTAAGCCACCGGGTCCAGGGCTCAAACTGCGGTCGACCACAGGGGAGTTCAGCGAGATAGCCATTTAGCTAACTGCTGTTCCCATAAGTCGGTTTCTTTGGAGAGAGATTTGGAAATCCTAATACCTTAGCATTTATATAAAGTTTTTTTTTTTTTTTTTTTATGACTTGGTTTTTATTTTCCTTTACAGTATTTTCTCCCTAAACTTCCCTATACACAGCCTATTTTCTGGATATACTGGACTAATTTTAGAATATACAGAAGTGTCCTATCCTTTCCATGTCTCTAATTTGGAAACTGGTTCCAGCAATCTATAATTTTATATTCTTATCTTCTTCATGTTCCCACCCTTTCCCATTTATGACAAGAACAAGTTTAAAATCCTACTAGCCATGTTAAAACTTTCAGAGTCATATCTTATTCCACAACCCGTATTCATAGTCAGTGAACCCTTCTTTTAAATTCCAGTACTGTCTGGTTACCTTTCTTTATCACCCATCACGCACACTAACTGAATATTCTCCCCATTACACTGAGTTTCTTGAGGACAGAAGCTTTGGCTTTTTCAGTTCTATCATCAAGGTCTAGTAGGATCCCTAATCGTTAAAGTATCTTTAATAAATGAGATGTAAATGTGGAAATCACATGCAGAAAAATCATATCTAACACACACTGGAATGAAAATGTTTCTTAGCTTTGAAGATTGAATGACATATTAAAGTTCTGCTGGGCTAGGCAGTGGTACAGGCTAAAGGAAACCTGATGATGCTATGTGGAGACTGAGCCACACGGTGTGGTTTCAAGTTGGCGTCTGAAAACCTCTCTGAGTACTCGGGGTATGTGTGTGCCCATGGCCCAAGGTTTAGTATTTGTTGGTTTGAATATTTTGTAAGATGGGCATGGTCCTTTAAATTATCTTATCTTGCTCAGTCATCTCTCTCTCTCTCTAAAAAAAAACCAAAAAAACACTCACATTGCTCAGTAATTAAAAATGCAAAAGGGGATACCTGAAGCTCAAATATTAATTAAACTTGCTCACATCCTCACAGGTAGGTAAAAAATTTTGACATTGGATAGCAAGACTAGATAAGACATAGAGTCGAAAATATCGCCTTGGGTTCCAGCTCACACACATCTACTCTGCGTGCCTGCTGAGGCTGCCTCTTATATCTGGAGCAGACTACATAGCTGGAAGAACTTGATCTCACTTACCAGGTATTGCTAATTCTATCTGTAGCTATTAATTTCATCACAGCTTGTTTTTGCCAGTGACATCTCGATTGTTGTACACAGAGCATAAAGAATAGAGATGTTTAAAAGCAATTTTGGAAATCCAGTATTCCAGGAAAGGAGCTGACCAATTTATATTTAACAGTTACTTTACAATTGTCTTTACTAAATGTGTCATGGCTTACCCCTGAATATAAAGGACAGGATTGCTAGCAAAGATTGTAATTTATTTCTGGGTGGATCAAGTGCTTAACAGAGCAAATGTTCACCTCAATGATGATGGGTTTGTGTATTCAAATTATTACTTAATTAATGAGGTATTTCGTTTTTGCATAAAAATGTGTTTCTCTATTTTACTTCCATATCTATACTTTGCCTTTTTATGTGATTCAGCTTCCTAATTTCTGAGGTACTCCAGACATAGTATATGATTTCTAAAATTATCATAATTCTGTATAATATTTACCTTACAGAAAATTTGCTTCTGAGAAATTAACACACTTATGTATTTATTTATTTATTTATGAAGAGGTTTTTGTTATAGGACTCGTGCACTCACCAGAAAGAGACAGAGAGAGACAGAAAGTGAGAAATCACCCGCCAGGGGGGATGGCCACACCTCAATCCCTTCTCCTCCATTCTCCTCTCCGGAACTTGGGCACACATGCACACGCACCCGGCGTGAGTTTAAGCCACCCGGTCCAGAACTCGAATTGCGATCGACTACATGGGAGTCCAATGACATAGCATAAGCTAACTGCTGGTCCCAACACACTTATGTATGTTTAACTGTAGTTTTAAAAATAAACTGAAGAAATAAAGACACATAGAAATGTTTAATGTCATGGTGCATTGCAAACCAGTGAGTGTAGGAATTATAAAACTTTGTATGTAATCAGAATTTTATTCCAATGATAGTAACATTAATATTGAAAATACTTGTATCAAATTAGTAAATACTTACAAATATTTCAAGTAAAATTAGCATTTCAAAGAGAATTCTGGATAGACTGTGCAGAAACTGGAACTCTGACTCATTGCTGGTAGTAACATACAATGGTGTAGCTACTACTGAAACCTATCGGGAAGTTTTTTTAAAAGTTAAACAGAATTATCAGATGATCTGAGGTAGGTACCCAAAACATATATTCTGAAAGCAAAAACTCAAATGAATACTTCTACACCAACAATCATAGTAACATTATTTACAATTGGCAAACAGTGAAACAGTCCTAGGTACCCATTAATAATAAAAAATTCCTTTTAGAAATAGATAAATAAAATGTAATATGTGCACACAATGGAATATTATTCAGCTAAAAATCAAATGAAATCTATATCCGTGCATCAGCATGGATGTGCCTTGAAAACACTATACTAAGTAATTGTACAGAAAAGTAACACTATTGTATGATTCTACTTTTTTTTTTTTTTTTTTTTTTTTTTTTTTTTTTTAGAGAGGTTTTAGCTATAGGGTGCGTGCGCTCGCCAGACAGACAGAGGGAGACATAGAGACAGAAAGCGAGAAATCACCCCCGAGAGGGGATGGTCACACCGCAATCCCTTCTTCTCCATTCTCCTCTTGGGATCTTGGGCACTCACGCACATGCGCCTAGCATGAGTTTTAAGCCACTGGGTCCGGGACGCGAACCACGGTCGACTACGTGTGAGTCCACCGACATAGCCATTACGCTAACTGCTGGTTCCCTGTATGATTCTACTTTATATGAAGTTCCTACAGCAGTCAAATTTGTGGAGACAAAAAATAATAGAATAGAGGTTACCAGGGACTTGGTGGAGAGGACTTGTGACCTGTTGTTTAATAGATGCAAAATTTCTGTTTGGTATGATAAAAATGTTTGAAATGTAAAGTGATGGTAGTTATAAATAATTGTTCATGTACTTAATGCTATCAAATTAGATACCTAAAAAGTTTAAAGTGTGGAGTGGCATATGTTGTGGAAGTTAAGGAGAATGAATTCCACATGGTTAACTGTGAGATTCAAGTCCCAGACCCAGCAGCTTGAGAATCACACTGGGCAAGTGGGCATGTGCGCCCAAAGTATCGAGACTCGGAGACTGGAGAAGGAATTGCAGCATGGCTATGTCCCTGGGGAAGACTTCTCACTTTCCCTCTCTTCCTCTCTTTCTCTCAAGTTGAGTGTATGTGCCTTTACAGCAATTAAAAAAAAAAAAATTGAAGTGGTGAATTTTATGTTATATAGTTTTCATAACGTAACTGAGTTATTGGTTCATGCAGACAATAATGAGTCTTAAATGTGTTCAGTAAACAAGGAATAGATAATGTCTGATTCCACTTGCAAACATTCTACAGAGAAAATCCACAGAGGGCAGAAAGACTAAAGACTGCCAGTGGTTAGGGAAGGTAGAAGTGACTACCCACAAAAAAGAGGTACAGAGAAATTACATGAAGAAATTATTCAAGGCAAGTCTTGTGGCCTAGTAGTCAAGGGAGTGGGATCAAACATGATCTACAACTCAGTTCAAATCCCAGGCCTGGCAGTTTAAAAAACACACCTGCGAATAAGTATGTGTGCCCCAAATCCTAACAGGATGGTAAAATGGAGTAAAAAAAATTGTGAGGTGACCATGACCCCATTAGGGATGCTTTCTCCTTTCTCCTATTTTTTATGTCTCTCTGATGATTTCAGGAATGGTCTGGAAAATTAATCACTTTGATATGTTGGGTATATTACTACACATATGTTGAAGTTTGTGAAACTGTTTCTCAGACATAATGAACTCTAAAGCTAAGTTAAAACAAATAGACAAAACAAAACAAAACAAAAGCAACAGCAATCAAGATGTTCAGAGACAGGAATGCTGAATGTGAGGAATACATCTAACTGTGCTAAAAATGTGCAACTATGCTGAAGCGGGTGAGTGAAACAGGAGCTGACCTTAGCAATTTTGGAAAATACTGTTTTCACAGAAAATGATAAGGTCATAACAATTACTCTATGTAGTTTATTTTTCCTAGTGGTATGGATTGAAACTTCTAAAATGAATTTACATGAGTCCTTGGGGATGAAGACATTCATAAGTAGTAGTAGGTAAAATGTTTCACATTTTCAGAAAGAGAAGTAACAAAGAGGAAATGAGAATGAACCCTCTGCTACTTTATTAGAGCCAGCAACATCCATATGAAGTCATGATTAACGCCATTTACATAAATGGAAAGATTCCTAGAAGCTATACATACTTACCTGATCTTGGTTTAGTGTGTTACCTGGAACTGTCTGCCTAGTAAACCTTGGAGGAATCGAACTCCAGAAGCTACAAAAAGACCTACCACCCAGAGCTTGTTTCTAATAGCACCTATCAGGAAAGGGACTAGAATTCTTAAGAAAAAGGAGTGTGTGCATGCCCAAATTCCAGGAGGAGAATGGAGGAAACAGGATTGCAGCATGGTCATTCCCCCAGGGGGTGATTTTTCTTTCTTTTTCTCTCTCTTTGGCAAGCATGTGCACCCTGTAGCAAAAATCTCTCTCTGAAAAAAAAAAACCAAAAAACAAAAAATGATTCTTTCATGTTGTAGTATATATTAGTATGTCAATCCTGATTTATTGTCAAATATTATTTCAATGCATAGATAACATTTATATCTATCTAATCATCATCAATTGATAGACATTAAATTTGATTCTACTTTTTGACTACTATAAATAATACCATTAAAATTGGTGTATATTTTTGTGTGGACATAGGTATGGTCTAAAAAAGTTCGTGGAAAATGTGTAGTATTTAAAAATTAGGGTCCAGCAGATGGCATAATGGTTACATTGCTGGACTCCCATGTAGTCAACTGTGGTTCGAGTCCTGGACTGGAGACTTAAACTCATGCTGGTCACATGTGTGTTCTTGTCCAAGATCCCAATAGGAGAATGGAGGAAAAGACATGGCCATTCCACCTGGGGGGTGATTTCTCACTTTCTTTTTTGGAGAGGTTTTTGCTATAGGGCACATGCACTCACCAGAAAGACAGAGAGAGACAGAGAGACAGAAAGTAAGAAATCACCTTCCAGCGGGGATGGCCACACCACAATCCCTTCTCCTCCATTCTCCTCTCAGGTTTAGGCTTGCATGCACACACGCCCGGCATGAGTTTAAGCCACTGGGTCTGGAACTCAAACCGCGGTCAACTACATGAGAGCCTAGAGACATAGCCATTACACCAACTGCTGGTCACTCGCTTTGTCTTTCTCTCTCTCTGACAAGTGCACATGCCCTATAGCAAAAACCTCTCTTAAAAGAAGCAAACAAACAAAAATTTGGCATAATGATTACATTGTTGGACTCCCACCTGACCAATCACAGTTCAAATCCTGGACCCAGTGGCTTCAAACTCATGCTGGGCGTGTGTGCATGCGTGCCCAAAATCCAGAGAGGAGAATGGAGGAGAAAGGATTGCAGTATGGCCACCCACTCTGGGGGGGGGGGTGATTTCTCACTTTCTGTCTCTCTATTTCTCTCTGTCTCTCCAAGGAGCACACTTGCTCTATTGCAAAAATCTCTCTACAAAACAAAGAAAACCTATTCATGGATTTTTAAAGTTTTTTACATTAAGCTAAATGGAAATTTTAATTTCTTCTTCCATGAACTTTCAGAAGTCCCACTTGTATATTGCTATTTCTTTTGGTCTTACACATAGCAGTGAAGTTCTAAGTCAACTGGAAAATCTAGGCTGAACTTTTGAGGAAATGCCAAACTGTATTCCAGAATGGTTGCACCATTTACATTCCTACCAATATTGTGTGAAAGTTCAATGTCTCCACATAATGACCAACATTAATTATTTGCCTGTTAAATTGTCATCAGCCTTGTGAGTGTGAAGTGGTATCTGAATGTAGTTTTGATTTTCATTTCTCTAATGCCTAGAGATGTGCAGTTTTTTTTGTGCTTATTGTTGTTTTGTATACTTTCTTTGACAAAAAGTCCGTTCAAGTCCTTTGCCCATTTTTGAAAAGAATTATTAGTTTTGTCATTGTTGAATTGTTGAAGTTGTTCACTTACTATCAGGTATATAATGTTTCTCATTGAATTTTGTTTTAATGTAACTTCAAAATTCTGCGATTGATTTTTGGTCAAGTTGTTTTTGCCAGGTTGGAGGCCTGGACAGCTTGGATGTGGGGGTTGGACACCACACCACAGTTGGCTGATGTAACCTGGATCTAGTCTGTCATCAGACCTGCACTGCACTTGGATGTAACCTGGATGTAGCACACGGGACTCTACTCTGCACACGTCACCAGACCTTACATGGCTCACTAGTCTGCTCTCCACCTAAACCTTTATCATACATGGAGTGCCTCTAAGACACTCTCCCTCTTATAGCCTTATACAAATTGCTAAACGTCACTGTAGCACATGACTTCTCGGGCCCTCTCTCTCTTTCTCCATCAGACCAGCGAACCTTACCCAGGAGCGCTCCCAGTAAAGGCTCTACATTTTTACTTCTATGACCTATTTTTTTTTCCTTCAGAATATTTAATATTTGTTTTATATATTTAAATCCTCTGATGTTAGGTGCATTTATGTTTGCAATTATTATATTGTATGTTTGTATAGTGTCCTTCTTCTGGTTTTATAGTTTTTGACTTAAAGTCTTTTTTTTAATATAAATATAGTTAGTGTTACTGTTTTTGTTTCCATTTGTCTGGAATATTCTTTTAATTCTCTTCACTGTCAGTCTATGTATGTCTTTAAATGTGTCTTATAAGCAGAATATACTTCTATGTTGTATTCTTATATATTTGGTCACTGCATTTGTATTTGAAAAATGTATAATCAAGGCAGTAATTGATACATAAAAACTTATTACTGCCATTTTGTTCATTGTTTTCTGGTTGTTTTGTAGACACCCCATATCCTTTTCCCTCTATTGCTGTCTTGCTTTGTGGTTCAATATCTCCAATGCTATATTTTGAATGCCTACTATCTTTTTTCCTGCATGTACTACAAGGTAAGTATTAAAAATCTTTAAATATTTTTTTAATTTTTATTTTTACATTTAATCCCTGTACATCATACAAAATGAATTTTGCCATCTTGAATATACTGCATATTGGTCCAGTCAAAGATATTATCATATACATTATTATCAGCAGAGAATTTTCCACTTTTGTATCCATTAAATATTTTGCTTCCCCCCCCGTCCCCCGCTTAATTTCCTCACCTCTCCCCATTGTCCACCATTTTCCTGCACTGTCTTTAGTTACTATTAGTACAATTATTATTTTAATTTGAGGAAAAGCAGTTTTAGCTTTAATGAATTAAAATTTTAAAAAAGTGCTAAGAAAAACTTGCTTAAGACTTAAAGTTAGGAAAAAGCTTAGGATTCCATTCGAATAGAAGTTAGCTACTAAAAATTCAAAAAACAAATATGGATAGAGCTAAAATACAGTTACAAGGGCACTATAGTTTTCTTCTGAAACATTTTTTTCTCTCTTCATACCTCCTTTTACCAAAGAGCAGCCTAATCTAGGTAATTTTCAAATAAATAAGTTCAGTCTCAATTTGTTCTGTTATTTTGTACAAAGCCCAGTATGAATACTAAACAATTTAGTTGGCTTTGCTGGAATCTTTTATAAGGAACTTCAGATTAGACTTTTGGAAAAGCCTCCCAAGACAATTGAGCTAAGTCAGGAACTCACCATGTCTTTAAGTAACTGTACTAGGAAGATTTTGGGCTTGTCAGGAAGTGACATTCTTGGGACCAGCAGTTAGCGTAATGGCTATGTCGCTGGACTCCCACGTAGTCAACTGCAGTTCACGTCCCAGACCCGGTGGCAGTGGCTTAAAACTCATGCCAGGTGTGTGTCCTTGCGTGCCCAAGATCCCTAGAGGAGAATGGATGAGAAGGGATTGTGGCGTGGCCATCCCTCTGGGGGGTGATTTCTCGCTTTCTTTCTCTCTATCTCTCTCTGTCTTTCTGGAGAGCGCACGCACCCTATAGCAAAAACTTCTAAAAAAAAAAAAAAAAGGAAGTAACATTCTTTACTTACCTGCCTGACAGAACTGTATGGTACTGGACAATCTTTTCAAGAGCCCCTATTGACTTTCTTGAGATCAACCTTAGTTCCTTAGCTTTGTGGTCATAACTTCAGATATGACATTCCAGTCAAAGCCCTGGCAATAACCAGTGTTTCCAATTTGTCTGATGCAGTAAAAGAGACAATTTTTGACTTGTAGCCTAATACCAAATGTTTTAGAAAGAGGATCAGAATAAAGCAATTAACTATGGACAATGAAGTTTAAAATGGCCATGGTTTGAGATCTGATTTTAACGCTTTGAACTTATCCTCCCGTTCTTTCCTTGCTTGCATTGTTTCCACTGAGAGTTTCAATGTTAGCCTGATGGGATAGCCTTTGTAAGCAACTTGGTATTTCTCTTTTGCCATTTTTAGTACCTCATCTTTATCTGTGATTTTGGTCATTCTGGCTATATGTGCCTTGGAGAGGAACTTCTTGGATTGATTCTATTTCGGGTCCTTTGTATCTCTTGGGTTGGGATATTAGATTGCTTTTCTAGGTTTAGGAAGTTTTCTGCAGGTTATTTTATAGAATAGACTTTCTATGGCCATGTCCAATTCTTCATCTTCTGGAATCCCTATTATTCAAATATTTGGGCTTTTCATAGTATCTAGTATTTCTCATATGTTGTCCTCATATTTTAAAATTATTTTTTAAATTACATTTAGTGGTTTTTATCTAAGTTAAAGGTTTTGTCTTCCAGCTTAGAGATTCTGTCTTCTGTGTGGTCTAGTCTACTATTAATACTTCTGAGAGAGGCTTGATTTCCTGTTTTACTGTCTTCATATCTAGGAGTTCTGAGTTTTTTGTTTGTTTGTTTGTTTTTTAATGGTATCTATCTCCTCCTTAAAATTCTGCAAAGACTACCTCATCTCTGTCACCATGAATATTCTAAACTATTTCTGAGATTCCTTCAAATTCCTTTGTGATATCTATGGTTGAAGAAGAGTTGCTCTGTTCTATTGAGGAAGACTGTTTTCTTTGGTTTCCCATACTTTTGTGCCTCTGTGCTCTTTATAGTCATTTGGTGGATTATACACTACTACCTGCTATTGTATTGTCAATTCTATAGTGTCAGGGGTGGGGAAGAAGAGCTCTACTTCTCAGATGCGTTCTTGGTAAAGGAGCTTGCCTTTCAGTAAGAGAGTGTGTATATAGCCATATTGAGGTAATTGCTTTCTTTCCCAGTCTCTTGAGATCAGGTGCACATGGGGCTAACCTGGAGATTTTTAGATGAAAGAAAGAATAAGAATTCACATGGTTCAGAAAACTATGAAGTCTCAGAATATTTCTGGGACAAGTTTGGAGGTAGGAAGAAGCCTGGAGTGGTGTCCTGCTTGGCTTCCCTCAACAACTCAGTCTTATCACATTTAAGAATACTGAAATCATATCAAATACCTTTTCTGGTAACAATGGTATGAATCTATAAATCAATAAAAGGAGTGGTGGTTAAACATTTTAAAATAGGGCCAATAGGTAGCATGGTGGTTTAGAAACTGGATTCCCACAAGACCCACTGTTATTTGCATTCCAGCCCTGACAGCCTGAAAATCATGCAGTATGTTTGTGTGTGCAGGCCTAAAAATCTCAAAAGGAGAGTGGAGGAGAAGGAATTTTGGTGTGACCCTACCCCATAGGGGGTGATTTCAAGTATATGGAAATTAAACACCAAGCTCTTAAACAACAAAGAGTCCATGGAAAAATCAAAAAGGAAACTAAACGGAGGTACCTGATACAGACAAAAAGAGAAACACAATATTCCAAAACCTCTGGGATACTGCAAAAGCAGTTCTAAAGGAAAATTTATAGTAATAAACATCTACATAAAAAAGGAAGAAAGGTATCAAGTTAATAGCTTATGTTATACTACAAGGAAATAGAAAAACAAAGACAAACTAAGCTCAATGTTAGCAGATGGAAATAAAGATCAAAAGGGAAATAAACGAAAGACTGGAAAAAACAAACAATATTAAATAACAAAAAAAAAAAAAAAACAAGACAGAGAAGGAGAGAAGACTAAAATAAGGTCAGACATGAAAGAAGGACATTACAACTGATTCCACAGAAAAGGAAGAATTAGAACAACCCTATAGGATTGTTCAGGGATTAGGTTCAGAGACATCATTATGAATTCATGTTGAGCTTCATTACATACAGACAGATTCATAAAACCTATGGCCATGCATGGACTAGTGTGTTATTTGGATCTGCCCACCAAGTAAATATAAAGGAATGGAACTTCAGAAACTGCAAACAAGGAACCAACAGTTGGTGTAATGGCTATGTCACTGGACTCCCATGTAGTCCACTGCGGTTTGAGTCCTGGACCCAGTGGCTTAAACTCACACGCTGGGCATGTGTGCGTGCATACCCAAGACCCCGAGAGGAGAGTGGAGAGGAAGGGATTGTGACGTAGTCATCCCCCCTGGGGGGGGGGGGTGACTTCTCACTTTCTGTCTCTCTGTCTCTCTCTGTTTTTCCAGCAAGCACACATGCCCTAGAACAAAAACCTGTCCAAAAAAAACAAAACAAAAAACAACTTCAAACAGACCCGGTCCCCAGAACTCAGTTTCTAACAACATCCTCCAGGAAGAAGAACTAGAGTGTTTTAGAGACAGGAGTGGTTGAAGAATGAGAACAGAGAAAATACATGACCAGTCAGAGAATATTAGAGTGCCAGAAGATTAGGTTTGGTCAAAGACACACAGATGCTAACGTAACAGAGCTCCCAATGGCTCAAACAGATACAATTTAGGAAAAAAACTAAAGCATTTTATATTATAATATGAAATACAATATCAATATTCTGATTCTATGCTAATTTTAAATAATTGAATAAGGAAATAAATGGAGGATAAAAAGACAAATATTCCCTATAGTTGAATTTAAAATATTCTTTATCTAAGAAATGGAGCTTAACCTCACCTAGAGTTGGCTGTTAGTGAACTTATTCTGAAGAACAGAGTAAGTGGTATCTTTTCAGTGGAAATATCTGATAAACACTAACTTAGTCAAGTGGAAGGTTAAGATGACGCCAGTGATTAAGTGAATTAAAGTGGTGACTATGAAGAAATGTCCTGGATGGAAGTGCAGATGCAGAAGTTAAGGCTACAGCAGGTGACTTCCGATTCCAGTCCTCCAGTTGCCATATTGTTGAGTACTGAGGTTACCAGGTGCATGTTCTGGATGGTGTCTGCAGTAGCTGGAGAGTGCAGGACTGAAATGGGGAATGACTAGGACAAAGAACACACCGCTAGAATAGAAATGAGCTTATTCTCCTCCACATATGACTAAGTTGTCCTTACTTACTATGTATGAAAACCTCTATTAACTTTTTTGAAATATTTTCTCCAAAGGGCACATGTACTCGCCAGACAAAGAGAGTGAGAGGGAAAATGAGAAAATACCCTGAAGAGGTGATGGCCACAACACAATCCTTCTCCTCTATTCTCCTCTTGTGATTTAGAGCATGCACACGTCCAACATGATTTCCAAGCCAGTGGGACTGGGACTCAATTATATAGGAGTCCAGCATCTTAACTAACATGCCACCTACTGGCTCCCTGTGAATGTTTTTGTATCAAAGCAGATTTTTCTTAATTCAGAGTTTCTACAATCTACAACTCAAAAAAAATTTATGGAAAACTATCAATTTGCATGTTTTTCAGCATACATGAAAATACACAATTAAAATATTGGGTCATTGGAAAAGTCATGCATTTTTGCATAGAAAAACATGTCATAAGTTTTCTGACTACCCAATATATTTATTTACTAACCATGTTTCATTATTATTGACTGGTGAAAAGAGGGAAAAAATACATATATTTCCACCATTTCTCAGTGAGTTGAAACTCATCTAATGCAGCTTTATTGTCATTGCTAACTCATTAAACCATAAAAATGCCACTTGAAAGGACTCAAGAGGAAACTAATATGCTTCTGTTCTTCAAAATTTGATTATAGCCTGCAGGGGAAAAAGATAAAAAAAATTATTATTTTTTTTTCTTTTTCTTTTTTTAGAGAGATTTTTGCTATAGGGTGCGTGTGCTCACCAGAAAGAGTGAGACAGAGAAACAGAAAGCGAGAAATCACCCCCCAGAGGGGATGGGCATGCGGCAATCCCTTCTCCTCCATTATGCTAACTACTGGTTCCAAAAGATAAAAAATTATTAAAGCTCAAAGTTTAGATTATGTATGCTCTTTGTTATATACTGGTTTGAACTGAAAAACAGACTTTCAAAACATTGTTAGGGAAAGAATTGTTCCAATAGGTAAAGTAAATTAACTATAGATATAGCTTAAAAGAACCAGTCACTGTGTGGTTTTCAATTTAATAATACTTAAAATCTTTTATTCAAAATCTTCTTTAGATAATATGTAGAAGGAACTGCCCTTAAATTCATATATTTGTATTTAGTCAATTATCTGGATATTTTAGAGGACAGACTCAAATATCTGATTAAATGCATTTTCTAATTAGACTCTAGAACATTAGTTTCTGTTATAAGAAATCATATTCAGAATCTCAGTATTTGGTGTAGGTCATGAAGGTATTGGTGACAAATATCTTTATTTGTTTATTTTTAAATGAAGAGTGGTTTGTTGGTTTAAATTCTCTACACAGTGGGCATGGCCCTTTAAATTATCTTACCCATTCATCTTTATAAAAAGGAAAACCCCCAAGTTTCTGAGTAATGAAAAATGCAAATGGGTGAAGCTAAAGGTTCAAACAGTAATAGAACTTGCTCAAATCCTCATATATAACTAAACAATACTGAAGCTTACTGGTTAACAGAGCAGATAAGATGTAGAGTCAAGAGGTATGGTCTTCTGTTCCAGTTCACACATATCCACGCTGCATGCCCATGCCTACCTACTTGTTCTTTTTGGATGATACTCCGTAGTGGGAAGACCACGATCTCACTGACCAGGTATTGACAACTTTATCTGTACCTATTCCTTTAATCATAGCTTACTGTTACCAGTATAATCTTTTGATTGTTGCACACAGAGCACAAAGAATAGTGATTTTAAAAACCAATCAAGAAAATCTATTATTACAGCAAAGGAGCTAATTAATTCAGATTTAAAATTTACTTTAAAGGGGAATTATCTTCACTAAATGTTTCATGGCTTACTACTGAAGGTAAAAGACCATTTTTTTAAGCAAATATTTCAAAATCTCTTTTGCAGTGACCAAATTTGGTCATAAATGGTCACATCCATGATAATAGGGTTTGAATATTTTAGTTATTATTTAACAAGTTATATATTTTCTGGTGTAATAATATTTCTCTATTTCATTTCTGTGTCTAGACTTTGTTTATTTATATGATATAGTTTCCAAATTTCAGAGGTATTCCAGCATGGTAAAGGGCTTTTAAAGGTATTATATTTTTCTATGGAACCATGTTTATTTTATGGGAAGTTTTTCTAACCATATTATGAAAGAAAAAAATGGGGTATAATTTCATGATGAAATTAAAATGTAAAGAAAGTGCTTAATTTCCTTTTACATTGGCAAACCAGTGATTGTATTAATTATAAAAATTTTATGTAGTGAGAATTTGAGTCTATGTAAATTTTTTTAATTATAAAAATATTTAAAATTCTTAAGACAAGTCAATAAACTTTTCCAAATATTTGCAAGGAAAATTAATACGTCAAAGAAAATATAGAGCTATTTTCCGTGATTTCAAATATTAGGGGAATTAAATAGCACACCCCACAGGGGTACAGCAAAGAAATTTGAGTCCTAAGTGTAGGACATTCATTAATAACAGTGTTGGTAGAGGTGCTAAGTGCCATTAGCAAGTTTGGAGAAGCAAGCTGCTTTTGAAACTTAAAAATAATAATAAGGCTGAGGGAAAGAATAAAAAATTATAAAGAAAGAGCATGGGGAAGAAATTTTAGAATAATTCACTAGATGATACTATCTTCACAATAAAAACAACTCATAAAATTTATCTTGGTATTTTCCTAGAAAAGCAACAATTTTTCAGTGGCATAAATTTCTCATAGGTTCCAAAATTTGTACCCTTTTAAAATTAAAGTAAATAATACATTTGGAGAACTCCAGATACTACGTGAAATAACAATATCAAAGGACCTAAGAGCAGATGATGATAGCTGATAATTCTTAGAATTTAAAAATTAATAATTTGAAGCAAAATTTTTTTCCAGGATAAAACTATGACACAAAAATTTTACATATCAGCAGTCAAATGGCAGTGAAAAGTGATTTTAGCTATAAACAGAGAACCCAGAGATGATAAACCTGAAAACATCACTCTTTTAGGAAAAAAAAAAAAAAAACCTGCTAATTTATATCTTTTAGAATTGAACCTCAAAGATTTTTCAGAGATGGGTGAAAAATATACAACATATACAGAAGTAAAACAGTCTCCTTCCAAGAGGCACATGCAAAAAGACAGTAAGTATTTTTTCTCTCTTGTCCTACTGAACCTAGATAAATTTTTTCTGTTCTCTGTTTAAAAGAACTTGCTAAAGATTTGTTAGAATACAAATTATGGGGACCAGCTTGCATAATGGCTATGTCGCTGGACTTCCATGTAGTCGACCGCAATTCAAGTCCCAGACCCAGTGGCTTAAACTCACACCAGGCGCGTGTACAAGCGTGCCCACGATCCCGAGAAGAGAATGGAGGAGAAGGGATTGCGGTGTGGCCATTCCCCTTGGGGGTGATTTCTCGCTTTCTGTCTCTCTGTCTTTCTAGTGAGCATACGCGCCTATAGCAAAAACGTTTACCAAAAAAAAAAGGTAAGAAAAAAAAGAATATAAATTATGACTAACTTATTTCCAATATTTGGTCATCTAAGTGAAAACTTTGCTGATATATTACATAGTCAGAGGATTATACTTACATCGGTCTCCCATGTTTCACAAGAACATGTTTGTATGTGCAGTAGTAACATGGCTGGACCCACATGGGGAAGGTCCTGGGTTTGTGTCCTGGTACCTCTCTCAGCATGTAAGGCATACAAATGTGTGCCTGGTTTTAGGCACCTGACTGGGGGTAGATCGTGACATGAGAACCCTGCTGCACATTACTCTCTCTCTCAATAAATAGATATACTGAGGGAATAAAAAAGAAAACTGCATACTTTTAGAGAAATCACATGAATATGAAACAGTATCCACAACTCTGTTTAAATCTCCAGAGAAAAAAGAGCAGATAATTTATACAGAAGTGAAAAAATCTTCTTTGAACACCAATCAAATAAAGATAAGAACTGAATCATCTGAAGGAAAAGGTAAAGCTTATTGGAACACCTCTTCACTGCCTTCCAATTCCTCAGCCTATGTATATATAACGTGAGACAAACTATTCTGAATAATCCAATATTGGGTTGTCAGAAAAGTCATGATGTATTTTTGTTTGCTTTCCTGTGCAAAAATGTGTCAGAACTTTTCCAATGACCCAATAGCTTAACCCACTTTCATGAGGTTGCTGATGAGAAAATAATGGATGATTCCACATATGTAAACATGATACTTGTAAAAGTATAGTATTTTGTGATCATGGGTCAATAAAAATTATTTATACAGTATTACTTAAGACAAATCTTTACTCTCAAAAAGTGGGTCCAAGAGACCAGCAGTTAGCGTAATGGCTATGTCGCTGGACTCCCATGTAGTTGACCGCGGTTTGCGTCCTGGACCCGGTGGCTTAAAACTCACGCCGGGCGCGTGTGTGTGCGTGCCCAAGATCCCGAGAGGAGAATGGAGGAGAAGGGATTGCAGCGTGGCCATCCCCCTTGAGGGGTGATTTCTCGCTTTCTGTCTCTCTGTCTCTCTCTGTCTGTCTGGCAAGCGCACGCGCCCTATAGCGAAAAACCTCTCCAAAAAAAATTTTTTTTAAAGTAGGTCCATATATCTAATATTTTATTTTGTATTATAGAAGCATTGAGATGACCTGAGGATTATTTTGAAAAAGTTAGAGTAAATGACCTCCCTAAGAGATAAAGGTAATAGAATAGAAGCCGAGCTCAGTCATCCAACTCTCAGTTCAACTTTGTTTCCAGTCAGTCACTATCCCTTTTCATTTTAATTTCATTTGGAAAACATTCAAGAGTCAGAGTGTTGACTTTATGGGAATGTCTGTTCTAAATCCTGGTCTCCCATTCAGTCTTTTTCTCCTGGTCTCATCGGTGTCTCTTTTCCTCTCTGGGCAGGGTCTTCAGTACCATTTACCTGGTGTCTCACTGCTGTGATTCTTGGTGTGTCCTGTTTCATTCTTCTTTTAACAACTGGAATCTTGGGATTCATGGGTAAGTGACTAGATCTGAGGCCTGAGACAAATATCTCTTCCTTAAGGAATTGTGATTTTTTCCCCCTTGTTTTCCTTTTCTACTAGTTCCCCAGCTGTGATTCCCAGTTGTACCCAGGGAATGTTTCTCCCTCCACTACTAATGCAGTCACTTGGCTATGTACAAAGTCTCTCAAAAGTTTATGATACTGCTTTACACATAAAGCATGGGTCATATTTAATTTTATCCAGGAAAAGCAGTATTTGAGGTTTGTTCATTGAAGTTTATGCTGTGTACACCTTAACTTTTTATGCCTATATTTACACACTCTGTAGCATATATATATATATATATATATATATATATATATATATATATGTGTGTGTGTGTGTGTGTGTGTGTGTGTTTGTGTGTATGTATATATATATTTGGATTTATTCATTTATTTCTTCCATTTGCAAGAGCAGCAAAGAATTAGGCAGAACCAGAGGGTACTATCCAAAGACCTTGACACTGCAATCCACTCACAGCCTCATCTAGCTCAGAGTGAGGGGCACATGCCACATGGACCCTCAAAGTCTCGAGATACAAACTTAGAACACTCCTAGGTGGGTCAGCTTTGCAGGACATAGTGTTTTACCACTGCACCATTGCCCAATCTTATTTTTTACTTTCTTTCTTCCTAAAAATTAACTGATACAAGCCAACCTGACTGTTCTTTTATCTAACATATTTTTCATTTTTTATTTGATTTTCTTTTTTACATTCAATCACATTGTTTAGCTTATAAAATGAATATTTCAACAGGTGAACATTTCTACCTAGTACCATTGATAAAATTATAAAATATCTTCAACAGATAATACCACATTTCTTTGTCCCATTAATGCTTGGCCTCCCTATTTTCCTTCTAAATGTCCTCCCTCAGACCCTCCACTTTCACACACACTATATCTGGTATTTACATTTATATACTGTGTTTCTATATCCTTTAGTCAATCAGTTTCAGTCATAGAGTGCAGACACTCGGTATTACAGTTACATCTTAATTTACTCTAATATCAAAAAGCTTTCAAATGTTAATGAAACTGCCAAGTATATTTTCAAAAATATCTCAAAAATGTCACCCAAATGCCCAAAAACCATGAAAGATTTCTCAATCTCTACTGAATAATCTTCAAACTCCTGTTATTACATTTGACTTCATAAATCATAATCTTATTCCAATCAAATAATTTCAAGCTTTACCCAATATGTCCAAACTGACTTCAAAGTATTCTTATTTATTTAATTTTTTTAGAGGTTTTTGCTATAGGGCACGTGCGCTCACCAGACAGAGACACAGAAAGCGAGAAATCACCCCCCAGGGGGAGTGGCCATGCCGCAATCCCTTCTCCTCCATTCTCCTCTCGGGATCTTGGGCATGCACACACATGCACCCAGCATGTGTTTTAAGCCACAGGGTCCGGGACGAGAACTGTGGTTGACTACGTGGCAGTCCATTGACATAGCCATTACGCTAACTGCTGGTCCCAAAGTATTCTGAATCACTTGCTTTCCCCTATGAGTTCTCTGAGCTTCTGTCCCTACGCTAGTGTAGATGTTGTTCCTCCATCTTGGCAGCCTTCCTCACACAGCTATCACTGCCTGGGGAAATCACAGCCACCCCTCAAGAACTTAATTCCTCTTTTTTTTTTTTTCTAATTCTCTAAGAATATTTTAGTAATCTGTCTCAAACCCAGTTTGTAGCCTTCTATTATTTTCAGTCTGAAATGTTTTTTATCTAGATCAAGATTTTCCGTCTCAGTCCTGTTGAAATTGGGCAGAATGATTCTTCATTGGAAAGTTATCTGTGATGTGCTGTGCTCTGCAGCGTACTTCTACTCTACTCCTCAGAGGGTTGTAGATACATCCAGAATGTTTCCAAACATAGCAAAAGTCCCCTGGAGGTAGAAGTGAGTTGAGAATGACTCCTTTCCTATTAGACACAGCATGTTATTCAAAAATAGATCAAAAACTAACAAGTCTTTCATCAAAGGAAGTTACTTACAGTCAGTAGCAGTCCATTGAATATATTCTGTTCTCAGTGAATATATATATTTTTAAGTACTTCATTCTGTTTGATGAATTATCTAAGCCTGGACCGCAACCTTTTTGGTTTGCAGACCAAGCTTTTTGAATTAAGTGGAAGTGAAATTTTGACACTCCACACACACACACACACACACACACAATTATATATACACATATATTTGTTTTACTGAGGTAATATTAATAATATCATGAGCATAAAATAGACACATTGAAAATGTGATATCAATGGCTACAAGTATGTTGACATAGTTGTACAACCGTAACTACAATCAATATTAGAACATTTTCATCATCCAAAAAGATACTTCCTTCCCATTAACAATTGCTCTCCATTTCCTTCCAACCCTTTCAGCACTGAAAAACCACTAATAAACTTTCTATCACTAGCTTTTCCTATTCTGAATGTTTCACGAAAATGCAAGATTATACTATCTAGTCTTTTGTGACAAGTTAGAGTTTCTCAGAACTTCATGGTGCATTTCAACATATTTTAATTTAGCTGTCAGGTTGACTGGAGCAAAGATGACGAGCATACTGGGTCTGAAAATGCCAGTCTCCACTCAGCCCACAGAGAGTGCAAATACTATCAATTTTGTATACCCTTGGAGGGGCAGATGAAACAGCTTCTCACATGGATGAGTTGGTTGCAGGATCCATTCCAATGCTTCAAGTATCTTTATAGATGACATTTCTTTCTTGAAACAAAGCATGTTAGCAGTTGGCTCTAGCATGTTTGTCATCATCCCAACCAGAAATTGGCAATTTTCTTCATGTAGGTGCTGACCTCCTGAACAATTCTTTGTATCTCTTCTGACTGCAGGATGGTGCAGTGGAATCCATTTCATTAAAGCCAGCAATTCGTTTTTCACAGTGTGGAAGTCAGTAGGGAATGACCACAGGATTTCCCATTCTTGGCAACACCAACCACACCAACACCAGCAGCAACCATCATGATAGCACAGTCGGCTTGAGATGTGCTGTTTCTTGCATATTTTAGTTATCAATTTCTTATCTGAAGTATAGCTTGCACATATTTTCCTCCATTCTGAGAGTTACCTCTTCACTCTACTCTTTCCCTCTTCACTCTACTCTTTCCTTCACTATATGCATGTTATTTGTTTAATGTGGTCCTTCTCATGCATATTTGGGATTATTGCCTGTGTATTAGGGGTCTTATTTAAGAAATTTTGGCCTACTCCCTGTTTTCAAGATTTTCCCCTGTGTTTCCTAGCAGTAGTTTTATACTATGAGTTTTACATCTAAATCTTCAATCCACATTGAGCTGATTTTTAATAACAAGAGATAAGGGTCCAGTTTCCTTTTTCAGCAGATTGATAACTAGTTTTGTTATCACCATTTGCTAAAAAAACTTTCATTTTTTTCCAGTCATGATGTTTGCCCTCTGTCAAAGATCAATTGGTCTATGATTTGGGGTTTATTTTTGGATATTCTACTCATTCCTTTGGTCTATGTCTGTTTTTGCACCACTAACATGCCGTTTTGATTGTCACAGTTTTGTAGTATATTTTGAGGTCAGATAGGGAGATGACTCCAACTTTATCCTTTTTACACAGTATCACCTTGGCGACTCAAGACCTTTCATGAATCCAGACATATTCAATCAGACATAATCTTGATTTGATTGTCAAATACTGCATGAATACTTAAAAAAAACCATATTGTGTGTGCTATACAGATGTAGAATAATTAAATCTGAATAAAAAAATAAAAATTTTTAAAAATCACTTTTAAAAGAAAGAAAGAAGGATACCTGTAATCATGTTTTTGACAAAGTCTCTGTGTGATGGGACATCAGTGATACTCCCATATATTTGCTGGACTCAAATTTCTTATCTTTATTTTTGGAGAGGTTTTTGCTATAGGACGTGTGCGCTTACCAGAAAGACAGAGAGAGACAGAAAGTGAGAAATCACCCTCCAAGGGTAATGGCCATGCCGCAATCCCTTCTCCTCTATTCTCCTCTCAGGATCTGGGCATGCACACATATGTGCCCGGCACGAGTTTAAGCCACTGGGTCCAGGACTGAATCGCAGTCGACTCCATAGGAGTTCAGTGACATAGCCATTACGCCAACTGCTGGTCCCACAAATTTTGAAAGGGAAATATCAATGGTGAGATCACACTCACATATAGCTTTCAGTTTATTCAAGATCCAAGCATACACAAAGGAGCCCTTTCTCATCTCAGCAGGTTCATTTTCAAATTTTTTGGTGATTTTTTTTTTTTTTTTTTTGTCATTCTCCCTACACTTGTAGATCAGATGGCAAGCAGTGGTGACCTTGCCTGAATTTACATGTCTAATGATAAGAATGTTAATGTGACTCTTCTTTCCCATTTTGGTTTTGAGGTAGAAGTGATTTTTCACACCTGTGTTTGGTGGCAAGTCATTAAAAAAAATCTGCTATTATCAAATATTTTATCCCATCTTAAGCTAGGGATGATCGTAACATTAGGAACCTGTAGGGGGATACTGTCTTTCTGTCTCTCTGCCTTTGTCTCTCATTCATGGTAGAGATAAGTAAACATAAAAATATGTTTAAAATATTAAAATAATGTTTTAGATAAGTCACATCTTATGTCTTCTTCAAGTTAATTATGTGAAGAAAGTTTTACAGGGTTGTCAAGAAGACCAAACACTAAAGACTCCTTTCAAAAACATAACAGCAGAGGACACATCCGCAATGAGAAGTATGACATCCATGCAGAAGCCATTTAACACAGGTATGTACATATGGGTTCAGCACTGAAACCAACAAGTCTCTTCTTTCTTTCCCTCAATCTCCTATAGCTCTACAAACTGGACATTCTTATGAATTAAGCTAATCGTGTGATCTACTTTGATTCTTAATTAGTTTTTTAAAAGTCATGAACTCATAGGCCAGCAGATGGCATAGTGGTTACATCACTGGACTCCCACATGGCTGACCACAGTTCCAATCCTGAACTCAATGGCTTGACTATCATGCAGGATTCATGTGCATGTATGCCCAAGATTCCAGTAGGAAAATGGAGGAGAAGGGATTGTGGTGTGACCTTCTCCCTAAGGGGTGATTTCTCACTTTCCTTCTCACTGTCCCTTTCTCTTTCTTACTCCTCTGAGAGCACACACACCCTAACCAAAAACTTCTAAAAGAAAAATTAGTCACTAACTCCTAGGATGGAACTTTGCTCTGTGCATGTCATTATTTACATAATTTTTCAGAATAATACTTTTGTTATGAAAAAAATTTCAGAAGTCTTTTATTATGTCTTTTCATCTTAATTTATGCAATCATTATAGGGTCTGTTTTTTACCTATTCAATTAAGATCTGCTCTATATTAATACATTTTATAAATTCCAAAAAATATAGAAGTGATGCTAGTGGGGTTGGTAGGTGGTGTGGTGGTTAAGGGAGCTGGACTTCCACATGGCAACTGTGGTTCAAGTCCCAGACCTGGCAGCTTGTTTTCTACCTTTCCCTCTCTCTCTCTCATTCTTTCACTCAGTCCCTCTCTGGTCAAATTAAAATAAATTAATTAAATAAAGTTAAATAAAATAATTTAATGAAAAAGAGAAAAAGACTTTTTAAAAAGTGATGCTTCTTATTTTAAAGTATTTCCAGTAGTTTATGAGAGAAAATACCAACCTAGTTAGGAAATTTCTCTAGACAATTTGTCTTAAATAAAATTCTTCTGTTAGAGGTTATGAGAGAAACTTGTTATCTTTTTTTTTTTAAGAGAGATTTTTACTATAGGGCACACACACTCACCAGAGAGACAGAGACAGAGAGAAAGAAAGCAAGAACTTACCCTTCAAGGGGATGGCTATGCCACAATCCTTTCTCCTCCATTCTCTCAGGATCTTGGGCATGCTTACACATGCTCCCAACATGAGTTTTAAACTGCTGGGTCTGGGACTCAAATCACAATTGACTATATGGGAGTCCAGCAACATAGATATTTCACCATTTGCTGGTTCTGAAATTGGTTATCTTGTTTAAAATCTTTCTTGAAGATTTTTAATATCTTGCATAGGCTATGGGGGATATAAGGAATGTGAAACTCTCTCCAGATCAGGGTTTTTTTTTACAAAGTAGAAATGAATCAGCTTCAGAAAATAAATGTTTGTTGAAGAACTGGAAAGGATTCTTCAGAGTCCCCAGAGCCTTCCTCTCAGGATACAGACTGAGTGATCTCTGGAAATTTCTTTGTCTTCAAGGAAGCCAGAGCAGAACATGCAAAAAGAAATGGTCATGTTGTGGAGAGGACTGTTATTATTTTTCACATGAATTGAAGAACTTTGAAGACAGTAAGAAACTCTGCAAGAAAATGAACTCCATGCTACTTAAGATAGAAGATGTAGAAGAACTGGTGATGTATATTTTATGTCTTTCATATCACACTGGACATGTCTAGCCAATGCTTGCTGGATCATTCTGAATAATAATACTAGATCATCTTAGCACAGTTTGCAGTTGTAAGTTGATGTCAAAGTTAGAAATAAAAATAGGAATAATATTATACTTTCATTTAGGTCATCTAATTCATCCCCAATTAGCATTTCCACAGGATAGCATATGGAAATAAAGATTGAGTAAGTAGAAAGAAATTATCCTTAAAATAGATCATGTTCTATAAAGAAAACTTATATGTCTCATAGTGAGCATTTTGTAAAAGTTATTTTTCAATCTCTCTGAGAAAAGTTGCTATGTCTTTAATAACATCAAGAAAATGCAGGATTAACATTGAGAGTGTTAGAAGGAAAAGTTAAAAGAATATAAAATTAAATAATAATTCTACTCCATACTAGCTTGGAACTTATAATAGTGTCCAAAGGAATCTAATCTAAAAATTTCACTATCTTTGTGACTTGACTTAGAATATGCAAGTAATTTAATATTATTCTACAAAAATAACTAATATATCCTAACATTCTAGGTTAAGGACCATCTTTTTCTTTTCTTTTCTTTTTTTTTTTTTTGAGAGATATTTTTGCTATAGGGTATGTGTTCTCACTGTAGACATAGAGAGGGACAGGAATACAGAAAGCAAGAAATCACCCCCCAGGGAGATGGGCATGCCACAATCCCTTCTCCTCCATTTTCCTCTAGGGATTTTAGGCATGTACAGAGAAGCACCCAGTGTGAGTTTCAAGTCACTTTGTCTGGGACTAGAATCATTGTCAGCCATGTGGGAGCCTCGCAACATAACCATTATGCCATTTGCTGGTCCCAAAAACCTTCTTTTAATATATTATCATTAATACTAATGATTTTTTTTTAAAGAGAGATTTTTGTTATAGGGCACGTGCACTTGCTGGAGAGACAGAGAAAGATGGAGAGACAGAAAATGAGAAATCACCCCCATGGGGATGACCATACCATAATCCCTTCTTCTCCATTCTCCTCTTGGAATTTTAGGCATGCATGCACACATACCGAGTGTGAGCTTTAAGTCACCAGGTCTAGAACTTGAACTGCTGCAGACTATGTGGGAGTCCAGTGACCTAGCCATTATGCCATCTGCTGGTCCCAATATTCATGATTAATAAACATGAAGAATCACTTTGTTTTTTGTATCAGAGCAATCATCCATTCACTTGACTTTCAATACTCAGAAATAGCAGTCGTAAAAATATTACTTCTAAAACATCAAGAAAAAATAAAAGTCAGGGCCAAAAAGAATACATTTGTATAGTCTGAAATAACCTCCTTTTTATTGATTGATTTTTTAGAGGTTTTTGCTATAGGGCGTGTGTGTTTGCCAGAAAGAGAGAGAAAGAGATAGAAAGCGAGAAATCACCCCCCAGGAGGGATAGCCACACCGCAATCCCTTCTCCTCCATTCTCCTCTCGGGATCTTGGGCACACACGCACACACACCCGGCGTGAGTTTAAGCCACTGGGTCCAGGACTTGAACCTCGGTTGACTACATGGGAGTCCAGCGACATAGCCCTTACGCTAACTACTGGTCCCATAATAACCTCCTTCTTAGTCTCTTAGGAAATTGTAATTGTTATTAATGGGATAAATAAAACATATACTACCTTGTTTATAAAATAAGTTAAAGTTCATGTATGGAAATATACTGTAAAATAGCCAGGTCAACATAAAATAATAATCATATTTTAGTCAGGATGTTTCTTGTAATCCTCTTAGATAAGAACCATGGAATTGATATGGTGACAGAATTATTAGTAATATTTTTATGTAACTATATTTATACCATCCATAATTACTACAGAAACATTAAAGAAGAGAGATAAAGCCATGCACTTTTTTTGTGGGAGGGTCTGTATTTTATCTTAATTGGTACCATTATTGTATTTCTAGAATTAGAAATAATTAAGAAAATTGTAAAATCTCTTGTATTCAGTAACCTTTATATTTATTTATCAACTGATAATTTATCTTTAGACAGAAGACATCTTAACCTGAGACCAGTAGATATAAAGACTCCAAGAGCAAGTTCCAGAAAGCTCTAAGCTTTCTTAGAGACTATCTTTATTTAAAAAATAAAATGGCCATCTGTGGAAACCCTGAACATAAATGATAAATCTTATGTCTTGATACATATACATGTTTTTTCAAGAGACAGAGAATCTAAACTTCCAACATACTCAAAATGAAATAGGGACCAAAAACAGTTTCAAAGAGAGAGAGATAGAGAGAGAGAGAGAGAGAGAGAGAGAGAAAGAAATTAAGAAAACTGCATACAATGTCTCTCCTTCATAGCCTGGCAAAATCGTGTGCTCGTCGAGAGATACAGAGAGAGAGAGAGTGAGATGGACTCGATGCCGCAATCCTCCAGCCTCCATAGGTTTTTGCCATAGGGCGGGTATGTCCCCACTTAACATATACTGAATGTCTGCACTCTATGACTGAAACTGATTGACTAATGGCTCTACAAACACAAGAGATTGGTGTGACTGTCAGATGAGGTGTATGTGGAGGAGTGGGGCCTAACGAAGGATATTTGGAGAAGGGACACGGAGGTAGATCATTGACGGGATGAGGAAGTGTGGTGTTACCGGTTGAAGATATTTTGATCAATGGGACTGGGGAGAAATGTTCACATATTGAAATGCTCACATTGTAAGCTAAACAATGCAATTGAATGTATATACAAAAAAAAGAAATAAAATTAAAAAATGAAAAAAAGAAAACTGCAGTTGAAAATAAAATCAGAATGGGGAAATAACATCTACAGTATGAAAGTCTCAAATTAAATCCCTTTTCACACATTACTTGTGTATCAGAATAACCTTGAGCACCAATTTGCACACTTGGGAAAGACAAGGAGTAAGTAAGAAAACTCGCTCATTTTCTCCCCTATGTATTTATGGTGAGCATCAGATAGTACATATGCATGGGTTCCTAAAACTCATCGACGGATATCAATGACTTATACTTGAATAAATGATTGTAGTCATCCACCCGGCTATGTAAACAACTCATCTGATGGGGGAAAAGACTGCTTCTTCAAGATGCCTATTTAATAAAAAATGAACATAGAACTGTGGAACCAAAAATATAGTGTTGGCAGAATCTCAATGTTATCACTCCTATATCTGAAAATACTGACCAGACTTTGCTCAGAACTTGTCTTTGAGCCATAGAAGAAGTTTAAAAAAAAAATAAGAGATTTCAGTCCTGCTTTTAAAGAAACATAGCTATACTAAGAAAGATTTACATTAGCTCTCATTTATTTCTCTATAGCTATTTATTTTACCAGCTAGTACGGGAGCTCACCAGGGAGAGGAAGAGACAGAGAGGCCCAGAGAGACAAAGTCAGAAAGAGGGAGAGGGAGTTAGCACTGCTCAATGAGGTGTGGTCATGCCACAGTCCTTCTCCATTTCTCCATTCTGTTGGGATTTGGGGCACACATGCCCACATACCTGGAGTGCTGCTTTAGCTGCCAGGGTTAGATTTTCAACCCCATTGTCTTCCCTGAGAGAGTTGGCTCCCTTAACCACTAGGCCACAGGAATGGCCCTATTCCTCTATATAATGTAATATCAGTGACTGATATTTTTATTTTGTAACTGCAACAAAGGGAGTGTAAAGTGAGTCTTTTTTTTCATATTGATAATAAAAATATCACTAAGAGGGTTGAACTTAATGTCAAAAACATAAAGAGATTTTTACTCATAGAATAAACATTCTTTTGTTACAGAATTTCATTAAAAGTCAAATATCTTATTTCTATTGGATTGGATTGTCCCGTAAAGGAACCAACCATCCCTGGACCTGGGAAGATAACTCAAAACCCTTTCACAAAATGTAAGTTTTGGGTATTGATAATACCCAATGGGTTCTATAATTACAGATTCTGGTTTAGAGTTCTAAGAACACATAGAGATAAATACGGATATCTACATATACATCTGACTAAATCACATATATGCAAGCATATCTATACATACATACACACACACACATACACACATGTAAATATCTGAAGGTCCTCTAAGCTCAACTATAGAGATGAGCACCTGGAGTAAAAAGGAGGCGTTCAACTTCACTTCTATGTCTATTTCACATACAGCAATGTAGTTATGCTCAGAGCACCAAGACATCATTTCTAAAAGGCAAGAAATATATAGCACCTTAAATTTAGACAAGTATTACCCCTTAGGTCTACATTAGTGAATGTAAATTTTACTGTATTTATTTCCTTTAGATTTACTTTAAGTAATTGGAAAGAGTCTAATAGCGGAAATTGTGGAAGTCTAACAGCAACAAAGATGGATGCTTCTGACTGCTCCAGACCCATGTTCTACATTTGTGAGAGGAAAATCACTTGTCCTGCGACTTAATGATGAAAAAAAAATAACACCAACAATGCAGAATTCAGTTTTTTTTTCTTTATAACAACACAGATTATTGGAAGGTCCTGAATCTCTTTTCTCTTTTGGACTATCTTTGCTATCTTATGGACTGTAGCTATATCTTAGCTTTTTGTTGAGCAGAATCTGAAATATTTTATGTATTAGAATGAGGTCCAGCAGACCAGCACTCCTGCCTTTTCACAAAAGTGTGAGATCACACTATTTACAAGCACGTGTTGGAGTGAGAGTGGCAGCACTTCTGATGAGGACTGGAAGCACAGTTCTCTATGTGCTCTTTCTGCATTGCACAGAGATTTCTAGGTACTTCTGGAAACTTCAGTCACTGGCTGGCACCTTTTGTCAGGGAATGAATGCCAAGAATAATTAATCACTCTTCCATATACCTTGTATTGCATTGCTGTGTAATTCCTAATGTTAAGAAAGACAGTATATTCTACTAGAAATAGAATAGTATGTTAAGTCTGAGTTTGAAAACTTTACCATGTTTGTCCTTCCTGGCAAGTCCAGACTTCTGAGCTGTAGTGTTCTTATTGGTAAATAACTTCTAGATTGTTTTGCAATAGGGTGTACCATTGTGTATTCCCACCAGCAATGTGTGAAATGCCATTTAACTCCATTCTTTCAACTTTGAATCTATTACATTATTTTGGGAACCATATTAATAATTGTATTATATAATAAAACAATGGTTTTAATTTGTGTTCTTTAATGAATAAATTATATTGACTATCTTTTCATGTTTTGGTTAGCCATATTTAGATGTTATTTATTCAAATATTTGACCATTTTTATTGCATTGTTTTCTTTTTTTCTTGCTATTTACTTATGAGAGTTCCTTATAGATCATGAACATACTACTTTATCAGCCATGTGCTTTATAAATATTGTCCCCCAGTCTTATATTCATAGCTTTCATTCTCTGAAGAGTATCTTTAAAGAACAGAAGTTTTTAATTTGATAAATTACAATGAATCAATTTTTTCATTCATTATGCTTTTTCCTTTGAGAAGTCTTCACTTAATCTAAGATTAACTTTTTCTTCTATTTTTTTCTGAAAATTTTAAGTCCAAGAACTGGGTTTGGGTGGATCTTGGTATTGGAGATGGGGGCTGGAAAACTGCTGTCTAGAGATCTAGTTAGACAAGAGTCGATGCACAGGATGGGATGGGTTAAGCCAGAGCCCCTGGTTATCTTCCTTCCTGCCTTCTGGTTCTCCCCATTTTCTCTCCCAGATAAGCAATTAAGCTTCTATCCCTTGGGGCTCTCCTCTTGACTCCTACTTCTAAGAGCTGGGTCAGGTTTACACCTTCAGCCTGGTCCCAATTTAAGTTAGATTACCAGGAGATTTAGCAAAAAGGTAAAAACCTAAACTATGACTGCATCTTCCAGCTAGAGCTTTCACATAGTCCATAGGCAGATGCTTTGTAAAACTTGCTGGGCTCCACCCTCCTGGCTAGACTCACCTTTCCTTACATGGGGAAAAAAAAATCTATTGATGTTTATTTTCTCTTCCTAATGCAGCATCTTTCTCATAGATCAGAAGAGATATAGGAAAATTCCTAGATATCTTAGAAAAGTGCTGTAATTAATTTGGCAATTTACCTTAACCTTTTATTTAATTTAAAAACACAAACAGAAAAGAGTGAATTGCCTGTGGCCATAGCCACCCGGGTCACTCCTGTTAATTCTGAAGACTGGGAACTTAGGTTTCACGGAGGGCAGGATCTAGAAAAGTCCAGACCAGAGCCTCTGCCTCAGAAGACTAAAGATTTCCAATGTGGGAGGTGGACTGGAAAAGACAATGCCTATGACTGGCATCCTTCTGTCCCCACTGGGGTCTGTCTCCAACTTGGAGGAGGTGGCCGCTGGAAATGGAAATGTCCCGAACTTCAAAGGAATCCCAGACTTTTGAGTCCACATGGACCTCTAAAGTTGAGGATTGATAGGGCCCGAGACCCCAACAGCTCCCCTGGAACATCTAAAACTCTCACTGTCCAGTCTCAGGTAACCCATAAAGTGACAAATAAGAATTTGTTTTTGAGATACTAATTTTTTTCTAAATCAGAGGTTAAGATTGTTTCCAAAAGTAATCTTATAAGAAGAGAAATACAAGGAAAAATAATAGTAAGTAGGAAAGAGAGAAAAGAATTATGGAGATAATTTTATAAAGAGATTTTATTGGGTTGTTGGGAAAGTCATGACTTATTTTTGTATAGAAAAACAGACTAATATATTGACTTTTCCAACAGCCTAATATATATATATATATATATATATATATATATATATATATATAGCGAGTTGATTTAAATTTTGAGAAAATGTTTTCTGTATTAAAAGACAATTTCTGGAACCAGCAGTTAGCATAATGGCTATGTTGCTGAACTCCTGGTTCAAGTCCTGTACCCGGTGGCTTGAACTCAGGCTGGGCACGTGTGTGTGCATGCCCAAGATCCCAAGAGGAGAATGGAGGAGAAGAGATTGTGGCATGGCCATCCCCTCTGGGGGGGGGATTTCTCGCTTTCTGTCCCTCTGTCTCTCTGTTTTTCTGGCAAGCGCACGTGCCCTATAGACAATTTCTTATCCGAATCGGCTCTCCATATTCAAAAAAGCTCCAAAAGCTCATGCGGGGACAGAAGTGGCCTTGGATGACCTCCTTCAAGCTGCCACTACTGCCTAATGGTTAGAGCTGCCAGGGGATTCCTCCAACTGCTGGTTCACAAAACCCCTACTTTGCCTGTCATTGTTTCTTTGTTGTGCCGTATTGTCCTTACCCTCTATTAAGCTGAGATATTCTTATAAATATTAACACCACATTATGTTGGGAGGGAGTGCTACTTCACAAAACCCACGACCTATTCAGTCTCTCACTGGGGCTACTTTGACAAATACCCTAGGAGTTTAAGGAGAAGAGAGCAGAAATCAAGACCTTCAGCCTATTATCTCTTCACATTTTAACCTGCCTTTCTAATACTGGCCTGTTCTTTTACTGTGGCTCCTTTACTTACCAATGCTAACCTACTAACTGGACTGGGATATGCACCTTGGTCTACATCCCTTCACTCTTTTAGGACTCTTTCCTTTGACCTTCGACAAACCCTGAATGAAATATCCCAAAGTCTCTTCCAGATTTAAGACAAGTAGACTCCATGTCCGTGGTAACTCTCTAACCTAGACCTCCTCACAGCGGAAAATGGGGGTCTCTGCCTCTGTATGGAAGAACAATACTACTTTCATCTTTCTCGTTGCATTATATATCGGTTGCCCCCACTATAACTCTTCTCAGTATCTGCAGGACCTCCCCTCCTAAAAATGATAAACCACTTCATCTGAGACACTATCCAATGATTGGCCCCAAAACAGGCTGAAAACATCTTGCTGCTCCAGAGGATATGATATTCACACCTGCCTCCAGAAGACCCACACCCTTCCTTATTACCCTAAAGGTCAACACCCCTTCTCAGCTTGAAGCAGCTCCAGAAGACTGATCACCTTCCATAACTCCTTGTCCCATCCTCTCCCCTCCCCATGTTTGTTTTTTTTTGTTTGTTTGTTTGCTTGTTTTTTTTTAATAAAAGATAAAAGCTGGAAATGTTAGAATGACCCCTGAATGGCCTTCAGGTATTTTCCCATCAGAAAATAAAAAGACAGTTGTAGCAACCTTTGGCCAGAATCCTCCAGCCAGAGCCTTCCCTTACTGGTAGCCAACACCTTTAGATAGGCTGATAAGGAGACAGTGGCAAGAAAGCTAATCAAAGTACCCACCATTCTTATAACCTTATCCTTCCATCACTCCCACATAAATATATCATGTCTCCTCACTAGAGTGGGTTGAATCACCTTGGGCTTTAGACTTCTAGGTGTTCTTTTTCTCAGTAAACTTTCATTTTTCTCTTGATAAAAAAAAGAAGAGCTCTAAGTGTACATTAAATTTTATATCGGACCTAGCAGAAGGCATAGCGATTACATTGCTGGACTCCCACATGGCTAATTGCATTTCAAGTCCTGGACCTGGTGGCTAGAAAATCATGCTGTATATGTGTGCATGCATGTCCAAGATCCTGGGAGAATATAGGAGAAGGGATTGCAGCATGGCCATTTCCTCTACGGGGTAATTTGGCTTGAAACTCATATTGGATACATATACTTGCATGGCCAAGAACCCAGGAGGAGAATGGAGGAGAATGTATTGTGAAGTGGCCATCACCACTCCAGGGAGTGATTTCTCACTTTTATTCTCTGTCTCTCTATCTCTGTGTCTCCAGCAATTGCATGTGCCCTATAGCAAAAATCTAAATAAATAAATAAATATAATGTGAGTTTCCCACCTCACTTTTTAAAAATATATTTTGAGTTGTTATTTCTTTTACAAAATAAAATTCTACAAAATGATCAGATCCTGATTTGTAATTCTATTCTCCAATAAAAGAGACCAGGAATCCTTAAAGAAATGGTAGATTTCAAGACAGGGGAGGCAAATCTATAAGATGAGCCTGAGAATTTTGTGGTGCCAGGAAGAAGAGAAATGGTTAAAATTATGAGAAATGTCTAAAGTTTACAGGAGTCAGATAAAAGAATCCTGAGTGGGGAAACCTGGCAGGGGCACAGGTGGAATGCAACTGAACCCAAATGGAAAATTTTGTAAGTCACATACCATGAACTGGGTACTCTGGGCTCAAATGTCTGTTACTATAATCTGGGTGGGCAGAGACTGTGCTTGGATCACAGCATGGAGCTACTATTGGGAATACCTATCTATTTCATGGAAGAAATAAAGGAAGAACTTTTAAAACTAATAATTCCTAAGAACCAAAGATGGGACAAATTAAAGCAGATATAAGTAAATCTATATTGAAGGATAACCAAAGGTATAAAACAAATAACCACAGTAGTATTAAAATTATTGAAAAAATAAATAAATGAGGAGATAAGACAATTCTCCCATACAGAAATATTCAAAATACATAATATAGCCACTGTTGCTCGAAAGGTGTGGGGAATAACTCTCTACTCCTTTAACATTTAGTGTGCATAGTGATTTCAATTCGAATATTATGACATAAATGTGGAGGGAATAAAAAATCATTTTAGGGTAGAAAAATCTGGAAAACACTACCTCAATAAAGTGATCAAAGTTATCCACAATTATATATCATAATGATAGTATGTACCTTTGATGTGGTGTGATGAAATGGCACACTACCTCAGGTTCCTTTAAAAATATCAGTTTTGAATGAAAATTTCAAGTATTATTCATTTGTTTTGCTATGGCAGCCATAAGAAAGCACCCCAGACTTCTGCTTGAACTGTCCACCAATACTATTTTATCCATCAAAGCAGTTTTTCAGAAAAGAATGAAAAATAGTATTTTCAGAAAAACAAAAACTAAAGGAGTTTATCATCAGTAGTCCTGCCAGGATTTCTCTGATATAAAAATAAGGCAAGGACATCATGAGAAAAGAAAGCTACAAGCCATACGCCAACTGCTGGTCCCTGGCTTTAAGTTTTAAGCAAAGTTCCTTAGTATTTCTTTGATTTAAGTTAAAACCGCTTTTCTTGAAATTACCAGCTGAACTTGCTATTGAAAGTACTTAGATTATTTAGGAAATTGTGTGATCAATACAATGTGGGGGGAAAAGGAATGGAAGACAACTGTAGACACCAGAGATAGTGTGAGAAGAGGGTGGGAAAGGACCGAGGGTCAGAAATAGGGGTAAAAAAATATATATATATACATTATATATATATATATATATATATAATATATATATATATTATATATTTTATATATATATGAAACTAGAAATGGAAAATTTTTGACGATAAAAATGAATGATTATGCCACTATGCAGTATATTCTGGATGGGAAATTACATTTCATATGCTGTGATGATACTTAGGGAATGATTGTAAATTAATTAAGTTTTAAAAAAAGTTTCAGATAAAAAAACCCTAAAACTGTTTTCCTTGAAAGTTAAAAAAAAAAAAAAAAGCAATAAAAGTACCTATTTGATGACTGCAGTAAGATATATGGCCCCAGCTGGGTGCTACTTTATAGTATGTTTATTCTACTCACTGAGGTTCATGCCTAAAGTCAGACTTGTGTTCATGGATACGTATATATCAGCTGTGCTTGCTATTCAAAATATTTAGATTAAGATCTTTAGTGAATCAATAAAATGTGGGGGGGAAAAAGGCCTAGGAAGCAAACATGAATACCAGAGACAGTGTGGGAGAAGAATGGGAGATGACAGAGGGTGAGAGATAAGGAATCAAGGATGGGAAAAGAAGCAAAATATACAGGAAACAAGAAATGGAAAATTATTTGTTGATGATAACACATATGTTGATGTGCTTGACTGACCCAGTATACAGTGTATTATGGATGGAAAATCTCATTTTGTATGCTGTAATGATGTACAGCAAATGAATGCAAATAAATAAATTTAAATTAAAAAATCATAAAAAAAGAAGGCTACTAGCCAATGTTTTTGATAAACAGAAATGCCAAAAACCCAACAAAATGCTAGTTAACAACACATTAAGAGAATCATACACTATGATAAATTGTAATTTACTCCCAGGATCAAAAGATGATTAAATGTGCACAATAGTTGAACAGTAGTTTAATACAAGCTAAAGTAACAAAAACAAATACAACAACCTCAACACAAAAATCACAAGACATACAAATAAAGGGAACTAATTCTAAGGAAGATAATCAATTGAGAGAAACTGTTACTGAGGAAGCATAAATTGACTTAATAGAAAATAAATTTGAAACAATTGTCAGAAATATATTAAAAATCCAAAGGTAAACATCAACAAGAAACTAAAGGAAATCAAGAGAAAATGCATAAGAACATGAGAACATAAACAAAGAAATAAAAATTATAAAATAAAAATTATGGAAGTAAAATAGAAAATGCACTAGAGAAATAGGAATGTAGAGACGACAGGCAGAAGAAAGAATGGAACAGGACAATTGAAATCTTACTATTAGGAACAAAAAGAATGAATGAAAGTGACAAGAGTTTAGGATAACAGTAAGTGAGTAAAGATATGCAATATGAGAGTCCCAGAAAGAGATGAAGGGAGAGAGAGAGAAAGAGAGAGAGAAAGTTAAAAGAGAAGTGGAAATATTATTTGAAGAAAGTGTGGCTGAAATTTTCACAACTCTTACCAATTTACAACTACAAAAGCTCAAGAAACTGAATAAATTCATAAATCTTCCACATGAAGACACTATCATTACACTTGAAAGACAAAGAGAAATTGTGAAGTAAAAAGATTATCAATCAATTATTATAATCAGAAACCTTGGAAGCCAGAAATCTTGAAAAAAAAATAAATCTGTCAACCCAGAATTATACATATAACAATATAAACTCTGTTCAGTTTTACTCATTCTTTTTTTCTTTTGGTCCTCAGACTATAATTTCAATTGTCCTGCTTTTGTGTTCATTAATTCTTTCTTCTGCCTGTCATCTGTACTGTCATCTCTGCCTGAATCCTCTCTCTATTATAGTTCTATAAGAGAAAGAAATAGAGAAGAGGGGATTGCAACTTGACCACGTTCCATGGGAGTGATTTCTCGCTTTTCCTCTCCATCATTCTCTGGTGAGCACATGCACCATCAGGCAAAATTTTAAAAAGGGAGAAGAAAAGAAAGAAAGAAAGGCCCTCACTATCAGGAAAAAAACAAACAAATAAACAAACAAACAAACAAAACACTATAATACCTTTTGTCAGAGAGTCTCATAAGGTAAAAACCTAAATATTTTACAAACATTTGTTAGAATTAATGTAAAAATTCAATAAGATACAACATTAATATTCCAAAATCAGACGTGTGTCTACTCACAAACAAGATACAATTGAAAAATAGATCTGAGAAAACACTACCATTTAGAATAATATAAAAAAGATAAAAATATTTAAAATTAAATACAAAAAAAAAAATCAACTACCTTCAACCAAGAAGGTTGAAAACTGTAAGACACTATAAGTCTTGGCTTGGTGGCACAATTGGTAGCAATTTGAACTGCATGTGATGCTAGAAGTTGTGTGGCTGTCCTTGGGTTTGGAATCTGAAGTTAAAATAAAGAGGTACCAAGTGTATGAGTTGATGCCCCAAATCTTGATGAGCTAGAGGACTTGGGAAAGGAGATTGTTACATTAGGAGACATTGTCAATGGTGCTTCTCTTTTTCTATCTCTGTCTCTCTTTCCCTCTCTCTTTTTCTCATGCACATCCATGTGCTGTCTATAATGAATAAGATAAAAAAAATTATGAAATTTAAGAAGACATAAGAGAAAATACATTTCATGTTTTAGGATTAGAAGACGCAATATAATTCAGATGACAGTACAACTCAAAATAGTCTAAAACTTTGATACAATTCCTACCAAAATCCTGACTGCATTATTTTTGGAAATGGAAAAAAAAATATGTGAAATTATATATGGAACCTCAAGGGACCTCATATAGTCAAAACAAAATGGGAGAAGTCATATTTCCTAATTGAAAGCTTAATATTTTTATAAAGCTGTTCAAAAGGGTAGCACTTGCATATGGAGATACATAAGACTAAACGAAATAGAAAACCTAGAAATAATTAATTTACAATAAGGGTGCCAGGCTGTGGAGAAAGAATAGCCTTTCAGCAAATGAAAATGGTGCTAAGAAAACTGAATATGCACAAAGAAAAGAATGAAGTTGGACTGCCACTTTACACTGTTTACAAAATTTAAATCAAAGTGGATTAAAGTCATCGATGTAAGAATTAAGACCATCAAATTAATAGGAGAAAAGCTTCAGAACATTGTATTGATGGGGCTGGCAGGAGGCATGGCTGTTGAAGATGATGGCTCCTACTTGACCAACCACGGCTCGAGTCCTGGACCTGAAGACTTGCTTTCTCACTTTCCCTCTCTCTCTCTTTCACTCCTTTTCTCACTCTCACTCTGTCCCTCTCTGGTTAAATGAAAAATAAATAAATAAATAAATAAATAAATAAATAAAGTTAAATAAAATAATTCTTAAACAAACAAAACAAAACATTGTGTGACAATGATTTGTTGGATACAACGTCCAAAAAAGGGCAGTAGAGACCAGCAGGTGGCATGTTGCTTAAGGCTGCTAGATTCCAACACGACAGACTGTGGTGTGCATCCCATATCTGGTGGCTTGAAAATCATGTCGGGCATGTGTGCATGTGTGCTCCAAATCCTGAAGGAGCAGGGATTGTAGTGTAGCCATCCTTCATTCAGAATGTCATTTTTCACGTTCTTTCTTTCTGTCTCTTTCCTCTCCAGTGAGCACATGCACCCTATGTCAATAACCTGGAAAAGAAAAGAGGGGAGTGTAATAAAAAAAGATAGATTGGACTTCATCAAACTGTTAAACTTATGTACATACAAAGAAATATTTGCAAATTATATATTCAATATTAGCATGAAGAATATACTGTGTCTACAATATAAAAACAAAAACCAAGCAACAAAATTAAAAAATAGAGAGCTTGCATACATTTCTCCAAAAAAGATATATAAATTTCCAATAAGTACAAGAGAAGATACTTAAAATCATTAGTCATTAGAAAAATGCAAATCAAAACCATATACCCGTTAAGATGGTTATTGTATAAATTCAGAAAAAAAATTCTGGCTACCATCAGGAGTAATTGGAACTCTGATACATTGATGGTAGAAATGTACAATTGTGTAACTACTACTAAAAATGAATTGGACGTTCTTTTAAAAATTAAGCATATAATTACATGATCAAGCAATTCTCTGAGGTATATACAAAAAAAACTAAAAATAAAAATGAAAAAAACTCATGCTCCACACCAATATTCACAATAAATTATTCACAATAGTCAAAAGGTGGAAAATTCCTAAGTGCCTATCAACAGTATAACATTTTTATGAATAAATAAAAAATGTGGTATGTACATACAATGGAATATTATTCAGCTAAAAAGCAAATGAAATTCTCACTAATGCAACAGCATGGATGTGCCTTGAAAACATTATGCTAAGCAAAGTTGTCATACACAAAAGTAGCAATATTGTCTGATCCCAGTTTATATGGGATCCCTAGAGTAGTCAAATTCATAGAGACAAAAATTAGAATAGAGGTTACCAGGGACTTGGGGGAGAGGAAATGAGAGCAACTGATATAGAATATCTACTTGGGGTGGTAAAATTGTAAAGTGGTGTTAGTTGCACAAAATATTAATGTACTTAACACTACTGTATTAGATGGTTAAGAGTACGAAGTGGTAGACCAAGGGATGGCATGGAGGTTAAGGTGGCTGGATCCCACACGTCTGACTGAGCAGTTTGAGTCTTGGACCCAGTGACTTCAGAATCACTACCAGAAACTGTCATGTGTGCCCAAAATCACTAGAGGAACCTGAAAGAGAAGGGATTGTGGTGTGACCAACCCCAAAGGGAAGAGATTTATCTCTTTCACTCTATATCTGACAAGTGCACACCACCTTAAAAAAATTCAGTTTGAAGTGGAGAATTTTATATTTTGTAGGTTTCCATAATAAAAATGACTTATGGCTCATGGAAACCATGATGAGTCTTAAATACATTTTACTAAACAGTAGGATACATACTGTTTGGCTCCATTCACAAGCAATTCTGCAAAAGAAAAACTACACAAGGACAGAAAGACTAGAGGGTACCAGTGATTAGTGAAGGTGGAAGTGACTACTTACAAAGGGGAGACACAGAGAAATTTTAGGAAGAAATTATTCAAGGCAAGCCTATGGCCTAGTGATGAAGGGAGCCAGATGACACATGACCTGCCACCCAGTTCAAATATCAGTCCTGGCAGCCTGAAAAACACAGCTGTGAATGTGCATGTGTGTCCCGATTCGTAACTGGATGGTAAAATGGAGTGAACGGAATTGCAGGTGACCACACCCCATTAGGGATGCTTTCTCCTTTTCCCTCACTTTATGTCTCCCTGACTCTCTCTGATAATTTCAGAAATCCTCTGGTAAATTAAACAAATATACATTTGGTATCATTCAGATGTATTGAATATATAACTATACATTTGTTGAAGTTTATAGAATTATTTTTCATAAATAATGAAATCAATGTAGACTTAAATAAATGAAAAACCAGCAATCAAGATGTCTATGGAACTCAGGGTAAAATGCAGACTCTGAGGAACCATCTAACTGAGTTTCAAAGGTGCAGCACAACTCTGCTGAGGGGCCTGGGAAAAACAGGAGCTGAATCTAGTAATTTTGGAAAGTAGTGTTTTCACAGGAAATTATAAGATCATAAAGACTACTCTGGGTAGCTCATATTTTTTTTCTTTGGAGAGATTTTTCATATAGTGTGCTCACCAGAGAGAGAGACAGAAATCAAGAAATCACCTCTCCCCCTGCAGATGGAAGGCCACGCCATAATCCCTTCTCCATGCTCCTCTGGAATTTTGGGCACACATGTACAAGTACCCAGTGTGAGTTCTAAGTTTCCAGGTCCAGGACTCAAACCACTGTCAACTACATGGGAGTCCAGTAACATAATCATTATGCCATCTGCTGGTCCTGGTAGTCCATTTATTTCTCTTAGTGGTATGGCTTAAAACTTCTGAAATGGGTTTACGTGGACACTTTGGAATGAACACATTCATAAGCAGTAGTTGGTGAAAGATAAGTTTCACAGTTTCAGAAAGGGAAGCAACAAAAGGAAGCTAGAATGAACCCTCTGTTACTGGATTAGAGTCAGAGACATCCCTATGAAGTCATGTTTAGCTTCATTTACATCTGGAAGGAGAGATTCATAAAAACTACACATATGCACATATGAGCATGGCTTCATGTGTTACTGCCTACTTAGTAAACCTAGAAGAAGTGGAACTCCAGAAGCTACAAAAACACCCTACATGCAGAGTTTCATTTCTAATACCACCTACCAGGAAAGGGACTAGCACTCTTTAGAGAAAGAAGTGATTTGAAGATGGAGGGCAAAGACCAGTCAGAGTATCTGACAGGGCCGAGTAAGAAAGTATTCCCAAAGAAGTCAGAACATGTCAAAGACATACAGATGCTAAGCTGACAGAGCTCCCAAGTGCCAAACTTCATACATTTTGGGGATAAACTACAATAGTTTTGTATTGTCATACAAAGTATAAAATGAATCTCTGTGGACGAGCAGGTGGTGTGATCGTTAAGGTGCTGGACTACCACATAGCTGATCACAGTTCAAGTCATAGAACTGAAGGCTTGAAAATCACACCAGGTGTGTATATGTGTATGTCCCAAATCTCAGGAGAATAAAGAAGGGATAATGGCATGACTATCATCCCCGAGGGCATGATCACTCACTTTCCCTCTCACTGACCATCTCTGTCTCATTGTGCACATATGCACAATGGCAAAATAAAAGTATATATATATATATATATATATATATATATATATATATTATACACACACACTCACACACACAGATATATATAATTATTGTTATGACAAATTTTGAATACTGTATCTCTGGGAGATAGAGCCTAATCCCACCCAGAGTGGGCAGGACTAGAGACTTTATTCTGAAAAACGGAGTATAAAAAGAGGAAGTGGAATCTTTGCAGTGGAGAATCTGACAAAATCTAACTTAACCAAGCCTAAAGCTAATATGATGCCATATAGATGGGGCTGGCAGGTGGCATGGTGATTAAGGACACTGGACATTAACATATGGCTTATTGTGGTTCGAGTCCCAGACCTGGCGGTTTGCTTTCTCACTTTCTCTCTCTCTTACTTTCTTTCTTATGCACACATGTGCATGTGCTCTATCCCTCTCTGATCAAAATTAAAATAAGTAAATAAATAAATAAAGTTAAATAAAATAATTCTTTTTAAAACATTATATTCCTGATGCTAAGATTTTCTTTAAACACATTTCAATGTTCTAAAGTACAAACTTTCAAACTAAAGATTATTTTCGCATTAGTGCTAAAGCTTAAACTTTTTAATTTGTATTTTTCGAGTAATTTTTGAGATAGGGTACATATAGTTGCAGAGAGAAAGACAGAAATTAAGAAGTCACCCCCAGGGAAGATGGTTATGCCACAATTCCTTCTCCTCCAGTCTACTCTTTTTCTTAATTATTTAATTTAAATTTTTTGAGAGGTTTTTGCTATAGGGCACGTGTGCTCGCCAGACAGAGAGAGACAGAGAGACAGAAAGCGCGAAATCACCCCCCAGGGGGTATGACCATGCCGCAACCCCTTCTCCTCCATTCTCCTCTTGTGATCCTGGGCACACATGCACATGCGCCTGGCATGAGTTTAAGCCACCGGGTCCGAGACTCAAACCACGGTCGACCACATGGGAGTCCATCGACATAGCCATTATGCTAACTGCTGGTCCCTGGTAGTTCTGTTGTTTTTGAGGAGGCTCCATATTGTTTTCCACAGAGGTTATACTAATTTACATTCTCACAACAGTGTAAGAGTGTTCCCTTTTCATCACAGCCTCTCTAGCACTTGTTATTCATTATTATATTTTCACCCATGCGATTCTAACTGGGGTTAAGTGGTATCTCTTTGTGGTTTTAATTTACATTTCCATTATGACAGGAGACGTTAAACATTTTCATATCCCTCTTGTCTATTCATAAGTCTTCCTTGGAGAGCTGTCTATTCAATAAATTTGCTTATTTTAAAATTGGATTATTACTATTTTTTAAATAGGTGAGCTGGCTGAGTTTTCTATGCATCCTGGTTATCATTCCCTTGTCTGCGGAATAATTTGCAAATATTTTCTCCCATTTCAAGGGTTGTCTTTTCACTCTAACAGTTGTACCCCTTGCTGAGGAAGCTTTTTAGGTTGATGTAATCTCACTTGCCTGTTTTGGGATTTAGTGCCCCAAACCGACTTTTACTTTTTTTAGAGATAGTTATAAAAAGAATAATTTCAAATAATAAAGCAAATTAACTATAAATATCATTTTTTAAAAACTATGGATTGAAACATTCTCAATTTAATAAACTTTAAAATCTTTTTTTTCAAAATCAACTTCCGATAACGTAGGGAACGGCAACTTATAAATTCATGTATTTTTACTTAACCAATACCTTGTCATTTAGAGGAAAGGTTTACATATCTCATTAAGAACATTTTCAATTTAGACTCCAAAACATTAATGTCTGTTACAGGAATTCATTTTAGACTCTCAGTATTTGGTAATGGTGGTCGTGATGGTGATGGTATTCTTTAATTATTACTATTTTTCAATATTTAATGTTTTTTCATTTGAATTCTCTATAAAAATGGCCATGGCCCTTTAAATGATCTTGCCCATTCATCTCTCTGTGGAAAAAAAAAAAAAAAAACAGGCACACAAAAATGCACATTACTCAGTAATGAAAGATGCAAAAGGCTTGAAGCTTGAAGTTCAAATACGGATTGAACTTGTTCACATCCTCACATGTAGGTGAAAAATGCTGAAGCATACTGGGTAGCAAGAGCAGAGAAGATTAGAGCTATAAGGAATCATTCTGTGTTCCAGCTCACACAAATCCATTCCGCCTGAGCACGGGTGCTACCTCTTCTGCTTGGACCTGACTCCGTACCTGGAAGAACTTGATCTCACTCACCAGGTATTGCTAACTGTATCTGTAGCTATTACTTTCATAACAATTATTGTTATCAATGCTATCTCATGATTGCTATCCACACAGCACAAGAATACAATTTTTTTAATCCAGTAAATACAATATTCTAGTAAAAGAGCTGACCAATTTATATTTAAAAATTACTTTACAAAAGGAATTATTTTCACTAAATATTTCATGACTTACCACTGAATATAAAGGACAAATTTGCTAGCAAAGATTTTAATGTATTTCTGGGTGGATCAAGAGTATAATAGAGCAAATGATCACCTCAATGATGACAGGGTTTGCATATTCAAATTATTATTTAATAAATGATGTATTTCTTATTTGCATAAAATGTTTCTCTGTTTTACTTCCATATCCATACATTGCTTTTTTATGTGATACAACTCTCTAATTTCTGAAGCACTGCAGGCATGGTAAAGGTTTTCTAAAATTATCATAATATATTTCTGTACAATATTTACTTTATGAGTAGTTTTCTTCTGAAAAATTATTAACATATTAACACGCATGTCTTTGAAACAGTAGTTTTAAAAATAAAATGAGAAAAGTAAAATGCATAGGAAATGTTTAATGCCATGGTGCATTTGCACACCAGTGAGTATAGGAATTATAAAACTTGGTATAGAGCAATCAGAATTTGATTCCATGTAAATTTTTGATATTAAAATTAATATTGAAAATCTTGAAAGCAATTAAAAAACACTTCCAAATATTACAAGGAAAGTTAATATTTCAAAGAGAATTGAGCTTTTTTCTGTTTATTCAGATACTATGAGAATAGAAAACCATGCTTAAAAGTATGCATTAAATGAATTTGAATTCTAAGTATAAGACATTCATTTATTATGCCATGTTGGGAGAAGTGGTAAAAGCATTTAGCAAGTTATGGGAGGGAAGTTGTCTTTCAGTCTTAACTTTAATAATAATAATAATAAGGCCAATGATGAATTTAAGAGAATATAAAGACCATGAAAGGAAAATTTTAGAACTCACTAAGTAGCACTATCTTTATAATACACATGATTCAAAAAAATGTTCTAGTGTTTTCCCAAAGAGGGACAGTTTATCAGGGACATATAGTTGTTTCCTAAATCACAACATTTCTATCCTTTAGTAAATGAAAGTAAATAATACAGTTAGAGAATTCCAATATTACTTGAAATGACAATATTTAGAGACTTAAAGACAGATATGATAACTGATCATTTTAAAATAGTATAAACTATTAATAATTGGAAGCAAAAAAATTTCTTTGGATAAAATTGCAAAACTAAAATTTCAGACATGATAATTTAAATGTCATAAAATATTGATTTTAGTGATATATAGAGAACACAGGCAAAAAGATGGAAGCATTGTTTTAAAAGTCATATTTAATTTGCGTGTCTTTTAGAATTGTTCTTCAAAATTTTTCAGAGATGAGTGAAAAATATCCAACATATATAGAAGTAAAACATCTTCCTTCCGAGAAGCAGATGCAAAAGGATAGTAAGTATTTTTTCTCCCCAACCCCTGTAGAGCCTCAATGTCATTTACTGTTCTTATCACTGAACAATTTCATTCTAATTAAGCATTCAAACTATAATTAATTTATTATCAAAATTTTGTCATCTGAAAGAAAATTCATCTCATAGACTTTGTGTAGTAAGAAGAAAACAATAGCAGTGTTACTGAAGCATAGATCTATATTTGGAAAGAATACTGTAATATAATAAAAGAATATGGTAGTGTTCACTTTTTCACATCTATTAATAATCTTATGCTTGGGGTCAAGGAGTTGCACAGTGGTTACGTGGCTGGATCCACATGAGAAAGGTCCTGGGTTTGTGTCCTGACACCTGCCTGAGCATGTCAGAGAAACATGTGTGCTCAGTCCAGGCAGGCTGAGATGGGGGTGGATCACATTGTGACCCTGTTAGAGGTGTCTTCCCCTCTCTCTGTCTCTCTGTCTCTTTGTCTCTCAAGAAATAGATAAAACTTCTTTAAAACAATCTATCTGCTTTCAGAGAAACAGCATAAATATGAAACACTAATGACATCTGTGTTTGAATCTTCAGAGAAAAGAGAGGAAGTAATTTACTCAAAAGTGAAAAAATCCCCTTCAAATTCCAATCAGACAGAGCGAAGTAAAACTGAATCATCTGAAGAAAAAGGTAAAGCTTAGTAGAAGGTATAGTTGTATTACCGCCAATTTTTTAGCCTATGTGTATGTAATTAAGATAACGTGAGCTAGAATAACTCTCAGAGTTTGCCCCAGTTGCATGAGGGTACTTAAACTATTCATCTATCAGAAATTTAAATGTAAAAGAAACATTGAAAACCAAAGTTCCAAGTTTAGTTTATTCAAGAGAATTGAGGTAATCTGGGAGCTATATCCATACTTTCATAACTCACCAAGTCAAACTTTCAAAAATCATTATTTTTCCATGTTCAAAAAGAATTGTGAATCTCCTAGGGAAGCTATGGACTAGTTCTACAAAATTTTAAGAAACATTTGATTAGCATTATTTGATATATATACTAATTATAACTTCAGCTGTGCGATAACTATGTCTATTCTTTTTTTTTTTTTTTTTTTTTGAGAGGTTTTTGCTATAGGGCGCGTGCATTTGCCAGACAGACAGAGAGAGACAGAGAGACAAAAAGCGAGAAATCACCCCCCAGGGGGGATGGCCACGCTGCAATCCCTTCTCCACTCTCCTCTCCGGATCTTGGGCACGCATGCACACGCAGCCGGCGTGAGTTTTAAGCCAATGGTTTGGGACGCAAACCGCGGTCGACTACATGGGAGTCCAGCAACATAGCCATTACACTAAGTGCTGGTCCCACTATGTCTATTCTTGATGAAAAGTAGTGAAGTTTCAAGGAGAAAAATCACAGAAGCTTATACAGGTCTGTAAACATGATGCTTATAAAATCATATTTCAGGCAATGAAATAATAATATATGGACAATAAAAATGATTCACACAGTATTATTTTAGAAAAATATTTGCTTTAAAAAATAAGTTCCTATATCTAATATCTTACTTTGTATTCTTAAAGCATTCGATAACTTGAGGCTATTTTGGTAAAGTTCGGATAAGTGACTTCCCTAAGAGACATATGTAACAGAATTTGAGCTGAGCTCAGGATTCTAACCTTCAGTTTAACCTTGTTTCAAATAATTCACTAGCCCTTACCATTTTAATTTCGAAGTGCAATACATTCAAGAGTCAGTGTCATGAATCTGTGGGAATGGTTCCTCTAAACCCTGCTCTCCCACTCAGTCTTTCTCTCCTGGTCTCCTGAGTGTCTCTTTTTCTCTCTGGGCAGGTCCTTCAGTTCCAAAGGCCTGGTGTCTCACTGTAGTGATTCTTAGTGCCTCCTGTTTCATTCTTCTTTTAACAACTGGAGTCTTAGGATTCAAGGGTAAGTTACTAGATTTATGGCCCAAACCTTTTATCTCCTCATTAAGAAACCATGATTTCTGGGAACCAGCAGTTAGCGTAATGGCTATGTCGCTGGACTCCCACGTAGTCGACCGCGGTTCCTGTCCCGGACCTGGTGGCTTAAAACTCACGCCAGGCGCGTGTGCGTGCGTGCCCAAGATCCCGAGAGGAGAATGGAGGAGAAGGGATTGCAGCGTGACCATCCCCCTGGGGGGGTGATTTCTCGCTTTCTGTCTCTCTGTCTCTCTCTGTCTGGCGAGCGCACGCACCCTATAGCGAAAACCTCTCAAAAAAAAAAAAAAAAAAAAAAAAAAGAAACCATGATTTTTCCTAGTCTTTCTTTTCTACTATTTAGCAGTGGTTTCCAGTTCTATTTTTTCTTTACCACTAATACTGTCACTTAGCTGTTTACATAGTCCTTCTAAAGCTTCTGATGCCTGCTATATATGTAAAACATTGTTCATATTCAGGCTTTATTCAAAACAGGCAATGTTTAAATATGTTCCTGATACATCATGTCAAACACATTATCTGTCTCCACTGACACCTTCCTTCAAAGGTCCTATTGGTTCTACCTCTATACTTTCACTCTGTAGCTCAAATTTATATTTAAATTCTTTTTGAGCTTATTTGTTTTTTATTTCCTGAGTGAGACACACAGACAGACAGAAAGAGAGAGTACCTAGAAAATGTTCTTGATACCACAATCTACTCACACTTCACCCAACCCTGGATCACAAGAACATGCATGCCAGGTGGACTCTTGGATGTTTCTAGATGTGAACCCAGAACCCTCCTCTGTGAGTTGGCCTCACAGAGTATAATATCAATATTTTACCACTGCATCACTGTCTGGCCACTAGTTTTTAGTTATAAATTTATCACAAGAACAACTGGCAGAAACCAACATTACTTTTCTACTATTAAAAAATCTTGTATTTAATCTCAAAGTCAACAAACTCTCAGTATCTTAATAAAACTGTCAAAAAAGTTTCTCTAAAAATACCTCAAACATGTCATCCAAGAAACCAGCAAATGGTGTATGGTTATTTTGTTGGACTCCCACGTATTAGACTACAGTTCATGTCCCAGACCCGGTGGCTTAGAATGCTCTAATCACGTGTGTGTGCGTGTCCAAAATCCTGAGAGGAGAATGAAGGAAATGGGATGTGGCATGACCATTTTTCCTGCGGGGGTGATTTCTCACTTTTTTGGCTCTCTGTCTCCCTAATCTATGAGAGAGTGCATGCATCCCATAGCAAAAAAATTCTATCTTAAAAAACATGTTCCAAATGCTCAGAAACTATTAATAATTTTTCATTCTCTACTGAATAATGTTCAAATTCTTCTCCTTAATTTTGCCTTAATGCATTTCAATCCAATAATTCTAAGCTTTACTCAACATACCCACACTGACTTCAAAGTACTCTGAATTATCTGCTTTTCCTGATGTGTTCTCTGAGTTTCTGTCCCCACCCCATTGTTGATGCTGTTCCCACCATCTCAGCAGCCTTCTTCATGCACAGATGGTAATTACAGCCTGTGGAAATCACAGTCAACACTCAAGAGCTTAATTCCTCCCTGTTGTCTTTTCTAATAATTCAAAGACATTTTAGTATTCTCTGTCTCAGATCCAATTTGTAGCCTTTCATTATTTTCAACCTGAAATATTTTTTCTGTAGATCAGGATTCCGGTACTGTTGATGTTGGGTGAAAGGATTCTTCATCGAGAAGTCATCTTATGCTTGTAGAGTGCTCTGCAGCATCCCTCTATTCTTCTCATCAGAGGGTCATAGATACATCCAGAATGTCTTCAGACATAGCGAGTGTACCCTGCAGAGACAATCACCTTGAGTTGTGAACCACTCCTCTGCGTCAATCTCCTTTCCTATTAGACACAGCATATGCTTCAAAAATAGATCAGAAAATAACAAGTCTTTCATCAAAGGTAGTCACCAACAGTTACAGGTGGCTGAATATATTTTGGTCTAAGTAAATAACCATGAATAAACCTCATCCTGTTTAATGTAATATCTGAGCCTTGACCCCAAACCTGCTGGTTTGCAGACCAAGCTTTTTAAATAGTGTTTGTGTATTTGCGTGGGTGAAATTTTGACACCCCAAGTGTGCATGTACACTCATACACATCCAGTTATATACATGCATATATTCACAATTCTAAGATATATTAATAATTTGCTGAGTATATAGTTGATATATTGAAAATGTAATATTCAGCCGCTTTAAGTATGTTGACATATTTGTACAACCATAACTCCAATCAATATAAGAATATTTTCATCACCCCAGAAGAAATCTCATACACTTTAGTGTTAGATCCCATTTCCTTCCAACTCTGCCAGAACTGAAAAACCATTAATCAGCTTTCTCTATCTGCAGTTTTTCCTATTCTGAGTGTTTTATGAAAATGCAATCATATTGACCAGAGCAAAGATGACCACCATACCAAGTTTGAAAATGCCAATCTTTACTCAGATTACAGTGCAGTGCTAATACCACCAATTTTGTATACACTCTGGAAGAATAGATACAGCTTATCAGAAGATGAGTTGGTGGTAGGATGCATTCCAGTACTTCAAGCAGTGCAGTACCATTGGTGTTGTCATCTTGGTAGATGGCTTTCCATCCCTTGAACCAAGGCATGTGAGTAATTGGTTCCTGCATGTTTGACATCATTCTGACCAGAAATTGGCACATATGTTACTGTGTTGGAACTGTAGCCAATTTTCTTCATGTTGGTGCTGACTTCCTTAACAATTTCCCTAAATCTCTTCTGACTACAGGATTGCTCAGTAGAATCCACTTTATCTACACCAGCAATTAGTTGTTTCACACTCAGTATGCAAGCCTGAAGGATGTGCTCACAGATCTGCCCATTCTTGGAGATACTAACTTCAAATTCACCATCAGCAGCAACAATCAAGATAGCATAGTCGGCTTGAGATGCGCTGTTACCTGCATATTCTGGTTATTAATTCCATGTCTGAAGCATAGATTGCACATGTTTTCTCCCATTCTGGGAGTTATCTCTTCACTCTACTGTTTTCTTTGCTTTGGGCAAGTTTTTTAGTTTAATGTTGTCTCACTTGTGTATTTTGGGGATTACTGCCTTTGCTTTTGGTGTTGTATTTAGGAAATTTTGGCCTACTCCATTTTCTTTAAGAGTTTTTCTTTTGTTTTCTGCAGTAGTTTTATAGTATGAGGTTTTATGTCTAAATCTTTAATTCATTTTAGTTAATTTTTGTTAATGGTGAGAGATAGAGGTCCAGTTTCATTTTTTCAGGAGGTGCATATCTAATTCTTCTAGCACCATTTGCTAAAAAGACTGTTTTCTCCCCTTTGTGGTCTTGTGTCATTTGTCAATAATCAGTTGGCTGTACATTTAGGGTTCATTTCTGGATTCTGTCTCCTGTTGCATTGGTGTATATGTCAGTTTCTGAACCAGTACAATGCTATTTTGATTATCATAGTTTTGTAATATATTTTGTAATATATTTTAGGTAGTGAGATGCCTTCAATTTTATTCTTTTTGCACATTATCACCTTGCGGACACAAGGTCATTCACAATTCTAGACAAATTTTATGTTTTTGGTTTTTTTTTCTATTTCTGTGTAGAATGTAACTGGTAATCTGATAGAAAGTATTCTTGATTTGATCGTCCCATATTACATGAATCCTTTGAAAAACCATATTGTGCGATATAGAGATGTTCAATGATTTACTGTGAATAAGAAACAAAAAAATGAAAAAAAAATTACTCTTAAAATTGAAAGAAAGAGAAAGAAGGAAAAGATAAGAAAGAAAGAAAGATGCCTATAATCATGTTTTTGACAAAGTCTCTGTGTTCTAAGACATCAGCGATAGTCACATAATACCTGTTGGACTCAAATTTCCACAGGGAAATATCAGTGTTGAGATCACACTCACACAGCTTCCAGTTTACCTAAGACGCAGGCTTACATGCTGGATTCTTTCTCCTCACAGTAAGCTCCTTGTCAAAGTTTTTGATGATTTTTTTTGTCACTATCACCACATTTGTAGATCAGATGGCCCCCTGTGGTGAATTTGCCTGATTCCACATATGTAATGACAAGAATGTTAATGTGAGTCTTTTTTCTCATTTTGGCTTTGATTTAGCAGTGGTTATCGAACACCACCTATCCAAGATCATGAGAATTTACATTTATGTTAACTTCTAAGAAATTTATTGTTTCAGTTCAGTTGTTTGTTGGCTCCCTTTGAATTAATTTGCACATATAATGCGAGCTGAATACAAAATGGATTTCTTTTTATTTTGGTCTTTAATTATTCAATTATATAATGAAGCTTTCAGAGTAAGTTTTACACTTCTTTCATTTAATTTATTTCTAAGTTTTTTTATTTTTTGATGCTAATGAATTGCTTAGTTGTTTATATTTTCAGATTGTTCATTGCTAGAATATAGAGATATATTAATATTTATAAATTGATCTTAAACTATGCAACTTTCCAGAACTCTTTATTAGTTTTAATACATTTTCAGTGGATTTCTTAGAGTTTCATGTTCCAATGTCATGACATATATAAATACACTGTGTTACCTGTTCTTCCTTAATTTAGTCTGAATAATTTTATATCATATTCTTGAATAATTTTACTAAGAAAACCTCCTCTACGAAGTTGAACAGCACTAGTGAAAATTTTCCATCTCATTTTGTTCTTTATTTTAAGACGGTAATCATTTAGTCTTTCACTAGAGTATGCAGCCATGGGAATGTGCACAGTCCGAGATAGTCAGAGAAAGCAATGATTTTTGCAAAATTGTTTTGACTGACTCGTACTCTAATCTCTCCCAAGACATTTGCCTTTTTGGCTATTACGTCCAGCTGTTAGACTGTCCTAATTGTTGGGTGACTATAATTTTCGGACATGACATGAAGAATAAAGTATATTCTGATCCACTTACACTTTTTCATATAGTTTGTTTTTACTGTAATTTCTAGTTTATATTATATTTACATATAATAAGTGTACATTTTATGGTACACATTGCGATTTTTAAAGCATGTATACAACATGCAAAAATCAAAGGAAGGATATAGACATATTCATGATGTTCAGTTTTTACTGTTTCATTGTGTGTGCACATTTGATACTAATTCTACTTTTTAATTTGTTTTGTGCATGTTTATTTTCCCTTGAAATATTTATTGAAATCTCAGTGACCTTTTTACTGTGCTGTAATGCACTGTTTCATAACTCACTCCACTTGGTCACTCTCATTCTTGTGTCTCATAATCATTTACTCCCAAACATCCCCTAATCCACTCCCCATGCAGCTTCTAATGTTTATGATTACTCTCTCTACTTTTATGCTATTAATCTTTTAGCCTTGATAAAGCAGTAGGACAAAAAGTGTGTGCTATTTGTCACATATCCCGTCTTATTTCACTTGGCATATGTACCATATGTACTTTATCCTTTCATCAGTTTGGGGGCACTTAGGTTAATTTCATGTCTTATGTAAGGGTAGTTTTTGTCATCATTCTTTGAACAATATACTGACCCCAGGAAGACTCTTTTCTTACCTGCTTTTTCTTTGGATCTTCCTGGCCTGTCTTTAAGATTGCTGCTTTCAAAGTGCCACCAGCAAAGTTTCAATTGTTTTCTCTTTTTTTGTTGTTGTTTATATTTTTTATTTCAATTTTTTATTCAATCAATTATATACGTCACTTAGCTTATAAAGTGAATATCCCAATATGAATACATTTCTCACCCATCTGGTTGAGAATACTATACAGGCTATCTTCCACAGATAATAACCCATTTCTTTGTCCCATAAAGTTAAGTCTTCAAAGTTAAAGTTTTCAAAGGCATTGTTAGGCATTAATTTTTGTGTTGGACTAAATCAGTTTTTTTTGTAAAGAGATTAGGAAATCATAGTACCTTAGATTCATATAAATAATTTTCATGACTTTGTTTTTGTTTTCTTTCACATTTCTTTTTTTTATAACATGAATCCATTTTTATTCATTTACTTTCATTATTTTAAATCTTTGAGGGGTATAGCATCACACGGATTCTGTGTCCAATGTCCTTAGCAGGAAGGTTGCTTTGGAATTTGGCTCGAACCATGCCACTGTTTCCATGGACATGGGTAATCTTTGGCCAGATTACTCTGGCTTTATTTGGTTTGCCATCTGGAGTCACTGTGTTGTTTTTTTTGCTTTGTACACATAAGCACACCTCTTGCCTAAATAGAATTCCATTTCATCTCATGCATAAACACCTTCAATTTTAAAAGGAGCTGTGTGCTCCCTTTGGTCCCTGAGACCCCACTTATAACCAGCAAAAGTAGCCTTGGACCACAGCCTTCCAGACATAGTTGCCTTTTAGAAGTCCTGTTCCCAGCAGGCCTCCATTATTTGTCCCCAAAGTTCAGCAGCAGGATCCTCACTCACCTTCACAGGCTCCAAGATGGTCTCTTTTACATTTTCTTCATCGACTCCTATAACCATATGTTCTGGATCTACTGGACTAACTTTAGAATTTCCTAGTGTGTTTTACCCTATTTCTCTAATGGCAAATTGGTTCCAGATACCTAAAATTTTATATTCTTATCTTCTTCACTTTCCAAACTTTTCTCATTTAGAACAAAAGCAAATTTAAAATCCTGTTAATATGTGAAGCCTTGCAGAGTCAACATCCTATTTGACAACCTATATTTAGTCTGTCAGCACTTCTTTTAAATTCCAGTACATCTCTGATTACCTTTTCTATATCACTCAGCATACACACTGAATGCATACTTTCCACATTACAAGGTGTGAGTTGAGAACAGAAGCTTTGCATTTTTCACAGTTCTATTATCAAAGCCTTGTTCCTTTCTCATTAAAGCATCATTAATAAATGAGATGAAGGTGTATAAATCATATACAGAAAAAAAATGCTTAAAAGACAAAGGAATAAAAGTGTTCCTTACTTCTGAAGATTAAATAGCATATTAAAATTAAAACTGTGCTGGACTGAACAGTGGCGCAGGCTTAAGAAACAAACATGATGCTCTGTGAGAATGAGCCTTATGGTGTGGTTCCAGGTCGGCATGTGAAAACCTCCCTGAGTACTCGGGCTGTGCGTGTGTCCACGGCCCAGGACTGGCTTAACCCGGGAAAAGATCATGGCATTAGAAACTTGTTCAGGTTGCTGTCTCTCTCTGCTTTCTGCCTTTGTCTCTCTCTCTCTCATTCGTGGGAGAAAAAATCATAGAGAAATAAGCCACATCTCCTGTTTTTCCAAAGTTAACAATGCAGAGTAAAGTTTCACAGGGTTGTCAAGCAGACCAAACCGTGAAGACTCTTGAATGCGTAATAGAAGAGGACAAGTCCACGTTGAAAAACATGACTTTCACAAGGAAGCCATTTAACCCAGGTATGTCGGAGTGGGTTCAACGCTCAAATCAACAGTTCTCCTCTTTTCTCTCAATCTCTTCTAGTCTCCTCAAATTGGATTTTCTTATAGATTAATCATTTGATCATTTCTTTAATCATCATTAATCATTTCTTTCTTAATTAGTTTTTAAAAAGTTTGACTCCCAGAGATTTAATTTTTTATGTGCATATCTTTTATATTACTATTTCTCAAAATAAAACTTTTGATATTAAAAAAGTACTTTGTGTCATATAGCCTTATCTTAATTATACATTCAAAATGGGAATATAAATAGGAAGTTAAGATCTGCTATGTATCAATAGATTTTATCTACTCAAAAAAATGTGAAAGAGATGCTTATTTTGAAATATTTCCAGCAGAGGTTATGAGAGAAAATACCAAACTTGTTAGGAAATTATTCTAGACAATTCCTATTATAAAGTTCTTCAAGTAGAGATTATGAGAGAAACTAGTCATCTGGTTTGAAATCTTTCCTAGAAGATTTTAATTTCATGCATAGACTAGACTATCTTATACAAGACACGTGACAGGCTCCCCAGACCAGGGCTTTTTCTGCACAGTAGAAATGAAGCCTGTCAGCCTTAGGAAACAGGCGTTCTTGAGGGACTGGGAGGGATTCCTCAGTCTCTCTACCCAGATCGGTCCTCTCAGGATGCACACTGAGTAACCTCTGGGAATGTCTTTGTTTTCAAGGAAACAAGAACAGGACATGCAAAATTAGATGGTCATGTTTTAGAGAAGATTGCTATTATTTTTCGCATGACTTGAAGACCTTTGGAGACAGCAAGAGTTTCTGCAATAAAATGGACTTCACACTTCTTAAGATAGAAGATCATGAAGAACTGGTGATGTATATTTTTAGTTTTCCATCTAATACTGTGTGTGTCTAGCCAATACTCATTGTATAACTCTAAATGATTATTAACACCAGCTTGTGTTAGCACAGTTTACAATTGGGACTTACTTTAGATAAAAAAAATATTTGTTTAAGTCAGAAAGACAAATAGATAGGATGTCAGAATTTTATTTAGTTTATCTAATTCATCTGAAATTAAAATGTTCACAGTATAGTATATGCAAATAAAAATCAGAATGTAGCAAAAATATTTTTTAAATATATGATATTTTATACAGGAAACTGTATATTTTATTGTAGATATTTCACAGATGTTTTCAAAAAAGTCATTACACCTGTAGCAAAATGAAAATAATATGAGAGTAAAACAGAAAGATAACTTAGAAGAATTTAAAGCTGAAGATCAATTAATTTTACCTCATACTAACTTGGAATTCATATTAGCTTCCAAAGGAAATTGAAGTAAATGTTTTATAATTTTGTGACTTGATTTGGAATATGAAAATAGTTTACCATTATTTTTGCAAGGGAATATATATATATATATATATATATATATTCTGTCTCTCTGTCTCTCTGGTGAGAGTATGCATGCTATAACAAAAATCTCTCGTTCTCAAAAAAAAAAATCACTCTTAAAAAAATAAATAGATATACAGCGTCCAAGACATAGTTTCAGAATGTAGAGATTCTCATTTTCCATTAGGTATCTGTAATTAGAAACAAAGCAATTGTGAAACGGTATCAGAATTTCATTTTGTTCATCTAACTTATTCACCATTAGAATTTCCATAGTATTGCAGATACAAATAAAAAATCAGGAAAAAAATAGCAAAAATTACCCTTAAAATATATCATGTTTTATCAAAGAAATTACATATCTCATGGTACATATAACATAGAAATTGCACTTCAATGTCTCTGAAAAAGAAAGTATATTTTTAACAAAATCAAGGAATAACCTGACCAGTGGCAATGAGGCAGGAGGAAAAGCTAGAATAGAAAATTGGAGACCATCTAAATCCATTTCATTCTAACTTGGAGCTCATATTAACTGCAAACTTAAGTGACAAATCAAACGTTTACATGCACATATACATGTATTATTTCATAGCATCATATTTTAAAAGGGTAGAAATGCAAAAATTAAAAAATAAAAACTGTAGTTGAAAGTAAAAGCAGAATAGGTAAAACCAAAGAATTTTCAGGTAGAGCCTCAAATTAACTCACGTGTCACACATTATTTGTGTAACTGAATGAACTCAGGAAATAGTTTGCTCACTAGCGAAAATTGGGGAACAGGTAATAAAACTACAGGCTACATTGCGTCCTCTACGTGTTCAGGAAAAGAAAGTGAGATAATAATAGCTATGACTTTGCAAAACTAATGTTGCTAGATGAATATGAATCCCTTGTATATTTGAAAATAGTTGAAATCATCCAGCCAACTACATAAACACCTTATGTGATGGGAAAAAAATTGTTTCTCCAGGAAGCCTGTTTCAGAAGAAATGAATAGACAACTTGTAGAACAAAAGTAAAATAAAATAACATCGGTGGAAACCTTAGTGCCATCCCACTTGGACTCCAAAATAGGAATCAGTCTTTTCTCAGAACTCACTTTTAAGTTCTAAGGACATGTTTTTAAAAGAAAATAAGAGATTTCAGTCCATATTTCAATAAACATAGCTATACTGAGAGTATTATTTAGGCTTAATTTACTCCTCTAGAATACAACTGACTGATATCCCTTATTTTATAACTATAATAGAATAATATTGAAGTATAACACTTGTACTTCTGTATTTCACATAAATAACAAAAATAACACTAACAGAGTTGTAATTTATTTCAGATACATAAAAATATTTTACTCTAAAATGTTTTCCTTTTGTTACAGATTTTCATTCAAAGCCAAATATCTTATTTCCACTGGACTGGATTGTCTCGTAAGAGAACCAGCAATTCCTGGGCCTGGGAAGATAAGTCCAAACCCTCTAACAAAATGTAAGTGTCTAGACTAGATACTAGATAAGTTCTATAATCACAGATTCTTGTTCCTAGTTCTGAAAACACATAGAAAATGTATACATGCATACATATACATGCATACATACATAGGCAAACAAAAATGCATGTGCAGACAAACATAAATGCACACACAAACACACAAAGGCACACAAACATCTAAAGACTTCTAAATCAGCTATAGAGATGAGCACATGAGAAGGAAAGGGGGATTTTCAACTTGAGCTCTGTGGGTACATTTCTCCCATAGTACTGCTTAGCAAGTTTAAGATACCATGAGAATCTTCACAAGGAAGAAAAATACAGCACCTCAAGTTTGATCCAATATCTCATTATCTGCACGGGTGAATGTATCTTATTATTTTACCCTATTAGTTTTCTTTAGATTTATTTCAGGTGGTTTTAAACAGTCTAATGATGGAAACTGTGTAAGTTTGACACCAACACGGATGGTTGCTTCTGACTGCTCCAAGTTCATGTACTTCATCTGTGAGAAGAAATACGCTTGTCTTGCTCCCTAACAATGAGAACAAAAGTAACAGCAATGGCACACAACTTCGCAAGAGAATAAAATGTCCTTACAATAACACAATCATTGGAAGTTTTGATCTCTTTTGTCATTTCAGAATCTTTGCTTTCTTATGGGCTGTACCTATATACTAGCTTTTTGTTGAGATGAGTGTTAAATACTGCATGTATTAGAATGAGGTGCAGCAGACCCCACACTCCTGCCTTTTCACAAGACTGTGAGGCCCTACCATTCACAAGCACAAGTTGTGGAGTGAGTGTCAGCACTTCTGAAGAGGACTGGAAGCGGAATGATCTATGTGGTGTTTCTGCATCGCACACAGATTTGTAGATATTACAATAAATCCCAGTCACTATTAGGCATCTTTTGTGAGAGGATGAATGTCAATATTTATTAATCACTATCCTGTATAAATTTATTTGCACTGCTGTTTAATTCTCAGCCTTTAGGAGAGACATTATGGTATATCAGGAGGAGATGAGTATCATGAATAAAGTCTGAGTTTGAATTCCGAACCATGCTTGTGTTCACTGGCAACCCAAAACTTCTGAGCTGTAGTTTCCTTACGCATAATTAACTTTCAGATTCTTTTCCAAAGAGGCTGTACTACTGTGTACTCCCACAAACAGAGTACAGTAATCCACTGGTTTCCATCTTTTCAGCACTCACTCCATTGCCTCATTTTGGGAACCTTTTTAATAAGTGTATTATATAATGCAGGTGTAGTTTTAATTTGCAATCCTTAATGAATAAATTATGTATACTATTAATATCTTTTCATGTTTTTAATTAACCATATTTCTTTAGTATTCCATCAAATATATTATCCAGTTTTATTGGATAGATTATTTACTATTGACTCATAGGAGTTTCTTATATCATAAACATAGTGCTTTATTGGGTATTTGCTTTATAAATTATTGTCTTTCAATCCATTGTTTGTAGCTTTCTTTTCTCTCTGTCTTTGTTTTGTTTTCTTTTATAGAGAGATTTTTGCTTTAGGGCATGTGTGCTTGCTGGATACACAGAGAAAGAGAGATTGGTTGAAATGTTTCTTTTAGAAGTTTTTTAAAAAAAATTATCAACACCATAATTTATTTGTAAACATGTTACCTGTGCCAGTAATCATTGACAACACTTTATACACTTCATTGTAAAATATTAACATCATAGCAGAAAGCAACTCACTGTACTCAGTTACAGTTTTGGTATTTTTAAGATCTTTAAATACAAGTTGTATTTGAAACACTGAACATGAAAAAGAAACATGAATGATAAAGAAAACTGAAAACATCTAGGAAAAGAAACCAATATTCCCCCCAAGAAAAATACAAAAACATCTGACTATATATACTTTTAAAAAGGAAGAAAATCAGATGATTATACTTTTAAATGATGTAGTTTTATTTTCTTTAGTCTTATTTGAGAGGTCAAATTGTACCATACTAAATTCTGACCTTTTAGAAATGCTTTCTCTTTTCTCTTGTTTTCTGTACAATGTTCAGTAGGGATTAAGCTACATTTAGGGGAAGTAGAAAAAAGGGTGGGGAAGTGGCACATAGACAACTGAATTTGAAAAAGAAAAAAGTAGGTTAAAATTTCTATGAACCTTCTTTGGCAAACAATGAAAGTTACATTTTAAATTTATCTTTTTGATGAACTGAATCAACAGTTAAGAGTTAAGAGATGCATCTTTACATGAGTTAGTATAAAAAAGAAACAAAGCCCAATTCATCAGGGAAGTCACAAACATCAGCATTCACATTTTGCTAACAGTTCTAAAAAGGCAGATGCTCCCTCCAGGAGAGTTTAAGAGAGCTTCAGCTGGTAATCAGATGATTACTCTTTTCTCTCTCAACTCAAGAAACCAGAGTTGATCCCATGTTTTTTCCAGTATTTCCCCTAAAAGTTTCCATTATACAGTTCTATATAGTCTTCCATTATCTCTCAAAAGAAATAAAGCAGCAAATCACTGCCATGGTTGCAGATTTTGACCCACCAAAAACTGGCTTCACTGCCAACAATTTCAAAGGTTTAGTTCTTTATTAGTATACATGTCATTATGTCTGGCTTCCATTATTATTATTATTGATACAGGAAGAAATAAAATCACCGTTTAATTTTGTTTTTCATTTTATTTCATTTATTTTATTTTATTTCAATTTCTTTTATACAGTCAGTCACGTTATTTAGCTTGCGAAGTGAATACTCCAACATGCATACATTTCTCACCAGTCCAGTTGACAATACTACAAAGTTATCCTCGACAAATAAGCCATTTCTTTGTTCCATAAATTCTTTGCCTCTCTATTTTTCTCCTTAATGATCTTCCTCAGACTCTACTCCTTCACCCACCCCCTTCCCACGCTGTATCTAGTATTCACAACCATTTACTATGTTTCAATATCCTTTAGTCATTCAGTTTCAGTCATAGAGGGCAGACACTCAGTATATATTAAGTGGAGACATAGAATGCCTCTCCTTCATAGCCTGGCTTGCTTCAATCAGCAGTAAATCTTCCATATTCATTCACTTCCTGTCAAAAGCCAGGGTCTTGCTAGTTTTTATGGCTGAGTAGTATTCCATAAAGTATATGTGCCACAGTTTTTCAATCTATTCAACTGTTGGTAGACATTTGAGTTGGTACCATTTCTTAGCAATTGTGAATATTGCCACAATAAACATCGATGTGCAAGCACTTTTCTGATTAAGACTCCTCTGTCCTGGGACCAGCAGTTAGCGTAATGGCTATGTCGCTGGACTCCCACGTAGTCGACCGCAGTTCACGTCCCGGACCCAGTGACTTAAAACTCACGCTGGGCACATGTGTGTGAGTGCCCAAGATCCCGAGAGGAGAATGGAGGAGAAGGGATTGCGGTATGGCCATCCCCCCTGGGGGGTGATTTCTCACTTTCTGTCTCTCTGTCTCTCACTGTCTGGCGAGCGCATGTGCCCAATAGCAAAAACCTCTCAAAAAAAAAAAAAAGAAAAGAAAAAAGAATCCTCTGTCCTTTGAGTAGATACCAAGAAGTAGGATTGCTGGATCATATGGTATTTCTATTAGCAGATTTTTGAGGCATCTCCAAATTGTTTTCCACAGTGGCTGAACCAATTTACATTCCCATCAGCAGTGTAGGAGAGTTCTTTCACCACACCCCTGCCAGCACTTATCATTTTTTGTTTTATTAATCTTAGTCATTCTGACTGCGGTTAGGAGGTAGCTCATTGTGGTTTTGATCTGTATCTCTCTTACAATGAGGGATATTGAGCATGTTTTCATATGCCTTTTGGCTATTCATATGTCATCCTTAGAGAGTGTTTTCTTCAACTCATTCTCCCATCTTTTAATAGGGTAGGTCAACTTTTTTCGGGACAGCTGTTTGAGTTCTCAGTGTATACTGGTTATCAGTTCCTTATCTGATGCATAGTTTACAAAACTATTTTCCCATGCTGAGGGCTATCAATTCATTCTAATTACTGTGTCCTTGGCCATGCAGAAACTTCTTAATCTGATGTAATCCCAATTGTTTATTTTGGGAATTATTGACTGTGCATTAGTGGTCTTATTTTAAAAGTCTTTGCCTGCCACAGTGTCTCCAAGAGTTTCCCCAGTTTTATCCAACAGGAGTTTTATAGTTTGAGGTCTTAGGTTTAGATCTTTTATCCACTTTCAGTTGATTTTTTTCAATGAGAGGTGGGGCTCAGATTCAGCTTTCTGCAGGTGGATAGACAGGTTTTCAAGCATTATTTTGCTAAAGAGGTTTTCCTTTTCCCACTGGGTAGACTGGTACCCTTTGTTAAAAATCAGTTGGCTGTATGTTTGGGAGTTTATTTCTGGGGACTCTGTTCTGATGAATGATCCACCTGTCTGTTTCTGTGCCAATAACATTCTGTTTTGATTACCACTGCTTTGTAGTATATTTTTGGGTTAGGGAGTGAGATCTCACCCACTTCGTTCTTCTTCTGCAGGATTGCTTTGACAATACAAGTTTTTTTATGATTCCAGACAAATTTTATGATTGTCTTTTCTATATCTATGAAGAATGTGTTTGGTACTTTGATTGGGATTGCATTAAATATGTAGATTAATTTGGGTAGAATTGCCATTTTGATTATATGAATTATTCCACTCCAGGAACATGGGCTGTCTTTCCACTTTTTGTATAATTTTTAATTTCATTTTTTACTTTCTCATAGATTTCCTCATGGAGGTCTTTAAGGTTGGTTAGATTTATTCCTAAGTATCTTATACTTTTTGTGGCTATGATAAATGGAATTATTTTCTTCAGTTCTATCTCAGTCTGCCTGCTGTTTTGTATATAGATTTCTGTATGTTGATTTTGTATCTTGCAGCTTTACTGTATTCATGTATTACTTCCAGGAATTTTTTCATGAATACCATTGGATCTTCTTTGTATACAATCATGTCATCTGCAAATAGAGATAGTTTCCTATTTGAATGCCTTTTATTTTATTCTATTCTCTCTTCTGATTGCATTAGTGAGGACTTCCAGTACTATGTTGAAAAGGAGTGGAGAAAGTGGGCATCCTCGTCTTGTACCAGTTTTTAGTGGAAAAGTTTTCTGTTTTTCTCCATTCAGGACAATGTTCACTATGGGGTTTCTATAGATAGCTTTTTTTGTGTTGAGAAATGACCCTTCTATGCCAATTTTGCTGAGAGTCTTGATCATGAAGGAATGTTATATCTTATCAAATGCTTTTTCTGCATCAATGATATGATCATATGGTTTTTCTCTTTGTTAATATGGTGTACTACACTGATGATTTGGCATATATTGAACCAACATTGCATTCCTGGAATAAAGCATACCTGGTCATGATGTATAATCTTTTTATAAGTTGCTGGATATGATTTGCTAGTATCTTGTTGAGAATCTTTGTGTCTATATTCATCAGAGATATAGGTCTATACTTTTCCTCCCTTGTTCTATCCTTATCTGTTTTAAGGATAAGGGTGATGGAGGATTCATAGAATGAATTAGGAAGAGATTCACCCTTTTGGATCTTTAGAAATAACTTGAGCACGGGACCAGCAGTTAGTGTAATGGCTATGTCACTGGACTTCCATGTAGTCAACCGCGGTTCACGTCCTGGACCCGGTGGCTTAAAACTCACGCCAGGTGCGTGTGCGTGCGTGCCCAAGCTCCCAAGAGGAGAATGGAGGACAGGGGATTGCGGCATGACCATCCCCCCTGGGGGGTGATTTCTCGCTTTCTGTCTCTCTCTGTCTATCTGGCAAGTGCACGCGCCCTATGGCAAAAACCCCTCCAAAAAAAAAATAAATAAATAGAAATAACTTGAGCAGAATGGGGGTTAACTCTTCTTTAAAAAGTTTTGTAGAATTCAGAGGTGAAGCCATCAGGACCAGGGCTTTTCTTTGTTGGATGGTTATTTATTACTGATTCAATCTTCTGGCTTGTTATGGGCCTATTCAGACTTTCTCTATCCTCCTGGCTCAATCTTCGTAGATTATATGTGTCCAGGAATTTGTCTATCTCATCCAGATCTTTTTGCTTCTTGACATATAGTTATTTATAGTATCCTCTAATAATGTTTTGCATTTCTACTATGTCTATTGTTATTTTGCCTGCCTCATTGCAAATTTGATTTACCTGGTTCCTTTCTTTCCTCTTCTTAATAAGTCTCACTAATCATACATTGATTCTGTTTATCTTTTCAAAGAAACAGATTTTACTTTCATTTATTTTCTGTATAGTTATTTTCTATTTCATTTATTTCTGCTCACATCTTTATTTTTTCCTTTCTCCTGAAGTTTGTTTTATTTTTTTGCTGTTGCTTTTCCAATTCTCTGAGGTGCGATGTTAGTTGATCCATTGGCCTTCTTTCCATCTTCTTTTTATGTGCACTAATTGCTATGTACTTCCCTCTTATGACTGCTTTTCCAGTGTCCCAAAGATTATGGAAACTTGTGTACTCGTTGTCATTGGCTTCCATGACTCTTTTGATTTTAGTCTTTATTTCTTCAGTAGATGTGAAGTCATCGAGAAGTAGGTTATTTAGTTTCCATGTATTTGTGTATTTTTGAGGATTTCTCTTGAAATGAAAATCAAGTTTAATTCCATTTCGGTCAGAGAAGATGCTGGATATAGTTTCTATGCCTTTGAAGCTGTAGAGCCTTTCCTTGTGCTCTATCATGAGCTGAGTCTTCGAAAAAGTTCTCTGTGGGGTGAGAAAAAAGTGTACCTCATGGTTTTCGGGTGGAAAGTTCTATAGAGGTCTGTTAAGTCCATTTCATTTATGTTATCATTTAGATCCTTTATCTCTTTACTTGTTTTTTTGTCTAGATGATCTGTTCAGAGGAGATAGTGGGGTGTTGAGGTTGCAGTCTATCTCTCCTTTCAGATCTAACAGTCCTTACTTCATGTATTTGAGTGCTCCTGTGTTAGGTGTATAGGTATTTATAAGCATTCTATATTCTTGCTTGATTAACCATCTTACTACAATATAGTGCCCTTCTTTGTCTCTTCTAACAGTTTTTGTTTTAAAGTCTATTTTGTCAGAAATTAGTATTGTGACTCCAGTGCTTTTTTGGTTCCCATTTGCATGGAACATCTTTTTCCAGCCCTTTGCTTTTTGTCTATGTTTATCTTCATTCATGAGACGCATTTCTTTTAGGCAACAGATAGAGGATTTCTATTTTTTTATCCATTCAGTCAGTCTGTGTCTCTTGATTGGATAATTTAATCTATTAACGTTCAATGTTATTATCAATATTTTCAGACTTGTCCCTACATTTAAGTGGGCCATTTTCTTGATTGTCTTTTAGTTTTTTATTTCTGGCTGTTCATTCTTTAGTTTTCTTGGAACAGTACTCTCTTCAGAGATTCTTTAAGACCTGGTGCGGTGTTGGCAAATTCTTTCGGGTTTTCTTTGTCTAAGAAGATTTTAATCTGTTTTTCTCATATGAAGGGTAATCTTGCAGGATATAATAATCTTGGTTGAAATTGTTTCTCTCTTAACACATTCAATATGTCTTCCCATTCTTTCTTTGCTTGCATTGTTTCTATTAAATAGTCCAGTGTTAGCCTGATGGGATGACCGTTGTAAGTCACTTGTCGTTTCTCTTGTGCCAGCTTTATTATCTTGTCTTTATGTGTGGTCTTGGCCAGTCTGGTTAAGATGTGCCTTGGGGAAGATCTTGGGTTGATTCTATTTGGGTTCCTTAGTATTTCTTGGATCTGTATGTTTGAGTGCTTCTTTAGACTTGGGAAGTTTTCTTCCAGGATTTCATGGAATACATTTTCAATGCCCTTATTAGTTTCTTCACCTTCTGAGATACCAGTTATTCATATGTTTAGACGTTTGTTGGACTCTAGTATGTCTCGTATATTACCCACATGAATTTTTTTTGTCATTTTCTCTATCTTTTTGGTGTCTTTTTTCTAGGCCATATATTTTACCTTCTGTATCAGAAACTTATCTTCAGCATGGTCTAATCAACTTTTAAAAGTTTCAAGAGAGCTTTCGATCTCCTGTATTACAGACTTCATCTCTAATAGTTCCATCTGATTCTTTCTTATAGTGTCCAATTATTCTTTCATATTGTGGAAAGACTTCCTAATCTCCTGTAGTTCATTGTTTCTTTTCTGTTCCCACTCATAGAGTTTCCACCATGAATGTTCTAATCCTTTCTCTGACATTTTGGTAACTTCCTGTGTTTTTTCAAGAGATGGAGAGTTGTTATTGTGTTCTTTTGAGGAGACATATTTCCTGGTGTATTCAGACCTGAGGCTCTTCTTCTACTTCTAGTCATTGGGAGATGTATTCACTTTTGGATACCTTTTAGGAGAATGTTTCTTTGACTGGGAACGAGTGTGTTTCCCTTTTGCTGTAGGTTGATGTGTGCTGAAGTCTCTCTTCTGCTGTGTTTAACAATGTGGCCCCCACAGGAGGAGCCTTCTATTCAGGTGTCTGAGGAGCACTATCTGCTTTTTCACAGGTGGTTCCATAAAAGAGAAGATCCCTGGGAGCCTCACAATACTAGGATATTTGAGAACTATGATTCTAGACCTGTGTAGTCACCCTGGGAGGGTGGAGGATAAGCGGGAGATGGCAGTGTAAGAGAGAAGAAAAGAGTATGAAGGAGAATAAAGAAAAAAGGTGGCCGTTTCGCCAGGTGTCTGGAGGTGGAACTGGGGCTCTGCTGGAGAGCTGAGGCCTGTCCTGTGGGGTAAGGAGAGGTAGGAAATTGACAACAGAAAAAAAAAAAAAAAGAAGAGAAAACAAACAAAAAAAAAAGCTGCCTAAAAAAATCTGCCTACCTTCCTGAGAGGGGTGGCTCTGGGTTGGAGGGAGCTGGAGATGGGGCTGGTGCCAGAGTCTGACCCAGTCTCAGGGTACCCTGATGGCCAGGAGTCTGGAGATGAAACTGAGGCTCTGCTAGGGAACTGAGGCCTGTTCTTCCTGAGAGGGGTGTCTCAGGGGTTGTGGGAGCTGGATCTGGAGCTGGGGTCAGAGATTAGCCCTGCTTCAGAGTCCCCTACTGGCCAGGGGTCTAAATAATTAGTTAATTTAAACAAAGGAAATTGAGATTAAAGAGCCCTGATCAAAGGAAATACCGCTTTCAGTTAAAAACCTGTAAAAGTTACCTACACACATACCTAATAGCACTAGGAATGCACAGTATCAATTATTGGAAAAATAAATGAGTGATTCACAGTTATAAGAAATTCATATTAGTATATTTTTTTCTTGTAATATACAGACATGACATACACATAGTTTCTACCTTATCTAAGGCAAAGTAGAAAACTAAATGTTACTTCCTGCATGTTTACCCCAAAAGTAGCCCTCGCTGTGCTTCAGGTAAACTGGTTGAAAATATTTCCTTCTACGGGCCATGGTCTAGAATGCAAGTCATGTTAACAGTTTTAGAAAGGCATACATTTCCAGAAGTACATTAAATACACAAATATCAGTTCTATTAAAAACAAACAAACAAAAAAAAAAGAACAGAAATTATCAGCGAAAATGATTAGGTTACAACATTCCCAAATTTTCTAGTGCTTTATGTGTTTTAGATATATATTATCTGACACATTAGTTTGGTTACAGTGCTAAACTAGCAAACCATTACCCTGTAAGAGCAGTTAAACCACCCTTTAGCACTGCACAAACTTCCCAAGGAAGGCAGCTTGAAAAGTTGGAAAAGTGATTCCAATTATTCTAAATAACATTTGAGATGCTAACAGAATCAACAACTCAAGAAACACTGAATTTATTCAATTTTTCCTTCTCTTCTCCTCTGTACTATTCACATAAATTTAAAAGCCAGACTGCTTAAGAATATGTCTTCAAAGCAGATTTATCACTTAAGTGTTCTCACTCAAAAACAGACTTATAATGCTCCAAAAATGTAATTCTTTTTTTTAACTCTTTTTCAAAATATTTGTTACAATTTTGTTTGTGACTCTCTAACAACAGAGACAGTATGGTTTCAAATATTTTTGAGAAAACATTTCATTGTCAACTACTCAGACTGTTGAAAAGCAAACACCAAGCACACCATTCACACATACACTTTCTCAATTCAACGCTGCCTACCAAGTATTCTGTGATATGCCATCTGCTAGCAAAGATCAGTCTCTTTTACTTCCTTCAGATTCTTCCTCAAAGTCATCCTCTGGTTGTGGCTGCTGTTTTGCAATCTCTGCTGATTATAATGATGGACTGGAAAAGCCCAGGTTATGTTATGGTACAAATTCTTTCATATAGTTTCTCTGATCCTCTCTGCCAGGCAGAACTGTTTATGGTGCCGGACAAGCTTTCCAAGAGCTTCTGTTGGCTTACTTGAGCTCTACCTTAGTTCCACCACTTTCTGGTTTAATTTTCATATATGACATTTCAGTCAAAGCCTTGTCCAATAATGAGTATTTCTAATTTCTGATTCAAGGCAACAGGTATTATTGAACTTTTGCAAATAACCATTCTGCCACAAAATAAGTATACTCCCAAACATTTTCAATTCCAGAGGGATCAGGAATGGAGAAAAGTTGTTTCCATTTAAAGAAACAAACAAAATGAAAAAGCTTTTAACAAATTGCTGAACCTACCAACAGCTCAAAAGAAAGCTAAATCCTTAAACTGGGAAAACAAAGCATAGGTAAAAGAAAATCAGTATTGTTTTATTCAAAAGTCATAAAATTCTATTTCACCAGTTCAGTCTTATGTTCAATGTCTCTTCTGTTGAATTTGCAGAGCTACTGTGGTCTGATCTTTCCCTTTAAATCCTTGAAGTTAACATTCAACATTATTATTGATATTTATTGTCCCTAGCATTAAGTTGAATATTTTATTGGTTTCTTTTCGTTTTCTTATTTCTGTGTGTATGTCTTCAATTTTATTGTCAAAGCACTCTTTCAAAACTTCTTGAAGAACTGGTCTGCTGTTGGTAAATTCTTCCAGGTTTTATTTATCTGAGAATTTTTTTATCTTTTCTTCCCACATGAAGGATAATCTTGCCAGGTATAGTATTCTTGGTTGAAACTTTTTTCACTTAACACTTTGAATATGTTTTCCCATTCTTTCCTTACTTGCATTCTTTCTGATAAGAGGTCTGACGTTTGTCTAATGGGATATCCTTAATAAGTTACTGATGTATCTCTCTCGCCAATTTTAGTATCTCGTCTTTGTCTGTGAATTTGGCCAATCTCGATATTATGTGCCTTGGAGAAAATCTTGGGTTGATTCTATTTTATCCTTTGTGTTACTCAGATCTGGATATTTAATATGCCTCTCTAGATTTGGAAAGTTTTCTCTCAGGATTTCGTGGAAGATTATCAGTGCCCTTATTAGTTTCTTTTGGGAAACTGATTATCTGAATGTTTGAGAGCTTAACAGTATCTAGTATTTCTTGTATATTATTTTCTCTTTTTTTGGGGGGGTTGTTTTTATCTTTTCTTAGAAAATAATTATTAATTTAAATTTATTTATTCATTCATTTATTTTTAATTTGACTAGAAAGGAATTTACACACACACACACAGAGAGAGAGAGAGAGAGAGAGAGAGAGAGAGAGAGAGTGAGAAAGAGAGAGAAAGTGAGAAAGCAAGTCACCAGGTCCAGGACTAAAACCGCAGTTGACCATGTGTGAGTATCCAGCGCCTTAACTACTACTGGTCCCTCTATTTTGGTTGTTTTTCCTAGCTCAGAGGTTTTGCCTTCAACATCCGAGATTCAATCTTCTGCATGGACTAATCTTCTTTTAATACTTTTGAGGGAGGTTTTGATTTCCTGTATTACAGATTTCATCTCTAACAGATCCATTTGATTCTTTTTATGGTGTGTATTTTCTGGAACTCATTGTCTCTTTTCTCCTGCATCTTCTGGAGTTCACTGTCTCTCAGGTCTTGCATCTCATTTAGTTTTATTACTAGGAATATTCTGAATTCTCTATCGGACATATCTATGAGTTCCACCATAATGTCTGTGGATGATGAAGGATGGTTCTTATCCCTTAGGGGAGAGTCATTTTCTTCGTTTCTCATATTCTTGAGCTTCTCCAGCAGTTTCTGGTCATCTGATATATTATACATTTCTCTCTAATTTCTGGGAGTTAATTCTGAGCTTTCAGAGGTGTGCAGGAGAAGGTGGTGTGCAGTCTCTTTGCATTTCCATTTCCCTTATGCTTATTAAGCAACCTTCACTTCTGACTTTTTAACTGGATATTGCAAAGACCTCACAGGGAATAGGTGCACTGGGGCTGAGTTGAAGGGTTTCAACAGAGAGTTCAGAGGTGTGTGGGAGGAGACAAGCCATGTTCTCTCTGCAGCTCCATCCTTCTCCCTGCTGCTCACTGTGCAGTCTCTCTTCTCTGAATTTTAGACATTTAATAGTGAATTCACTTTTGGCAAATTGCTTTGAGAAGGTCTCTGTATCTGTAAGACCATGTGTGTCCATTTACTGTAGGGAAATTCTGTGACAAATTCTGTCCTCTATGGTGTTTTGCAATGTGGTATCCACAGAAAGAGATTTTGAGCTCAGATTTATAAAAAGGAGTTTCTTCCTTCAGGCAGGAGGTTTAGTAAGCATTGAGGATTTCAACAACCCTGTCTGAGTGTTTTTGGGGTCTAGAAGATGGGGATGAGAGCATAGCTTCAGTTGCCTTGGTCCCTGAACACACCAGGGCACACCTCATATGTAAATGGCTTCTGTCTGTTTCAGAAGTCTAGAAGATAGGGTTTAGAGCATAGCTTTGGTAGCCTTGATCCCTGAACACACCAGGACACACTTCAGATTTAAAATGGCTTCTGACTGTTTCAGGGGTCTAGAAGAGTGGGTTTAGAGCACAGCTTTAGTTGCCTTGGTCCGTCTATTTTCTTTTAAAAGTTTTAAGTTGACAGTCAGAAGGTGATCGGAAGGTTAAGGCACTGAATTCCCAGATAGCTGACCACAGTTTCAGTTCTGGAACCAAAACTTTGAAAATCATGCAGAGCACATGTGCCCAAAATTCTGAGAGGATACTATAGGAGAAGGAATTGCGTTGTGGCCATCTCCCGTGGGGAGTAACTCTTTGCTTTCCTTTTTTTTTTATCTGTCTTTAGTGAGTACAAATATGCTATGGCAAAAACTTAAGAAAACAGTTTTAAGTTTACAATGATTATATCCTCTTTAAATAATTTCAAGTGAAGTTTTGTGTATGATACATGGTATAGTTCAAAGTTCCTCAAAGTATAATTGTTCTATTAAAATAGCATGTTACTTTAAAAACAAAATTTCTACACTTTTTATCATATTACATCAACATTAGTATCCATGTTCTTTTCCCAAAATGACAATATCTTTTTTTTTCTTTCTTTTCTCTTTTTCTCAAGAGACACTTTTTTTTTTTCCTTTTTTCTTTTCTTTTTTTTTTTTTTTTTTTTTTTTTTTTTTTTGCTATAGGGCACATGCGCTCGCAGACAGATAGAGAGAGACAGAGAGATAGAAAGTGAGAAATCACACCCCAGGGGGAATGACCATGCCACAATCCCTTCTCCTTTGTTCTCCTCTCGGGATCTTGGGCATGCACGCACATACACCCGGCATTTTAAGCTACCGGGTCCGGGACGCGAACCGTGGTTGACTACATGGGAGTCCAGCGACATAGCCATTATGCTAACTGCTGGTCCCGAGAGATACTTTTTTATAGGATGTGTGTGCTAACTGGATAGACAGAGAGAGACAGAGAAATAGAAATGAAGAAATCACTCCCTAGGGGGGATGGCCATGAGCAATTCTTTCTCTTCTATTCTCCTCCCAAATCTTGGGCATGAACACACATGTGCTTGACCCAAGTTTGAAGAGCCAGTCAAGGAAGTAAACTGTATTCAACTACAAGGGATTCCAGAAACGTAATCATTTTGCCACCCATTGGACCCTAAAATCACAATATCTTGATTGGTGTGGCTTTGTATTGTCTTAAAGAAATAAAAATGAGTTCTCTACCTTTGTCCCTTTTCAGTTATCTGTTGGGGTTGATGTAATAGTAATATCTTTTAATTTATTGATATGCAATACATTATACCTTGAAAACACTGTATTGTACACTAAAATGTACATTGATTACAAGTAAGAAATTCAATGAAAAATATTGTATTTATTTACTTATTTACTTAGCAAAAGGAAAGATTACATGTAATGATCTAATTCGTTTTTTTAATTTTAGTCACAAATAAAAAGTCCCTGTACTCATTAAAAGATGGTAGATTCTAAGACTAGAGTAGGAAATATATGAGATGAGATTGAGTATTTTGTGGCATCAGAAAGTAGAGAAATGATTAAAATTATGGAGGATGTTAAATAGATACAGGAGTCAAATAAAGAATCCCAGTGGGGAAACCAGGCAGTGGCACAGGGTGATGCCACTGGACCTGTGTGGGACCTCCATGGGCATCTGAGCTCGTCGGCTGTGCCTGTCATCTGGGCTGGCTCAAACTGGGGTGGGTCATGGCTTAAAGGCCCTCTGGGGAGGTCCTATTTCACTCTATGTCCTCATGAAGAAGTATTAATAGATGAAGTTGTTTTCCTTTAAACAATAATGTCTAATAGCTAAAAATAGATTTTGAGCCATAAAATAAGTAAAGCTGTAGTGAATGACAATAAAAGCATAAAATAAATAGATATAATAGTACAAAAAGGATTAAGAAAATAAAGAAAGGAGGGGAGATGACCAATTTCTTGTGTAAAAGAATTCAAAATAAATTATGTAGTTACTCTTGCCTCAAGAATGTGGAACATTAGTCTCTACCACTTTAGCATATACTATACATAGTGATTTCAATCCAAAGAGTGTAAGAGAAATAGAGGAAAAAAAAAAAAAAAAAAAAAACAGAATCACATTGTAGTTGAAAGACCTGGCCGATACTCAGCAGAGTGATTAAAGTTCACATCCATAGTGATATGTCATAATGACAGTATGTCCCCTTGACAGGGTGTGATGACATGGCACACTACCTCAGGTTCTTCTTCCTGAAGTACCAGTTTACTCATGAGGCAGTCTTCAGATATCATTCATTAAATGAAGATGAATGAGAATCATTATGTGGTTCATTCTGAGAGAAAATTCCTCTCCAGCTATGAACCTGTGAAGTAAGACAAGTTTGTGGTTCCAAAATACAGTGGTCAGACAGGCATGCCAGATGAGCTCTGATTTCAAATGGGCAAAATCTGAAAGAAGGAGTAATGGGTCCCAAGCAAGTTCAAAACTTAGCAAGGCAAATTCTTAGCAGAAAAACACTCTCTGGCTTGATATTCTGCCTACTGAGATGGCAGCACTGCCCCAACACTTGGGAAGCAAGTTCACTCTACAGGAACCAGGCCAGAAGTCCTGCTCCATCTGGACTGCTGAAACAGAGGAGGAGACCAGCACGCCCTGTGAGCTGTGGGGACTGCCCTGCCACGTGGGCCCGTGTTGTCAGTGGTAACCTTGGTTGTTTTGGGGTTACCACTGGAGACATTCTTTCCTTTTGTTGAAAACTAACACATATTCATAGCTGGATAGCTTCAATAGCTCATCCTGTAGAATCCCAGTGTGGCAACAGTCTTTCATTCTATCCTAATTCTTCTCCTTTATAGTGGCATCTCAGTGTTTCTGCTGCATATTCACATCTCTGTGCTTTCTTTTAGCTTAGATGAGTGATTAATTCTATTAGTCAAATCCATTATCTCTATACCAAATTATTTCTTGTCACACTGTTGATATTCTCTACAGGATGTGCTTTCTTCCTTTTTTTTTCTGATATGAATAGACTGAGAATTTTTTAAATATTTTGGTCTGGTTCCTGTTTTTAAGTAATTTCTTAAAATAATTTATCTGTTTTCTCTGACATTTTACTAAAAATGGCAAGGAGACTGAGGCCATGCTTTCAATTCAATGCTTACATCTCCTCAACTAATTTTATCGAGTTTCGTGCAATAACATACAATTTCAACAGAACCATAGAACACAACAAAGTTATTTGTCACTTTATAGTAAAAATCACCTTTTCTCCAGTTCCCAATACCATGTTTATTATTTCTATATGAGATCATCTTTGATATCCATATATCTACCAAGAGTCCCAACTAGGAATTCTCACATACCTCTTGAAATTATTCTATATAAGGACGTTCCAAAGCCACTTTCTCAATTGTCAATATTTCTTACAGCATATTCTACTTCTCTGTACCAAAATATGTTATATTACTAAGGCTTTCAGCCCCCAAAACAACGAAGACTGGGTGAACAAAACTAAGAAATTGGTTTCTCTTGTGAAAGTCTAGATGTTTAAAATCAAGGTGTCAAGAGGATGGTTTGCTTTTGAGACCTGCATCCTTGACATGCTGGTAGCCGTCTTATCACTCTGTGCCCACATGGCCTTTTTAAAATAATTTTTAATGAATTAAATAATTCATTAATTATTACTTTAATTCACCAGAAAGAGAGAGGGAAAGTAAGAAAGGAAGCCACGAGATCCAGAACTTGAACCATGGTCAGCCAGGTGAGAGTCCAGCGCCCCTACGTCACTTGGTGTCCCATCACATGGCCTTTTTTACATGTAAGCACATCTCTGCTGTCTCTCTGTCTCTCCTTACACACACAGGTCATATTTTTTTGTGCCCTATTCTTATGACATCTTTTAACCTTAATTACGTTCTTTAAGTCCCCGTCTTCAAATACAGTCACATTAGGAATCAGAGCTTCAATATAAACACTCAATTCTGTTTATATCAAGACAATCTATCATATACCTAGCCAGCGCACTATAAAATTGTCAAGATCATCAGAAAAAGGAAAATCTCTCAAAGCAAAGAGGAGGCTAAGAAGACATAACAACTAAATGTAATTTAATGAACACAGATTTCTGGAATAGAAAGTGAATTTGGACTAACAACAAAAAACTTCCAGGATCCGTAACATAGGGTAGCATTACCACGTGCTCTGATTGCTTTGCTCAGTCAGAGGTCTCAGTAGACAGCAAAGTCCATCCAGCTAGCACAACCAAATTAGAAGCAAAGATGGCATCCCGGTCACCTGGGGAAACTAACATCAGGGTCTGCTTGCCCAGAGTTATTACCTGTTGGCCCATCCAAAATCATGGACTAGATGATATAGCAAAGATTTTTCCCTGCCAAATATCACCTAGAAAGCTAGAAAGTGTGGTGATCTGCTCAAATGCAGAGGCTACTACAATGACATAAGGATGATAAACATTCATGAAATCATAACACCTACAAAACTAACAAATACCAACAACAGACCATAAAAAGGGGAGCTATATAAAATGACAAATTGTCCTGTTTTTGAGTTCATTAATTCTTTCTTCTGCCTGTCATCTGTACTGTCATCTCTGCCTGAATTCTCTCTCTATTATAGTTCTATAAGAGAAAGAAATAGAGAAGAGGGGATTGCAACTTGACCACGTGCCATGGGAGTGAAAAGAGAGAAGAAAAGAAAGAAAGAAAGACCCTCACTATCAGAAAAAACAAACAAACAAACAAAACACTATTATACCTTTTGTCAGAGAGTCTCATAAGGTAAAACCCTAAATATTTTACAAACATTTGTCAAACATTTGTTAGAATTACTGTAAAAATTCAATAAGATACAACATTAATGTTCCAAAATCAGACGTGTGTCTACTCACAAACAGGCACAATTGAAAAATAAATCTGAGAAAACACTACCATTTAGAATAATATAAAAAAGATAAAAATATTTAAAGTTAAATACAAAAAAAATTCAACTACCTTCAACCAAGAAGGTTGAAAACTGTAAGACATTGCTAAAGAAAATTGAAAAAGTCTTGGCCTGGTGGCACAATTGGTAGCAATCTGAACTGCATGTGGTGCTAGAAGTTGTGTGGCTGCCCTTGGGTACCAGGGGCATGAGTTGATGCCCCAAATCTTGATGAGCTAGAGGACTTGGGAAAGGAGATTGTGGCATTAGGAGACATTGTCAATGGTGCTTCTCTTTTTCTATCTCTGTCTCTCTTTCTCCCTCTCTTTTTCTCATGCACATCCATGTGCTGTCTATCATGAATAAGATAAATAAAAAATTATGAAATTTAAGAAGACATAAGAGAAAATACATTTCATGTTTTAGGATTAGAAGACGCAATATAATTCAGATGACAGTACAACTCAAAACAATCTAAAACTTTGATATAATTCCTACCAAAATCCTGACTGCATTATTTTTGGAAATGGAAAAAAAATATGTGAAATTATATATGGAACCTCAAGGGACCCCACATAGTCAAAACAAAATGGGAGAACTCATATTTCCTAATTGAAAGCTTAATAATTTTATAAAGCTGTTCAAAAGGGTAGCACTTGCATATGGAGATACATAAGACTAAATGAAATAGAAAACCTAGAAATAATTAATTTACAATAAGGGTGCCAGGCTGTGGAGAAAGAATAGCCTTTCAACAAATGAAAATGGTGCTAAGAAAACTGAATATGCACAAAGAAAAGAATGAAGTTGGACTGCCACTTTACACTGTTTACAAAATTTAAATCAAAGTGGATTAAAGTCATCGATGTAAGAATTAAGACCATCAAATTAATAGGAGAAAAGCTTCAGAACATTGTATTGATGGGGCTGGCAGGAGGCATGGCTGTTGAAGATGATGGCTCCTACTTGACCAACCGCAGCTCGAGTCCTGGACCTGAAGACTTGCTTTCTCACTTTCCCTCTCTCTCTCTTTCACTCCTTTTCTCACTCTCACTCTGTCCCTCTCTGGTTAAATGAAAAATAAATAAATAAATAAATAAAGTTAAATAAAATAATTCTTAAACAAACAAAACAAAACCTTGTGTTGACAAGGATTTGTTGGATACAACGTCCAAAAACGGGCAGTAGAGACCAGCAGGTGGCATGGTGCTTAAGGCTGCTAGATTCCAACATGACAGACTGTGGTGTGCATCCCATATCTGGTGGCTTGAAATTCATGTCGGGCATGTGTACATGTGTGCTCCAAATCCTGAAGGAGCAGGGATTGTAGTGTGGCCATCCTTCATTCAGAATGTCATTTTTCACTTTCTCTCTTTCTGTCTCTTTCCTCTCCAGTGAGCACATGCACCCTATGTCAATAACCTGAAAAAGAAAAGAGGGGAGTGTAATAAAAAAAGATAGATTGGACTTCATCAAATGTTAAACTTATGTACATACAAAGAAATATTTGCAAATTATATATTCAATATTAGCATAAAGAATATACTGAGTCTACAATATTAAAACAAAAACCAAGCAACAAAATTAAAAAATAGAGAGCTTGCATACATTTCTCCAAAAAAGATATATAAATTTCCAATAAGTACAAGAGAAGATACTTAAAATCATTAGTCATTAGAAAAATGCAAATCAAAACCATATACCCGTTAAGATGGTTATTGTATAAATTCAGAAAAAAAATTCTGGCTACCATCAGGAGTAATTGGAACTCTGATACATTGATGGTAGAAATGTACAATTGTGTAACTACTACTAAAAATGAATTGGAAGTTCTTTTAAAAATTAAGCATAAAATTACATGATCAAGCAATTCTCTGAGGTATATACCAAAAAACTAAAAATAAAAATTAAAAAAAAATCATACTCCACACCAATATTCACAATAAATTATTCACAATAGCCAAAAGGTGGAAAATTCCTAAGTGCCCATCAACAGTATAACATTTTTATGAATAAATAAAAAAATGTGGTATGTGCATACAACGGAATATTATTTAGCTAAAAAGTAAATGAAGTTCTCACTAATGCAACAGCATGGATGTGCCTTGAAAACATGCTAAGCAAAGTTGTCATACACAAAAGTAGCAATATTGTCTGACCCCAGTTTATATGGGATCCCTAGAGTGGTCAAATTCATAGAGACAAAAATTAGAATAGAGGTTACCAGGGACTTGGGGGAGAGGAAATGAGAGCAACTGATATAGAATATCTACTTGGGGTGGTAAAATTGTAAAGTGCTGTTAGTTGCACAAAATATTAATATACTTAACGCTACTGAATTAGATGGTTAAGAGTACGAAGTGGTAGACCAAGGGATGGCATGGAGGTTAAGGTGGCTGGATCCCACACATCTGACTGAGCAGTTTGAGTCTTGGACCCAGTGACTTCAGAATCACTACCAGAAACTGTCATGTGTGCCCAAAATCACTAGAGGAACCTGAAAGAGAAGGGATTGTGGTGTGACCAACCCCAAAGGGAAGAGATTTATCTCTTTCTCTCTATATCTGACAAGTGCACACCACCTTAAAAAAAATTCAGTTTGAAGTGGAGAATTTTATATTTTGTAGGTTTCCATAATAAAAATGACTTATGGCTCATGGAAACCATGATGAGTCTTAAATACATTTTACTAAACAGTAGGATACATACTGTTTGGCTCCATTCACAAGCAATTCTGCAAAAGAAAAACTACACAAGGACAGAAAGACTAGAGGGTGCCAGTGATTAGTGAAGGTGGAAGTGACTACTTACAAAGGGGAGACACAGAGAAATTTTAGGAAGAAATTATTCAAGGCAAGCCTATGGCCTAGTGATGAAGGGAGCCAGATCACACATGACCTGCCACCCAGTTCAAACATCAGTCCTGGCAGCCCGAAAAACACAGCTGTGGATGTGCATGTGTGTCCCGATTCGTAACTGGATGGTAAAATGGAGTGGACGGAATTGCAGGTGACCACACCCCATTAGGGTTGCTTTCTCCTTTTCCCTCACTTCATGTCTCCCTGACTCTGATAATTTCAGAAATTCTCTGGTAAATTAAACAAATATACATTTGGTATCATTTAGATGTACTGGATATATAACTATACATTTGTTGAAGTTTATAGAATTATTTTTCATAAATAATGAAATCAATGTGGACTTAAATAAATGAAAACCCAGCAATCAAGATATCTATGGAACTCAGGGTAAAATGCACTCTGAGGAACCATCTAACTGAGTTTCAAATGTGCAGCACAACTCTGCTGAAGGGCCTGGGAAAAACAGGAGCTGAATCTAGTAATTTGGGAAAGTAGTGTTTTCACAGGAAATTATAAGATCATAAAGACTACTCTGGGTAGCTCATATTTTTTTTCTTTGGAGAGATTTTTCATATAGGGTGCTCACCAGAGAGAGAGACAGAAATCAAGAAATCACCCCTCCCCCTGCAGATGGAAGGCCACGCCATAATCCCTTCTCCATGCTCCTCTGGGATTTTGGGCACACATGTACAAGTACCCAATGTGAGTTCTAAGTTTCCAGGTCCAGGACTCAAACCACTGTCAACTACATGGGAGTCCAGTAACATAATCATTATGCCATCTGCTGGTCCTGGTAGTCCATTTATTTCTCTTAGTGGTATGGCTTAAAACTTCTGAAATGAGTTTACGTGGACACTTTGGAATGAACATATTCATAAGCAGTAGTTGGTGAAAGATAAGTTTCACAGTTTCAGAAAGGAAAGCAACTAAAGGAAGTTATAATGAACCCTCTGTTACTGGATTAGAGTCAGAGACATCCCTATGAAGTCATGTTTAGCTTCATTTACATCTGGAAGGAGAGATTCATAAAAACTACACATATGCATGTATGAGCATGGCTTCATGTGTTACTGTCTACTTAGTAAACATAGAAGAAGTGGAACTCCAGAAGCTACAAAAACACCCAACATTCAGAGTTTGATTTCTAATACCACCTACCAGGAAAGGGACTAGCACTACTTAGAGAAAGAAGTGATTTGAAGAAGGAGGGCAAAGACCAGTCAGAGTATCTGACAGGGCTGAGTAAGAAAGTATTCCCAAAGAAGTCAGAACATGTCAAAGACATACAGATGCTAAGCTGACAGAACTCCCAAGTGCCAAACTTCATACATTTTTGGGATAAACTACAATAGTTTTGTATTGTAATACAAAGTATAAAATGAATCTCTGTGGACGGGCAGGTGGTGTGATCGTTAAGGTGCTGGACTACCACATAGCTGATCACAGCTCAAGTCATAGACCTGGAGGCTTGAAAATCACACCAGGTGTGTATATGTGTATGTCCCAAATCTCAGGAGAATAAAGAAGGGATAACGGCATGACTATCATCCCTGAGGGCACGATTACTCACTTTCCCTCTCACTGACCATCTCTGTCTCTCCAGAGAGCACATATGCATAATGGCAAAATAAAAGTATATATATATTATATATAATATACATTATAATATAATGTATATTATATATATATATATTATACACACACACACACACACAGATATATATATATATATAATTATTATCATGACAAATTTTGAATACTGTATCTCCAGGAGATAGAGCCTAACCCCACCCAGAGTGGGCAGGACTAGAGACTTTATTCTGAAAAACGGAGTATAAAAAGAGGAAGTGGAATCTTTGCAGTGGAGAATCTGACAAAATCTAACTTAACCAAGCCTAAAGCTAATATGATGCCATATAGATGGGGCTGGCAGGTGGCATAGTGATTAAGGACACTGGACATTAACATATGGCTTATTGTGGTTCGAGTCCCAGACCTGGCGGTTTGCTTTCTCACTTTCTCTCTCTCTTACTTTCTTTCTTACGCACACCTGTGCATGTGCTCTATCCCTCTCTGATCAAAATTAAAATAAGTAAATAAATAAATAAAGTTAAATAAAATAATTCTTTTTAAAACATTATATTCCTGATGCTAAGATTTTCTTTAAACACATTTCAATGTTCTAAAGTACAAACTTTCAAACTAAAGATTATTTTTGCATTAGTGCTAAAGCTTAAACTTTTTAATTTGTATTCTTTGAGTAATTTTTGAGATAGGGTACATATAGTTGCAGAGAGAAAGACAGAAATTAAGAAGTCACCCCCAGGGAAGATGGTTATGCCACAATTCCTTCTCCTCCAGTCTACTCTTTTTCTTAATTTTTTTAATTTTAATTTTTTGAGAGGTTTTTGCTATAGGGCACGTGTGCTCGCCAGACAGAGAGAGACAGAGAGACAGAAAGCGAGAAGTCACCCCCCAGGGGGTATGACCATGCCGCAACCCCTTCTCCTCCATTCTCCTTTTGGGATCCTGGGCACACATGCACATGCGCCTGGCATGAGTTTAAGCCACCGGGTCCGAGACTCAAACCACGGTTGACCACATGGGAGTCCATCAACATAGCCATTATGCTAACTGCTGGTCCCTGGTAGTTCTGTTGTTTTTGAGGAGGCTCCATATTGTTTTCCACAGAGGCTATACTAATTTACATTCTCACAACAGTGTAAGAGTGTTCCCTTTTCATCACAGCCTCTCTAGCACTTGTTATTCATTATTATATTTTCACCCACGCGATTCTAACTGGGGTTAAGTGGTATCTCTTTGTGGTTTTACTTTACATTTCCATTATGACAGGAGACGTTAAACATTTTCATATCCCTCTTGTCTATTCATAAGTCTTCCTTGGAGAGCTGTCTATTCAATAAATTTGCTTATTTTAAAATTGGATTATTATTATTTTTTAAATAGGTGAGCTGGCTGAGTTTTCTATGCATCCTGGTTATCATTCCCTTGTCTGCGGAATAATTTGCAAATATTTTCTCCCATTTCAAGGGTTGTCTTTTCACTCTAACAGTTGTACCCCTTGCTGAGGAATCTTTTTAGGTTGATGTAATCTCACTTGCCTGTTTTGGGATTTAGTGCCCCAAACCGACTTTTACTTTTTTTAGAGATAGTTATAAAAAGAATAATTTCAAATAATAAAGCAAATTAACTATAAATATATATTTTTAAAAAACTATGGATTGAAACATTCTCAATTTAATAAACTTTAAAATCTTTTTTTTTCAAAATCGACTTCCGGTAATGTAGGGAACGACAACTTATAAATTCATGTATTTTTACTTAATCAATACCTTGTCATTTAGAGGAAAGATTTACATATCTCATTAAGGACATTTTCAATTTAGACTCCAAAACATTAATGTCTGTTACAGGAATTCATTTTAGACTCTCAGTATTTGGTAATGGTGGTCGTGATGGTGATGGTATTCTTTAATTATTACTATTTTTCAATATTTAATACTTTTTCATTTGAATTCTCTATAAAAATGGCCATGGCCCTTTAAATGATCTTGCCCATTCATCTCTCTGTGGAAAAAAAAAAAAAAACACGCACACAAAAATGCACATTACTCAGTAATGAAAGATGCAAAAGGCTTGAAGCTTGAAGTTCAAATACGGATTGAACTTGTTCACATCCTCACATGTAGGTGAAAAATGCTGAAGCATACTGGGTAGCAAGAGCAGAGAAGATTAGAGCTATAACGAATCATTCTGTGTTCCAGCTCACACACGTCCATTCCGCCTGACCACGGGTGCTACCTCCTGCTTGGACCTGACTCCGTACCTGGAAGAACTTGATCTCACTCACCAGGTATTGCTAACTGTATCTGTAGCTATTACTTTCATAACAATTATTGTTATCAATGCTATCTCATGATTGCTATCCACACAGCACAAGAATACAATTTTTTTTAATCCAGTAAATACAATATTCTAGTAAAAGAGCTGACCAATTTATATTTAAAAATTACTTTACAAAAGGAATTATCTTCACGAAATATTTCATGGCTTACCACTGAATATAAAGGATAAATTTGCTAGCAAAGATTTTAATGTATTTCTGGGTGGATCAAGAGTATAATAGAGCAAATGGTCACCTCAATGATGACAGGGTTTGCATATTCAAATTATTATTTAATAAATGATGTATTTCTTATTTGCATAAAATGTTTCTCTGTTTTACTTCCATATCCATACTTTGGTTTTTTATGTGATACAACTCTCTAATTTCTGAAGCACTGCAGGCATGGTAAAGGTTTTCTAAAATTATCATAATATATTTCTGTACAATATTTACTTTATGAGTAGTTTTCTTCTGAATAATTATTAACATATTAACACACATGTCTTTGAAACAGTAGTTTTAAAAATAAAATGAGAAAAGTAAAATGCATAGGAAATGTTTAATGCCATGGTGCATTTGCACAAAAGTGAGTATAGGAATTATAAAACTTGGTATAGAGTAATCAGAATTTGATTCCATGTAAATTTTTGATATTAAAATGAATATTGAAAATTCTTGAAAGCAATTAAAAAAACACTTCCAAATGTTACAAGGAAAGTTAATATTTCAAAGAGAATTGAGCTTTTTTCTGTTTATTCAGATACTATGAGAATAGAAAACCATGCTTAAAAGTATGCATTAAATGAATTTGAATTCTAAGTATAAGACATTCATTTATTATGCCATGTTGGGAGAAGTGGTAAAAGCATTTAGCAAGTTATGGGAGGGAAGTTGTCTTTCAGTCTTAACTTTAATAATAATAATAATAAGGCCAATGATGAATTTAAGAGAATATAAAGACCATGAAAGGAAAATTTTAGAACTAAGTAACACTATCTTTATAATACACATAATTCAAAAAAATGTTCTAGTGTTTTCCCAAAAAGGGACAGTTTATCAGGGACATATAGTTGTTTCCTAAATCACAACATTTCTATTCTTTAGTAAAGTGAAAGTAAATAATACAGTTAGAGAACTCCAATATTACTTGAAATGACAATATTTAGAGACTTAAAGACAGATATGATAACTGATCATTTTAAAATAGTATAAACTATTAATAATTGGAAGCAAAAAAATTTCTTTGGATAAAATTGCAAAACTAAAATTTCAGACATGATTATTTAAATGTCATAAAATATTGATTTTAGTGATATATAGAGAACACAGGCAAAAAGATGGAAGCATTGTTTTAAAAGTCATATTTAATTTGCGTGTCCTTTAGAATTGTTCTTCAAAATTTTTCAGAGATGAGTGAAAAATATCCAACATATATAGAAGTAAAACATCTTCCTTCCAAGAAGCAGATGCAAAAGGATAGTAAGTATTTTTTCTCCCCAACCCCTGTAGAGCCTCAATGTTATTTACTGTTCTTATCACGGAACAATTTCATTCTAATTAAGCATTCAAACTATAATTAATTTATTATCAAAATTTTGTCATCTGAAAGAAAATTCATCTCATAGACTTTGTGTAGTAAGAAGAAAACAATAGCAGTGCTACTGAAGCATAGATCTATATTTGGAAAGAATACTGTAATATAATAAAAGAATATGGTAGTGTTCACTTTTTCACATCTATTAATAATCTTATGCTTGGGGTCAGGGAGTTGCACAGTGGTTACGTGGCTGGATCCATATAAGAAAGGTCCTGGGTTTGTATCCTGACACCTGCCTGAGCATGTCAGAGAAACATGTGTGCTCAGTCCAGGCAGGCTGAGATGGGGGTGGATCACGTTGTGACCCTGTTAGAGGTGTCTTCCCCTCTCTCTGTCTCTCTGTCTCTTTGTCTCTCAAGAAATAGATAAAACTTCTTTAAAACAATCTATCTGCTTTCAGAGAAACAGCATAAATATGAAACACTAATGACATCTGTGTTTGAATCTTCAGAGAAAAGAGAGGAACTAATTTACTCAAAAGTGAAAAAATCCCCTTCAAATTCCAATCAGACAGAGCGAAGTAAAACTGAATCATCTGAAGAAAAAGGTAAAGCTTAGTAGAAGGTATAGCTGTATTACCGCCAATTTTTTAGCCTATGTGTATGTAATTAAGATAACTTGAGCTAGAATAACTCTGAGTTTGCCCCAGTTGCATGAGGGTACTTAAACTATTCATCTATCAGAAATTTAAATGTAAAAGAAACATTGAAAACCAAAGTCCCACGTTTAGTTTATTCAAGAGAATTGCGGTAATCTGGGAGCTATATCCATACTTTCATAACTACCAAGTCAAACTTTTAAAAATCATTATTTTTCCATGTTCAAAAACAATTGTGAATCTCCTAGGGAAGCTATGGACTAGTTCTACAAAATTTTAAGAAACATTTGATTAGCATTATTTGATATATATACTAATTATAACTTCAGCTGTGCGATAACTATGTCTATTCTTTTTTTTTTTTTTTTTTTTTTGAGAGATTTTTGCTATAGGGCGCGTGCACTTGCCAGACAGACAGAGAGAGACAGAGAGACAAAAAGCGAGAAATCACCCCCCGGGGGGATGGCCACGCCGCAATCCCTTCTCCATTCTCCTCTCCGGATCTTGGGCACGCATGCACACACAGCCGGCGTGAGTTTTAAGCCAATGGTCTGGGACGCAAACCGCGGTCGACTACATGGGAGTCCAGCAACATAGCCATTACACTAAGTGCTGGTCCCACTATGTCTATTCTTGATGAAAAGTAGTGAAGTTTCAAGGAGAAAAATCACAGAAGCTTATATAGGTCTGTAAACATGATGCTTATAAAATCATATTTCAGGCAATGAAATAATAATATATGGACAATAAAAATTATTCACACAGTATTATTTTAGAAAAATATTTGCTTTAAAAAATAAGTTCCTATATCTAATATCTTACTTTGTATTCTTAAAGCATTCGATAACTTGAGGCTATTTTGGTAAAGTTCGGATAAGTGACTTCCCTAAGAGACATATGTAACAGAATTTGAGCTGAGCTCAGGATTCTAACCTTCAGTTTAACCTTGTTTCAAATAATTCACTAGCCCTTACCATTTTAATTTCGAAGTGCAATACATTCAAGAGTCAGTGTCATGAATCTGTGGGAATGATTCCTCTAAACCCTGCTCTACCACTCAGTCTTTCTCTCCTGGTCTCCTGAGTGTCTCTTTTTCTCTCTGGGCAGGTCCTTCAGTTCCAAAGGCCTGGTGTCTCACTGTAGTGATTCTTAGTGCCTCCTGTTTCATTCTTCTTTTAACAACTGGAGTCTTAGGATTCAAGGGTAAGTTACTAGATTTATGGCCCAAACCTTTATCTCCTCGTTAAGAAACCATGAGTTCTGGGAACCAGCAGTTAGCATAATGGCTATGTCGCTGGACTCCCACGTAGTCGACCGCAGTTCCTGTCCCGGACCTGGTGGCTTAAAACGCACGCCAGGCGCGTGTGTGTGCGTGCCCAAGATCCTGAGAGGAGAATGGAGGAGAAGGGATTGCGGCGTGGCCATCCCCCTGGGGGATGATTTCTCGCTTTCTGTCTCTATGTCTCTCTCTGTCTGTCTGGCGAGCGCACGCGCCCTATAGCAAAAACCTCTCAAAAAAAAAAAAAAAGAAACCATGATTTTTCCTAGTCTTTCTTTTCTACTATTTAGCAGTGGTTTCCAGTTCTATTTTTTTCTTTACCACTAATACTGTCACTTAGCTGTTTACATAGTCCTTCTAAAGCTTCTGATGCCTGCTATATATGTAAAACATTGTTCATATTCAGGCTTTATTCAAAACAGGCAATGTTTAAATATGTTCCTGATACATCATGTCAAATACATTATCTGTCTCCACTGACACCTTCCTTCAAAGATCCTATTGGTTCTACCTCTATACTTTCACTCTGTAGCTCAAATTTATATTTAAATTCTTTTTGAGCTTATTTGTTTTTTATTTCCTGAGTGAGACACACAGACAGAAAGAGAGAGTACCTAGAAAATGTTCTTGATACCACAATCTACTCACACTTCACCCAACCCTGGATCACAAGAACATGCATGCCAGGTGGACTCTTGGATGTTTCTAGATGTGAACCCAGAACCCTCCTCTGTGAGTTGGCCTCACAGAGTATAATATCAATATTTTACCACTGCATCACTGTCTGGCCACTAGTTTTTAGTTATAAATTTATCACAAGAACAACTGGCAGAAACCAACATTACTTTTCTACTATTAAAAAATCTTGTATTTAATCTCAAAGTCAACAAACTCTCAGTATCTTAATAAAACTGTCAAAAAAGTTTCTCTAAAAATACCTCAAACATGTCATCCAAGAAACCAGCAAATGGTGTATGGTTATTTTGTTGGACTCCCACGTAGTAGACTACAGTTCATGTCCCAGACCCGGTGGCTTAGAATACTCTAGTCACGTGTGTGTGCGTGTCCAAAATCCTGAGAGGAGAATGAAGGAAATGGGATGTGGCATGACCATTTTCCTGCGGGGGTGATTTCTTACTTTTTTGGCTCTCTGTCTCCCTAATCTATGAGAGAGTGCATGCATCCCATAGCAAAAAAATTCTGTCTTAAAAAACATGTTCCAAATGCTCAGAAACTATTAATAATTTTTCATTCTCTACTGAATAATGTTCAAATTTTTCTCCTTAATTTTACCTTAATGCATTTCAATCCAATAATTCTAAGCTTTACTCAACATACCCACACTGACTTCAAAGTACTCTGAATTATCTGCTTTTCCTGATGTGTCCTCTGAGTTTCTGTCCCCACCCCATTGTTGATGCTGTTCCCACCATCTCAGCAGCCTTCTTCATGCACAGATGGTAATTACAGCCTGTGGAAATCACAGTCAACACTCAAGAGCTTAATTCCTCCCTGTTGTCTTTTCTAATAATTCAAAGACATTTTAGTATTCTCTGTCTCAGATCCAATTTGTAGCCTTTCATTATTTTCAACCTGAAATATTTTTTCTGTAGATCAGGATTCCGGTACTGTTGATGTTGGGTGAAAGGATTCTTCATCGAGAAGTCATCTTATGCTTGTAGAGTGCTCTGCAGCATCCCTCTATTCTTCTCATCAGGGGGTCATAGACACATCCAGAATGTCTTCAGACATAGCGAGTGTACCCTGCAGAGACAATCACCTTGAGTTGTGAACCACTCCTCTGCGTCAATCTCCTTTCCTATTAGACACAGCATATGCTTCAAAAATAGATCAGAAAATAACAAGTCTTTCATCAAAGGTAGTCACAAACAGTTACAGGTGGCTGAATATATTTTGGTCTAAGTAAATAACCATGAATAAACCTCATCCTGTTTAATGTAATATCTGAGCCTTGACCCCAAACCTGCTGGTTTGCAGACCAAGCTTTTTAAATAGTGTTTGTGTATTTGCGTGGGTGAAATTTTGACACCCCAAGTGTGCATGTACATTCATACACATCCAGTTATATACATGCATATATTCACAATTCTAAGATATATTAATAATTTGCTGAGTATATAGTTGATATATTGAAAATGTAATATTCAGCCGCTTTAAGTATGTTGACATATTTGTACAACCATAACTACAATCAATATAAGAATATTTTCATCACCCCAGAAGAAATCTCACACACTTTAGTGTTAGATCCCATTTCCTTCCAACTCTGCCAGAACTGAAAAACAATTAATCAGCTTTCTCTATCTGCAGTTTTTCCTATTCTGAGTGTTTTATGAAAATGCAATCATATTGACCAGAGCAAAGATGACCACCATACCAAGTTTGAAAATGCCAATCTTTACTCAGATTACAGTGCAGTGCTAATACCACCAATTTTGTATACACTCTGGAAGAATAGATACAGCTTATCAGAAGATGAGTTGGTGGTAGGATGCATTCCAGTACTTCAAGCAGTGCAGTACCATTGGTGTTGTCATCTTGGTAGATGGCTTTCCATCCCTTGAACCAAGGCATGTGAGTAATTGGTTCCTGCATGTTTGACATCATTCTGACCAGAAATTGGCACATATGTTACTGTGTTGGAACTGTAGCCAATTTTCATCATGTTGGTGCTGACTTCCTTAACAATTTCCCTAAATCTCTTCTGACTACAGGATTGCTCAGTAGAATCCACTTTATCTACACCAGCAATTAGTTGTTTCACACTCAGTATGCAAGCCTGAAGGATGTGCTCACAGATCTGCCCATTTTTGGAGATACTAACTTCAAATTCACGATCAGCAGCAACAATCAAGATAGCATAGTCGGCTTGAGATGCGCTGTTACCTGCATATTCTGGTTATTAATTCCATGTCTGAAGCATAGATTGCACATGTTTTCTCCCATTCTGGGAGTTATCTCTTCACTCTACTGTTTTCTTTGCTGTGGGCAAGTTTTTTAGTTTAATGTTGTCTCACTTGTGTATTTTGGGGATTACTGCCTTTGCTTTTGGTGTTGTATTTAGGAAATTTTGGCCTACTCCATTTTCTTTAAGAGTTTTTCTTTTGTTTTCTGCAGTAGTTTTATAGTATGAGGTTTTATGTCTAAATCTTTCATTCATTTTAGTTAATTTTTGTTAATGGTGAGAGATAGAGGTCCAGTTTCATTTTTTCAGGAGGTGCATATCTAATTCTTCTAGCACCATTTGCTAAAAAGACTGTTTTCTCCCCTGCATGGTCTTGTGTCCTTTGTCAGTAATCAGTTGGCTGTACATTTAGGGTTTATTTCTGGATTCTGTCTCCTGTTGCATTGGTGTATATGTCAGTTTCTGAACCAGTACAATGCTATTTTGATTATCATAGTTTTGTAATGTATTTTGTAATATATTTTAGGTAGTGAGATGCCTTCAATTTTATTCTTTTTGCACATTATCACCTTGCGGACACAAGGTCATTCACAATTCTAGACAAATTTTATGTTTTTGGGTTTTTTTTTCTATTTCTGTGTAGAATGTAACTGGTAATCTGATAGAAAGTATTCTTGATTTGATTGTCCCATATTACATGAATCCTTTGAAAAACCATATAGTGTGATATAGAGATGTTCAATGATTTACTGTGAATAAGAAACAAAAGAATGAAAAAAAAATTACTCTTAAAATTGAAAGAAAGAGAAAGAAGGAAAAGATAAGAAAGAAAGAAAGATGCCTATAATCATGTTTTTGACAAAGTCTCTGTGTTCTAAGACATCAGCGATAGTCACATAATACCTGTTGGACTCAAATTTCCACAGGGAAATATCAGTGTTGAGATCACACTCACACAGCTTCCAGTTTACCTAAGACCCAGGCTTACATGCTGGATTCTTTCTCCTCACAGTAAGCTCCTTGTCAAAGTTTTTGATGATTTTTTTTGTCACTATCACCACATTTATAGATCAGATGGCCCCCTGTGGTGAATTTGCCTGATTCCACATATGTAATGACAAGAATGTTAATGTGAGTCTTTTTTCTCATTTTGGCTTTGATTTAGCAGTGGTTATCTAACATCACCTATCCAAGATCATGAGAATTTACATTTATGTTAACTTCTAAGAAATTTATTGTTTCAGTTCAGTTGTTTGTTGGCTCCCTTTGAATTAATTTGCACATATAATGCGAGCTGAATACAAAATGGATTTCTTTTTATTTTGGTCTTTAATTATTCAATTATATAATGAAGCTTTCAGAGTAAGTTTTACACTTCTTTCATTTAATTTATTTCTAAGTTTTTTTATTTTTTGATGCTAATGAATTGCTTAGTTGTTTATATTTTCAGATTGTTCATTGCTAGAATATAGAAATATATTAATATTTATAAATTGATCTTAAACTATGCAACTTTCCAGAACTCTTTATTAGTTTTAATACATTTTCAGTGGATTTCTTAGAGTTTCATGTTACAATGTCATGACATATATAAATACACTCTGTTACCTGTTCTTCCTTAATTTAGTCTGAATAATTTTATATCATATCCTTGAATAATTTTACTAAGAAAACCTCCTCTACGAAGTTGAATGGCACTAGTGAAAATTTTCCATCTCATTTTGTTCTTTATTTTAAGACGGTAAGCATTTAGTCTTTCACTAGAGTATGCAGCCTTGGGAATGTGCACAGTTCGAGATAGTCAGAGAAAGCAATGACTTTTGCAAAATTGTTTTGAATGACTCGTACTCTAATCTCTCCCAAGACATTTGCCTTTTTGGCTATTACGTCCAGCTGCTAGACTGTCCTAATTGTTGGGTGACTATCATTTTCGGACATGACATGAAGAATAAAGTATATTCTGATCCACTTACACTTTTTCATATCGTTTGTTTTTATTGTAATTTCTAGTTTATATTATATTTACATATAATAAGTGTACATTTTATGGTACACATTGCGATTTTTAAAGCATGTATACAACATGCAAAAATCAAAGGATATAGACATATTCATGATGTTCAGTTTTTACTGTTTCATTTTGTGTGCACATTTGATACTAATTCTACTTTTTAATTTGTTTTGTGCATGTTTATTTTCCCTTGAAATATTTATTGAAATCTCAGTGACCTTTTTACTGTGCTGTAATGCACTGTTTCATAACTCACTCCACTTGGTCACTCTCATTCTTGTGTCTCATAATCATTTACTCCCAAACATCCCCTAATCCACTCCCCATGCAGCTTCTAATGTTTATGATTACTCTCTCTACTTTTATGCTATTAATCTTTTAGCCTTGATAAAGCAGTAGGACAAAAAGTGTGTGCTATTTGTCACATATCCCGTCTTATTTCACTTGGCATATGTACCATATGTACTTTATCCTTTCATCAGTTTGGGGGCACTTAGGTTAATTTCATGTCTTATGTAAGGGTAGTTTTTGTCATCATTCTTTGAACAATATACTGACCCCAGGAAGACTCTTTTCTTACCTGCTTTTTCTTTGGATCTTCCTGGCCTGTCTTTAAGATTGCTGCTTTCAAAGTGCCACCAGCAAAGTTTCAATTGTTTTCTCTTTTTTTGTTGTTGTTTATATTTTTTATTTCAATTTTTTATTCAATCAATTATATACGTCACTTAGCTTATAAAGTGAATATCCCAATATGAATACATTTCTCACCCATCTGGTTGAGAATACTATACAGGCTATCTTCCACAGATAATAACCCATTTCTTTGTCCCATAAAGTTAAGTCTTCAAAGTTAAAGTTTTCAAAGGCATTGTTAGGCATTAATTTTTGTGTTGGACTAAATCAGTTTTTTTTGTAAAGAGATTAGGAAATCATAGTACCTTAGATTCATATAAATAATTTTCATGACTTTGTTTTTGTTTTCTTTCACATTTCTTTTTTTTTTAACATGAATCCATTTTTTTTCATTCATTTACTTTCATTATTTTAAATCTTTGAGGGGTATAGCATCACACGGATTCTGTGTCCAATGTCCTTAGCAGGAAGGTTGCTTTGGAATTTGGCTCGAACCATGCCACTGTTTCCATGGACATGGGTAATCTTTGGCCAGATTACTCTGGCTTTATTTGGTTTGCCATCTGGAGTCACTGTGTTGTTTTTTTTGCTTTGTACACATAAGCACACCTCTTGCCTAAATAGAATTCCATTTCATCTCATGCATAAACACCTTCAATTTTAAAAGGAGCTGTGTGCTCCCTTTGGTCCCTGAGACCCCACTTATAACCAGCAAAAGTAGCCTTGGACCACAGCCTTCCAGACATAGTTGCCTTTTAGAAGTCCTGTTCCCAGCAGGCCTCCATTATTTGTCCCCAAAGTTCAGCAGCAGGATCCTCACTCACCTTCACAGGCTCCAAGATGGTCTCTTTTACATTTTCTTCATCGACTCCTATAACCATATGTTCTGGATCTACTGGACTAACTTTAGAATTTCCTAGTGTGTTTTACCCTATTTCTCTAATGGAAAATTGGTTCCAGATACCTAAAATTTTATATTCTTATCTTCTTCACTTTCCAAACTTTTCTCATTTAGAACAAAAGCAAATTTAAAATCCTGTTAATATGTGAAGCCTTGCAGAGTCAACATCCTATTTGACAACCTATATTTAGTCTGTCAGCACGTCTTTTAAATTCCAGTACATCTCTGATTACCTTTTCTATATCACTCAGCATACACACTGAATGCATACTTTCCACATTACAAGGTGTGAGTTGAGAACAGAAGCTTTGCATTTTTCACAGTTCTATTATCAAAGCCTTGTTCCTTTCTCATTAAAGCATCATTAATAAATGAGATGAAGGTGTATAAATCATATACAGAAAAAAAATGCTTAAAAGACAAAGGAATAAAAGTGTTCCTTACTTCTGAAGATTAAATAGCATATTAAAATTAAAACTGTGCTGGACTGAACAGTGGCGCAGGCTTAAGAAACAAACATGATGCTCTGTGAGAATGAGCCTTATGGTGTGGTTCCAGGTCGGCATGTGAAAACCTCCCTGAGTACTCGGGCTGTGCGTGTGTCCACGGCCCAGGACTGGCTTAACCCGGGAAAAGATCATGGCATTAGAAACTTGTTCAGGTTGCTGTCTCTCTCTGCTTTCTGCCTTTGTCTCTCTCTCTCTCATTCGTGGGAGAAAAAATCATAGAGAAATAAGCCACATCTCCTGTTTTTCCAAAGTTAACAATGCAGAGTAAAGTTTCACAGGGTTGTCAAGCAGACCCAAACCGTGAAGACTCTTGAATGCGTAATAGAAGAGGACAAGTCCACGTTGAAAAACATGACTTTCACAAGGAA